>JZKD02S2164620.1:93630-128998 GCA_000966675.3 Picea glauca
ACCTTTCAATAAAATAGAATAAGGCGGATCTAAGAAGACCTAATAGAAGCTTCCGCTTCTAGAAGGATCTTCCTCTAGATGCTTCTTTTTAGTATAAATAGGAGTCGAGGGTATGCGAACCCTAGCTTGGATATTTTTGTAACAGAGCGCTGCTTGATTGGAGGTTGCCCCCTCGAAGAGGCCTGTGAACATTGCTATTTGAATCAAGTGCTCTTTCTGTTCAAGTGTTATTTCTGTGTATTGTGAAGATTATGCTGGATATTTTACTGTTATTCTGTTATTTCTAGCATTTTGTTTCTGTTCTGCATATTTTATATATCTGGTATCTTGCAATCTAACAACACTTAGCATGACATATCAGATCCTAATAGATTCCAGGCACTGAGTATATGTATATAAGTCAGATCTAGCATTCATATACATCATTAAGCACAAAGCATCAAAATATCTATCTATATATATCAAATAACTAAGCGCATTAACATATCAGCACATCAACACATTGCACAAAGCAGAGCACCACATCATATACGTGGTTCACCCCCACCCTAGGGCTACGCCCACCAACTCTTTGTCTTCTTTATTGGATTCTTAAATAGGTTACATGCACAAAGCCTCAAAACCGTACTCTGTAGAGGACAGGAGATCTGTGAAGCTCGCTAGACCCTCCTTCCCTGAGTAGATCTAAGAACGCATCCTTCTATAGTCTCTTACAATGATTTGCACTTAGCTCTGCAAGTTTAATACAGTATGCACCAAAGCACTTACAATCTATATCAAACAGATCCAACTCTAGCACTTATCCATTCCTTATGACTTTTCCCTTACAAATCCCCCTTCATTACATAGCCTAGTCTTCTATATATATCAAAAAATAGGCCTAAGCATGGGTAAAACCATGGGTCGACATTCCCATACCCATTACATGATCCCAAAAACCCAAAAATCCCTAAAATGGAGCCGAGATACTGCGATCTCCTCTTCATCTTGCGCTCTGTCTTCGACAGGTTTTCGAAGTCCCAAAATAGGTCAAACTTGACCAAGGATCTCCCCAAACTTGGTCAAGGGCCAATAGGCCCCCAACACTCACTTGTGAATCATCCCGAGTCACTCTGATATGACTAGTTCTGCTTCAAAAGCCTTGATCTTGGATCGACCTTCTTTGACTTGTTGTTGTACTACGACTTCTTGTTCTGTGAATTCTTGTATGACTGCCTAGTTCATGGGTTTCTCTAGGCACAGTTCAGCTACAGTGATGACTTGCTCCAATTATTATCCTTGACCTTCTATCTCTACGAATAGTTGGTAAGCCTCATATTTTATGGGTTGGAGCCTTTGAGTCACTTCCATGAATTTTCTACAAATAGTGTGAACCTGCTACTAGGTAGTGCATTTCTCTTGGGATCGCTTCATTCTTTCCACAAATGACAAGGGCTTCAACTTCGCCTGTATTGTCTCTACTTGATACTTCACTTCCTAATGCTACGACTCCAGTGCCTTCAGTTATAGACTCTCCATGAGTTGCTCATACATCTGGGCACTATGATCACTCATTTGCTTGCATTCCAGGGAAAGAGATTTTATTCTCTCAACTCTGCTCCCGACAGTTGCTTCTCTTTGGTCCCTTACATCCTACGGGATGTCAAGTATAGTGCGGAGCTCTAAATTTTCTATTTGTTGCTGTAGCTGCTAGATGGTTTCCGCAAGCTTCTCTACTTGATGCTCAACCCAGTCTTCTTCCTATGGATCTAATCCTGTCACAGAGCGAAGTGTTTTGTTGACTGCTTCTTTTACCTTGAGTTGTCCTACGAGAAACTGTTCTTTTTCTTGCTACATTTGCGCTTTCTCCTCGTCAAACTTTGTCTGGAGAGAAATATTCTCCTGCTCTACAATTCAACGTTGTTATATGAGTATGCCTTACACTTGATTCAAGGCCTGGGTGGCTTTATCTGCTTCTTCTTTTCCACGACAAAGACGAGCTTCGACTACATCAACTACTCGGCAGAGTTGGGTTAGATCATCCCCCAACTCTAGTTCTCCTAATGGCAGGGGCACAGTGGAGACTATGCGACTGGAATGAAGAGCCTGTTGTAATCCTCAGAGCTTGACCTCAATTTTATCGTACATTTTCTCCTTCTTAGCTTCTTGTTTCTCTACGATTTCCAACAAGACATCGTTTAGTGCTACGATGATAAAATCAAAATCATCAGCAGTAAGCACAGTCTTCATCTTGGTCATGGTGGCTCTAGATATCTTTCGCGAAGAGGGTCTCTGGGGAGAAACCTTCCTCTTATTCAGGGGATCGGTCTAATGTCTCAGCGGTGTTACTTCACCTTTATGGTTTTCAACTTCTTTGTCCTTCATCTCTTCTACGTTGTCATCACCTCCTCACTTAGGTAATATGGAAGCAGTCTTCCCTGAGGCACTGCTTAGGTCTTGGACCTCTTTAGTCTTCTTCATTTTGTTGGGTTCAGGTGTATCATGTGTCATTTCTGGGTTGTCAAGGTTGGATATCTCTACAGGGTCTGCTAGAATGAGGAGGTATGCCAACCAGTTCTTAGTGCTCTCCTCAATATCCTCTTCCATGAGATTCTAGTATGACTACAGCTGCTCCTTATGTTCATCGGCTCACGCTGTAATGTAAATGAAATGTCGATTTGCGTTGAACTTCATCAGGGGTTGGCATCTTTGTAAGGTGTTCGGAGTCATGCGAGGCTCAACTTTGATGGATCTCTTCAGCTAAAGGTAGTAGGTATGAAAAACAATGTTCGACTACCATTGTTTGTTCATATCACTTGAATACCAAAGGGTAGTGAACTTCACGACAAGAGGCTCAAAATGTTCAATATACAGGAAGGTCGCACCTTTTGGAATCTCCCAGGCAACAAAGACAATAAGGATCAGGAGAAAACTGAAGTGGAACTTGTAACCATAATCCTGCACTTCGCAGTAGTCTAGTTCGACCTGATTGACTAGGTACTTCACCCAGTTCATTTGTAATCCTTCTAAACACTTCCCTGCAAGGTCAACGACGAGGCCCATGACCTATGTGGGTCAGTTTTTTCGTACCATCTTCCTAGCTATTAAATAACATGCTAGGCGCATTACACCATTTTAGATGGAGGCTACCTTGTAGCCTCGCGTCCCCTTCTCGACATCGTCGTATGTGTCCTTAATCTTCTATGCTAGAGCGCGATCTGTGGCTTTTCCTGGGTAGCACTCCTACAGGTCAGTTTCTTGCATACTCAAGCCTCTGATCCTATGGATCAATGTCGGGTCAAATGTAATACGATAGTCTAGCCACAAGTAGCTACCATGGAAGCATGAGAGCGGGACCTTAACGCATGCATTAACTTCCTGGTGCCTTCCAAAGTGAGGTATCTTCATTACATTTAAGAGGGTGGACTGTGCGAGGTCCATAGTCCACTACTAAGTGATTATCTTTTAGTTCTTCCCCTTCGTTCTATTCAGGTATCTAAATAGGGAAATCATGTTGTGGTTCTTGCAATCTCTGAGGTTGAAGTCATTGAACTTCAACACTACGATCTTGTCTTGCTGCGCTTGAACTGCATGTATCCCCTTCAGGAGGTACATAGTGACCATGGTGTACTTGAAATCTCTGGGCACACTATCATGACTCACCGTGAAGGCTAGAGGAGGGATATAGTCAGGTAATATATATGGAATCAACTTCGTGTTGGCTAGATTGTCTCTATGTTTGGCTCTGTTCTCTGTTGTCGGTTGAGATGGCCTAGATCCACGAGAGGTCGACAGAGAGGCTTACACTCCTCTCGTCGATGACATTTGTACACCTGCAGACATGGACATTACTCTTTCAATGATGATGTCGATGAGAAATTATTCGACAATGTTTTCTGCAGTGCTCAACTCATCTAACATACACGCTCGGGGTTAACAATCTCAGGTTCAAAGAGAAAATTCTCAAGGAAACAGGATCGAAGGCAATATGCAATGATCACTATGCAAAATCAACTATTTTGCGGGCTCAGATTCATGGCTAGAAAAAGTGTTCTCGATGCATGGCACAATGGAATAAATAGATAGCTTGGCAACAGGTCACTTGTAATGGGTAAGAATCCTTCATTAACTTAGTTATGTCCGTTATGGCGCGGTCCCAACGGTCTGGTGGCGATATTTCTAACCATAAATTATTTTCTTCCCATTCAAGGTGTCATTCTAATGGTTATACTGTTCCCAACGGCTATATTTCTTCGCCATGGTGAAGTGCCATGTGACGCTGCTCCGATATCCCGACGAAGTTCAAATTTTTCACATTTTCCTTCTATGAAGTTCCTTCTAGATCCTTCTGTAACTTCTCGATATTATCTCTCTTCTTACTTAGCTTTCTATATTTCTAATTCTTATCTCCTCTTGGCAGAGTAACTTCGCGTTGTTGAGATTCTTTCCTAGATATCAGGGGTAATACTTCATCTGTATATGAAATAGGTACTCCAATCTTCTGGGAGTCCTCTGGTATTCTTGTAACTTCGGCATCCGATTCTTTGGTTTCAAATGCCTTCGATATGTTCTCATGTTCTTTAATCAAGTGTGCAATCTTCCTAGTCATGAAATCTTTTAACTCTTACTTCTTCTTCTCTAATAGTTCTTTTTATTTCCTTCTTGCCTGGTCTCTTTTAATCCAAGGTTTTCCAAGAAACATAGGAAATGGAGTGATGTCCTCAATAAATTTAATAACTTCAATTTCTTCCTATGTCGAAGTTCCATTGGCACTCGTAGATATCTGGGTAAGCTTTCCACATAGGTTTATCAGCCTTCCTATGAATAGTCCTATTCCTCCCAATGAAGAAATCATAGCAGGCTCCCCTAAAGTTTCCCAAGTTCATTTTGTCATAATATTCACATGTGTTTCTTCATCCAGAACACAATCAATGTTGAAGTCTCCTATTATTTCTTCTATGCATTCTTTTTCTTTGAATATATCTGATAAGCTAACATTTCAATGGTCATTCAGGGTTTCTTTCATCTGTAGCAACACTTTCTCTGATTCATTCCAGGGTTCTACCATAATCTTAGTTGCTTGACCTTTATCATGGTCTTCTTGTCTCATATTCATCGTTTCCATATTGGCTGTCATTCTAGGAAATCCAATACTTCATGGTACATAGGTTTGCAACAGAGGAAACTAGGTCTGCTACCAAGGCATTCCTTATCCAGATATCTCAGTCTTCTGCAACTGTAACAAAGAGTTAATCCTCTCTTTCTCTGAAATGATCCCCAACCTCTCTTGTACTGTGCACTAGAGTCTAGGATCGTGGTAGCTAACCTGAAAAAAATTCTTTTTAGGATTCTGCATCCATTTGTTAGTCCAAACATTCTCTCTATGCATAGGTATAACATATATTTCACTATTTTTATCAAATCTACTCATATCAAATCTTCTTTCATCTATCAGTGCCCTAGTTTTCAAGATAGGACAAATATTATCAAACATACCTAGATCCATACTTTAGAAACAAAAATTTCCACTTATCTTACTTCTACAGAGCACAAAGCTTTCAGATCTAAAAATTTTCACTATTTTTACCTTTATCAAAGAACAGAGCTTGCATATCTTACCTCCTTTAATAAAAAATTCTCACTTTTACCTTTCTCAGAGCACAAATCTTCCATATACTACCTCTTTTCTTCTGATCAAACTTCTTTTCTTTAGCACAAAGCTTCACAAACTAATTAGATTACTGCGCATTAGACCGACAGATCTACACACAGAGCTTTCACAATTTTAGTTCAGATCTTCGCACAAATCTTCTTCTTCCTTACTTCCCAACAATCACAATTTCAGGTCTCAACAATGGAACCATTTGTTGGTACAGGGGCAGACCCAGGGTTCAATAATAAAGAGCGTACCAAAAAAACCCTAACTACTAGCCCTTTTGGCAACACCTGCGAAGCAGATGAGGTCTCACCCGAGGTAGAGGTAGGGGTGGTTATAGGACTCCAGTGTCTACAACCTTAGTTGGGACATAGATATATGATTCTAACACTTAACAAAGCACTCAACAATTAACTTTCATCAATATCCAGTTCTTAGTTACAACGCAGTTAAACCCTAATTCAAGAGCATCGCAATATTCAACTAGATCTAGCATCTAACAAAACTTATCATGATAGATAATATACTAACAGATTCCAGGCACTGAGAATATGTATATAAGTCAGATATAAAATTCATATACATCATTAAGCATAAAGAATCAACATATCTATCTATCTATATCAAATCACTAAGCACATTAACATATAAGCACATCAACACATTGAAAAAAGAAAAGAAACACATCATATGTGTGGTTCACCCACACCCTAGGGCTATGTCCACCAACTCTTTGTCTTCTTTATTGGCTTATTCAATAGGTTACATGCACAGAGCCTCAAAACCCTACTCCGCAGAGGACAGGAGATCTGTGCAACTCGTTAGAACCTCCTTCCCTATGTAGATATAAGGATGCAACCTTCTATAGTCTCTTACAATGAATTGCACTTAGTTCTGCAAGTTTCATACAAGATGCACCAAAGCACTTACAATATAGATCACATAGATCCAACTCTAGAACCTAGCCATTCCTTACAACTTCTCCCTTATGACTCCCCCTTCATTACATCACCTAGTCTTCTATATATATTACAAAATAGGCCTAAGAATGGGTAAAACCATGGGATGACATTCCCATACCCATTACATGATCCCAAAAACCTAAAAACCCCTAAAAAGGGACTAAGATCCCGCAATCTTCTCTTCGTCTTGCGCTCTGTCTTCGACAGGCTGTCGAAGTCCCAAAATAGGTCAAACTTGACCAAGGATCTCCCAAAACTTGGTCAAGGTCCAACACCCGTCACCCAACCGAATAACCATCATTTTTTCATATAAAAGGAGGTGTTGGGGTCTCATTTTATATATAGACATAATAACAATGAAACTCTTCCCGTTTCACATCCCCTCCTTTCCCAAGTCATTGCAACCCTTTTGTGAGAATTTCCTCTGCATTTCCCAATTAGCCCTTCTTCCTCCATCATAACCCATTCACTTCCCAAGAAGATATTAGAAGGTCGAGAGGAGAATCCATACAAAGGTGCACTTGGATCTTGGTGAAGAGGATCCCAGACTAGGTTCATGGAGAAGTAGTCAGCTTTGGTTGTAAAGGTATAACCATTGAATTATCAATAAAAGAAGTTGTTTTCCTGTCCCAAATCATGGTGTATTGAATGATTTTAATGGATTATGTTTTGAAATTATAACATATAACCCTAATTTGTGTATGTAATAGCATTCTTTTCATGTATTATTTTTCAATCTTTGGATGCGGGCTAGCCCTGGGAGGAGGCGTGTAGTCAGCATAACTTCCAAGCACGAGGAGGTCATCACCAGATGCAAAGTAGAGGTATAGTTACCCAACTTTCCTCATATTTCATTTTCTTGTATGAGTTTTGGGTATGTTTTTGGTAGTTAGAGAAGTAGTTTACTTTTAGACAGTTAATTCATCTGCCTACATTCTAAACCCTAGTGTATTCATAGGGGGTTTTCCCACTAGCACTATTGGAAAAGTTGTGGACAGAAAAATACTCTTCTAGAAGGTTTAACCATTTATCCACGGCATCAAAATCTGTTTGAACTTAAAATATAGGGATATCAAAATTGATCTATACCTTGAAGGGGGTAGCGCCTCCACTTGAGGTGGATGCGTCACTTTTCGGCAACCGTCGAAGGATTTGTGCAAAGTTGTCCATCATCTCGTTCCTCTGTCTCTCAAGGGATTCCTCGACCAACATTTTGGAAGGATATCTTGTCCCATCGTATTTATTTTATCCCTCTATAGATGATTTCTTCGGTGTGTGAGGAAAATTGTCCTCAATAGAGACAAGCTTAAGACCCAACTCTCTATACCCTGACCACGTCGGGAACATGCATTAAAAAAAAAATAAGGAGCAGACCACTCTGATACCACTGATATATATTTATGACTCAAACAAAATGAAACCACAAATTAATAATATTAATATAGATATACAGTGAACAATAACAGAGATACAGTAAAACTTGGTTTTTATTAAATAAGAAATATGTTGAAAACTGTAAAATGCATACTGAAAACAAGCTTATCTCTGAGAGAGATGTGGTGACTATGCTCATTCTCAAGAATATGATTACAATGAGGATTTGAAGGCATTTTTACAATAAACATGAATTCCAAAACCCTATACATCCAAAAACCTAACCCTAGGAGATGAAGCGCCAAAATTCATGTGGGCCTTGTTTGGGTAAGTTAGTACATTAACTTCTCAGGATCGTAACTTTTGCATACTATCTTCGTTTAGAGCACATGATAGCGTGTTGGAAAGGTATTTATGAGGAGCTTCATGTAGGGGTCTCAATCAGAGCCTTTGGCTATCATTGAGGTGCTTTATCATGAAAAAGAATCGTTTAGACCCTCAAAATGGCCTCGAAAGTTCACGGACCAAAAAACTGCTAAAAATAACAAGTTGTCAAAAACATTGTTTTGAGATAGTTTGACAAGGTGGATGGCCACCAATATCCTCTGGATCATTATTATTATTATATATGATGATATATCATTCAAAATCTATCGCAAAAACGTGTTATTCGCTCGATTGTGATTCCTTACTTTGATTTTATTTTAAAATAATATTATTCTTCGTCAAATAAATAAATAATAATAATCCATTGTTGTCTGTTTCTACATTCAATGTAGCATGTCTTTCCATTTCTCTATTTAGGAGAACTTTATGTAATGTAAGATTGCTTATGATGTTTTTGATTTATGAAATTGGTTTTTTTATATAATTTGTGGTTAAAAGTTGTCCAAATTTATATTTAATTCAATCAAGTAGTAATTTTTTTTATATTCTATAAAACAAAATTATTACTTTAAAACAATTTAATTATAATTTAATTATTTGTAAATTTTAAAATCATAAAAATTTAAAAATAAATAAAATGAAATAAAACTTTGTTTACTAAATCCAAATTGAGTTTGTTCAAACTTATTAAATCATTTTTGTATTTATGAAAAAGACGAGCAAAGATAGAACAAAAACTTATAAAAAGTATCTACAATTAGTACTTTATGTAAAAATTGTTATGATGCTTTGGATTCATGAAATTGTGTTGTATCTTTTGTAGTTTATGGTAAAAATTTGTTGAAATTTGGATTGAGTCAATAAGTAAAAAAGTGATAATTTTTTTTTTATATAAAATAAATTTTTTTGTTAATTTTGAAAAAATTGAAAATTTTTAGATTATATAAATTTAAATAAAGTAAAGAAATTAAAATAAAATTTTATTTAATTGGAAAAATATATTTATATTTTATATTGAATTTTTTAAAAATTTATTATTGTATATTTATCTAAAAATAACTATAATTAATACTTAATACAAAATAAAAATAAAAATTATTAACATGAAACACAGTCTTATCTTAAAAATATGTAACTAAAGTAAATATAATATCTATAACTGCACTTCACTTATATAATAATAATAACTGGCATACCTCAAAAAAGGGGAAAGGAACTACGATATAAACAACTCCCTTGACTCTGATACAAAAATAACATCAAACACCTGACTGAACCCCAGAGAATCGCCCTGATTAAAAGGAAACGAGTTTCCAATAACACCATGCATCATGGCCACCGATCCGAGAACCAAACCCATAGCATGATTCAACACAATGTCATTAGGGTCTAGAGGGCTAGTAACTGGTGTATGTGTGTTCCTTTGCTTGTTTCTCTTTGTTGCCCACTTGCAGTTCATGGAATGTCCATCTATATTTGTGTTCGTCTCCTCCAGAGCCATTTTAACACCTTCAACATTCGTGTAGACAAAAGGTGCAAAGCTTATGGACTTCTTTTTTGTCTATCAAACCTTAGGGGCCCTTCCTCAATTTCTCTCCATATTTAGAAAAAATGTTCAACAATTTCTCTGCCAGATTATCAGCTAGAATGTTTCTCACATAGATTTTCCACCCCATGGTCTCTTTGGGTGGTGAGCAGGTACTGGGCTAGTAGATTCCATCTGGAAAGTAGTCATCCTTCTATCGATTTTCTTGTTGGGCTTCTTCAGGGATTTCTACATGCCTCCCATGTGCTTGAAGGTCACAAAGTCGTAAACCTTGTATATTTTGGTTCCCTTATCCATGATGAAAGTGAATTATTCAATCTCGTCGTATTGAGAGAAAATGGAATTCAAAGCCTCTGATGTAGTGTTCCAACCAATGTCGTGGAACAAGATTTTTTTGTACGCCAAATCCTCGTCGACAAGTTTTTGAATAGTTTCTAGAAGTTGCGGGTATTTCTCAACATTCTCAGAGATGATGTCCATTAGCTACTCTTTGTTGAAGGGATGCAACAAATTCTTCATGTCTTCTTTGTCTTCCTTGACTTCAACTTCATTGCTTCCATCGACATCATATTTTTCATTTTCTTCATCTTATTTTGTCCCAACTATTTCTTCTTGTGTTGTTGCTTCTTCTTCCACCTCCACCTTCCTCTTCTTCACCATGGTTGCCATTGTTCAATTGTTTTGCTTGCTTATCTTGAAACCTTGAGAAGAACCCTTAAAACTCTACAATCCCTTGAAACACCAAAATATCATTCCAATGAAGGCTCCCTGGATCCTTCTGGTTCTTCCTGACTAGATAGATCTCTAGGCATGTTTCGTCAAATCCGATATAAAATTTTCTAAAATATTACGCTCTCGAAAACTTCAAGGATACTCCTCTTTGGGGAAAAATTTAGCAGGAAAAGCCTTGATAGAGGGACAATGTTTGGAAAGGAGTGGAGAAGGACGGTGATGGGATCCATAGGTACAGTTGTGTCCACGTAGGTTTGACACATGTCAGTAGATTAAGGGTAGATTAAGGATATGACACATGACGGTAGATTAAGGGTAGATTAAGGATAGAATATAAATCATCTTAAATGAAATGTGTCGACATTTAAATGGCTATGGAAAAATGAAGAAAAATTCCCAATGAGCTTCCCCTTAAAGAACGCCTCAGCCTCTTGATTTCTATAATGATTATATTCTACATATTAATATGGAGATTTCCTTTTCCCTTAACCAGAAAAGTAATCGCAAGGAAAAAAGAATTTGATTTTCCTTACCTAATACACAAAACTCAACTAGAAGTTTGCAAGATCCAATAGATCCCAGAGTCGCCTCACTTAAGAAGGGGAATCTAGATCCGTCAACATTCCCCCTAGGTCCATAAGGGAATAATTTTGAGGAGTATGAAAACAAAAAGAAGTCGAAGCCAATTATCTCTTTTCCTCTCCCTGTCATTGGGCATTGACCAAGTAAAGGGGGTCAATGACCATTCGGTGAAGTCGAAGCTAGTGAAGTTCCCTCTTATTATAACCCTATAATTTATAGGATCATCTGGTGACTGGAAAATTTTCACAATTAATGTATGTTGTCTTGCAAATAATATTTCATTCCTGCAAATTATTTTCAAAAAGAAAAGAAAAGAAAAAAAAGAAAGAAAAAGAAATAAAAATAAAAGAAAAGAAAAAAGAAATAAAAAGAAAAGAAAAAGAAAAAGAATAAAAGAGGGAATAAAAGAAAATGGATAAATCCCCATGCAATAATAATGAATTGATCCATACAGTTTAAACATGGCCAAGTCCAATTGAATTTATGTTGATAGGATTAGTGAATAAGCTTGGCTAAATTGTTTAATCTTAGCCAACTAGATAGGTTAACTAGTGAATAAATTTGATCAAACTGTCTAATATTGGTCAAATAGCCCCAGGGTAGAGTAATTTATTAGCCCAATAGTCTAATCTGGGCTAAATGTGATAGGTAACTAGGTTAGAATATAGATTAGTTGGTTTTATTTCAATAAAACATGCATGATGTTTGGGAAAAATTCATGATTAGGATGTTTGAAATGTTTTTCCTAACCCCATGGTGACAAAAAGAAAGGGAAGCATCACAAAATCCACAAAAAACACTAAGCCTAAGTTTCATTGCACATATTAAATTGCACCCAAAGAATAAAGAACGTTCTTAGATCGACGATTGATCTAATGACACGTATATCAATGAATGACAGTGGATTCTGAACCCCCCTGACCGTTCTACTTTTAACGGTGGGGGGGGGGTGTCTGGAATGGTCATTAACAAGTATGCATAGATCTACGTTCAATCTGATAGCACGTAGATGAATGGTATATAAGAGATTACGGACCCCCTCAACCTTTCTACCTTTAATAGTGGGGGTTACCTGTCCATTTTCGCCACCAAAGAAAAAGTCACCACCTAGTTCAACTACAACAGTTTTCTAGCCAAGAACATACATGACCAACTTTTCAATTTTCCCATGGAGGCCATGTTCTGGTATTCTTCAATACTATCTTACATGTTCATGTTCTTTCAAGAAGAGAAGTTCAATTTCACCATGCAGAGAATGGCCCAGGAAGGCAAACCATATCCCGTCATCTCTTGGACATCACTACTCAAAAGAAACTCCACAGAGTTTAATTTCAAGCTATTTATTGAGTTGTTTTATCACCCAATGGTAAGCATGCTCAGTGGTATACTAGAGCCGAGGATAAATGAAGAGATCCAAAGATTTTTACACCTTTCGGATCTCGCCAAGACTGGAGACTGGTTCCTGTATCAAAATCAAACAGAAATTAGAGTATATGGGTGTTAGTTAGCTCCATACAAATTTCCCAAATACTTGCCTGTTCAGATATTCTCCATGGAGTATATTAGACAAATGATCAATTCAGATGATATACATTTTTTATCTATGAATAAGAAACAACAGCTGAGAATCAAGGGGCAGATAGGATCCTTTATCTGCAACAGTCGAGTTGTCAGGGAGGAGTCAGACAAACTATTGAAAGACATGAAGTTCGACACAAGTTTCTTGTGGCACTATGACCTATATGGGATCATCATAGAGATGAGAGTGAAGAATAAAAATGCCCCATATTTTCATGCACCCATGCCCGATATAGAGAAGTACATGAATCAAACGAAGTGGGAGGTGAACACTCTGGAAGTAGTAGAGAAACAATCTCCTTTAGTCACTATCTCACAAATGACCACACCACAGGTACTAAAGGAGAAAAGACCCAGAAATGATACTTACCCTTCAGCTGCAGAAATATTAGCTGAGGATTTCCAGGTATACACCAAAATACCAAAATCCAGGCATACAACTGACACAACTGGCGAAAAGGAAACCTAGTCCACTATAGTTATAAAAGGAGTTCATTCACCTCTTGTCTCAAACAACCAATAGATCTTGTCTACTTCTTCATCCAAGAAGCATACTGATACCTCACTAATAAACCAACCAAATCAAGGGGGTGAAAAGTTGAGTATTTTTGAGAAATACATTATGATCAAGAAGAAGAATCAGATGATGACCAGCAGCACTTATGCTCAATTTTGGAAGAAAACGTCCACAAAACAACATATATTGTTATCATCTTTTGATACAAAGAAAGGATGAATTCACTTGGCATTCTTGCAGGCACAAGTACCCCATCCAAAAGAAATCACTGATTACAAGAAGGCTACAATGGAATTTAACACCAGACATGTACATCCAATTGATCAGATGGATCTACACAAGCATACTGGAGAAATGATTTTCTCAACATTAGCCAATGCTTCCATTGTTGCTGCCAAATTACATGTTTCTCTGAACAATGTTCAGACTCAATTAAATATGGAGAAGATATCATCTTTTGCAAAAGATAACATAATTAAGTCTTTAGAATAATTGGTGCTCAAGATTGGGTATGAATCCTCAAATGTGAAAGCAGCTGAGGAGATGCTCAAGAAAAAGAATGCTAACATAACATATTTGAGGAAGAAACTAAAAATTCCACCTACAGAAGACTCACAGGCCAAAAAGATGGTTGAGACAGAAGGTGAAAAGGAGGAAATGCTAAAATTGATCATGGAATAGAATGCACAAATAAAATAAATGGAAGTAGAGATGGAGAATTTGGTAAAGAGAAAGAACAAGCAGCACCAATGGAAGTCATCCCACTGAGTTCAGTTCCCCTCACAGGAGTTAGCACAACAACTATATCAACAACCACCACAGTAGAACTTCCATCAGCCGCCCCATTGACAGCTCTAGAAAAATATGTGGAGTTAGCAAAATCAATGGAGGAGATGACCCTGCAAGGAACATAAATCAATAGATTGAAGAAAGAGGTTGAGAATCTCTATGAGCTCAAGGCCTCCTACCATACAAGCTTCAAATTTGAAAGGAAAACATCAGAAAATCTCAAGCAGGAAATACAACAGCTACAAAAGCAAATAGTGGGGAGTAAAACACTAGCAGAAGCTAAGGAGAACATTTGGATGGATATCTCCAAATCCATAAATGAAGTCTAGCCTATGGTGAAAATCATGTTCAAGCAAAATGAACTGGTGATGAGGAGTAGACAAGATATTGACAATATAAAAGGAGAGCTGGGGGAAATTCCCACTGAAGAAAACAAAATCATTAGGTTTCTGAATTCGAAGACCAGGGAAGAATTGGAAAACCTGAAGATTGAATACAAGACGGATACTATCCTCAAAGTCAAAAGGGTGCTGACCAAAATCGGATCGATGTTGCAGCTAGAAGAGAAAGTCGAGAACATGGACATCAGAGTTCAAAGGTTCTTCAACAAGATCGATGCCCTACAAAAGAAAGGTATTCCTGGTTTAATGGTTTTAAATGACAAGTTGATGACCCTTCCTGACTACAAGCAAAATATAGCTATAGTGGCCAAGGACAGTTCCAAGTTCTCAAGGATACATGGCAGCATAACAAGCAAGGCATTCTTGGAGACTTTGCAGACGGACCTCAACATACAACATGAAATCAAATATATTTTCATAGTCAAGCCGACTTTTGCCAAATACACTGAAATGGATGAAACCTACTGAAGACTGCTCAAAGTCACCATTCCTAGCCAGCTGAGATGGGAAGAGATATGAAATTTGATCAAGTAAGAGATGAGGTGTCCAATCCGAGTCAACAAGCGGAGCAACCAAAGTCACGTGAATGACTCACCAACGGTTTTCCCTAGAATCAGCATGAAAAATCTAGCAAATCGTCATTAGTTCCTACATTTTTGTATCTTGTTATCTAGTTAGTTAGATTTAGAATCTATCACATCCTGATCATTAATGACAGGGTCGTTTGTAAATTTGATGATAAATACTTCGAACTTAGAAGTATTGAGGGTTGATCTTTATGTCCAAGCAAGTTGTAAGCATTGTAATTTTTATCAGAGATCTACCAGTAATAAAAGGGATGTTTCACAGGATTCCCGCGTGTTAGTTGTTGGTGAAGTTTTCTCATCTTATTTGAATGTTTGTCTCTCTCAATATTCATTTTGTTTTTCTAAATCTGATCATTTGGAAGTAGCGAAAGTTGCAGAATTTATCCTCGTATACTCTGTTTTCGACTTTAAATGATCTAAATGTTTTTTTCTGATGTTATAATTAAGAAATTCTTAAATTCTTCTTGGTTATAATTGATTATATCATCTTTTCTGCCTTACATCATTTTTATGCTAAAGAATCCAGCAGTTGCATTATCCTGCCCTGTGAGAATACCTTCTAAAACCTGTTAGTTAGTCTCAAATTTTATAAAACAGACCCCATATCCCAATGGATGTGTAAGTGACATTTCATACATTTTATAAAAAAAAACAACTCATTCATATTCATTTTAATTAGCCTAATATCTGAAATTTGAAACAAAGTTAAATCTTACAGAGAGATCCCTCTCTGAAACTGGCAGGGCTAGATCCTAGTTTCAAAGTGGTTGGATAAAGTTACCTCTGGTAAAATTCTTCTTCCTTTCAACAACCTCTGGGGATTTACAGAGTGATAACATAATTGGAGACCATACTGGGGAACTGAACAAACTTTATATATCCTACGATTTATTTTCCCTAGACAAAGAAAAATTTATTTATGAACAAATCATAAAATCTAAACTTATATAGAGATAATGTTCAGAGGTTGTTAAAGTTTTTATATATTAGTTAAAGTTTCTAAAAATAAAAATAAAAATTGTAAATTCTGGCTCCTAAAAGAGTTTTCACCAGATCTCATCCAGATCCAGAACCTGCAATAGCAATAGACAATCCTGAAAAACTACTCAGAAAGAAAAACACTGCAGAGGGTTTTGGGAGTCACAATCCACTTCATAGGTCCCCTTCTCTCCTAGAAAAGTTGGTTGCCCTTCAAGACCTCGAGTTTGACATATCTTTTGAACAAAGCCTTTTTAGAACAAAATGTGATAGTTTTGTAAGGGAAACAGTTTTAGATCAAACCATCCTTCAACCTAGGACCCCTGAAATACTTTCTTCTAGAACTGAAGTTGATCAACGATTCCTCCAGGAATTTCACAAGCTAGAAGATCTAGTTGTGAATCTTTATCAATCCCTAGACAAAGCTCACTTTCAGTAGTTGTTTGAAATTTCTTCCTTGAATATTGCTGCAAATTTTGTTAAACCTAAACCAGTTCATTCACCTCCTCCTAGCCCCTCATCTTCCACAGCTTCTGTCACCTCACCTCCAATCACACAGGTTGTTGTTCAGCCGCCTCCACTAATCATGGTTGTAAGATATGCTCCATTGGTGTTGGTTTCTCCTTTACATGACATGCCTCAGGATTACCAAACCAAACTCCCTTAGTATGATAGTACTGGTCCTCTGAATGCACAACAACATGTTGACAAAAAGAACAATTATTTTGATTTTCAGGAAGTAGATGAAGTTGATGTGCAGATGAGACTATTTGCACAGATTCTGATTAGATAAGTAAAAAAGTGGTTCAAAACCTTACGTGATGCTTCCATAACTGACATTGCTTCTTTTCATTGAAGTTTCCTTGATAGGTGGGAGGTGAATAAAAATCCTCTTCATATCTTGATAGAATATGAGAATATTAGAAGGAACCAAGGAGAGACAGTGTAGGATTACTGCACACATTTTAATAACCTATACAATTCAATTCCAGCTGATATCAAACCACCTCAAGGCCTGACACTGATGAAATTCCCTGATGGATTCGATGCTGACATGTTGTATCAACTAAGGGAAAGAAACTCTTTTACTCTAGAAGACATGTAGAAAAGCATTGTTAGTGTGGAAGCAAATATTTTGGCCAGAAGGGCCAGGCAGAAAACAGAAAGGAGGGTCACCATCAAGGAAGAGCCTTTTACTTCCTCATCAGATGCCAAACTAGATTCTCTAGCTATATCTATGGAGAAAATGATGGAGAGACTCACTATAACTGACAGAAATCCACCTAGGGAGAACCAAGTTTCTCCTCAAATTCGAAACCCAAACTTCAGGATAAATTTTCCCCAGATACGACAGAGAGATCCTAGGGATCAAAGAGAACAAAGGGGGCATGATCAACAGATCATACCACCCCTCCAAGAAAATTACGTTGATGATGGGGAGGAGGTAATTGAGGAGTTTGATGACACTCATATAAACCTCATGGGAGTTCATGACGATGACTCCATCTTTCTTACCCACGAAGATCATGAGATCTTTCTCCTGTCCCAAAAAGAGGTCAATGAGGAAGCAGAAGAAACAAAACAATAGGCCTTTGAGAATTCTATAATGGAGGTCCATAGGCAGTATAACCTGAGGAGTGAGAGGGAAAATGACAACCCTCCATGGAAGGTTGTTGAAACAAAGAAGGATATTGTAACAAAGAGAATAGTCGAAACCAATAAAACCTCAGAAGACTCTCCCAAGAAAGTCCTTGAGAGAAATAATGTTGAATCTCTTGCACAAAAGACTCCAGAAATTATACAAAAATCAAATCAGACTGAAGTTTCATCAACTAGTCAACCAAGGGAACCTAGACACAGAGATCCGATAGATAAACCAGAGGTACAGACCCCAAGAAAATATTTCACTACTTTCATCCTTGAAGTGGAACTAGCTAAATTGAATATTCCCATTCCCCTCTCCGAGATGATGAACAAGAACGCTTACAGGTCTCAGGTGATTAAATATTTAAGCATCGAACATGAAATAGGTACTAAGGCTTTGAATGTAGGATCTATAAATCACTCGGACACAGTAAATCTTGTTGATGACCGAGAAAATCTCCTATCTGGTCCTGAAGTTGATGGTCAAACTGATAATGGTGTCGTGGCACCTTTTTACATTAGTCTAAAGATACACGAATTGATATTACACAACGCTATGTTGGATTCGGGTGCCTCTCACAACCTGATGCCCAAAGATTTAATGGAAAATTTGGGACTCGAGGTCACCAGTCCCTACAAATATTTTCATTCTTTCGACTCCAACAAGGTCAAATGTATAGGCCTGATTAAAGACTTATGCATCACCCTATTTCAAATCTCGGCAAAGAGTATGGTAATGGATATAGTAGTTGCAGATATTCCCCCAAAATATGGTATGTTACTGTCAAGATCATGGGGAGATAATATGAAAGGAACCCTGCAGCTAGATATGTCCTATGCCACCATACTAGTATTCGGACAACAGAGGAGACTATAAAGAGAAACCTGATGAAGTATATGGTCAGTAGTCAGGAAAAGCCACACAACTACCCACTATAATATTCACACTCTGATATGGATTCTTTCATCCTTTACAATGATGGTGATTTGGAAGAACAAATCACTTAGCTGGAAGATGATACGCTTGATTCAAAAGAGAATAAAGAAATCATTGGGCCATGAAAGACTGAAACTGTGGAAAGTGAGGAACTTCCAACAGATTTTTGGAGCATGGATTTCGATGGTGCAATGAGCAAAGAGGGAGCTAGAGACAGAGTTTTGTTACATAGCCACAGATCAAGGTATTCAGAGAGCCATTCCTACAAACTAAATTTCCAATGCAATAACAACATAGCTAAGTATGAATCTTTGATGCTCGGCTTGAAACTACTAAAGAAAGTTGGTTCCAAACAGATAATGGTAAGGGGTGTTTCTGAATTTATTATCAAACAAATAAAAGGTGAGTATGCAGCTAAACATCCCAGACTTAGAGCCTATAGGAATGTTGTTTTGGATTCCCTTTAATGCTTTACTGAAATCGACTTGCAGGTAATTCCTAGAAGACAAAACATACTTGCAAATGGGCTAGCTACATCAACAGCTACCTATAAAATTACTTTTCGTCTAACTCACAAGTACATAGTGGAGGTGAACTACAGACCAACCATTCATGACAACATCAGATACTGGCAGGTATTTGGTAATGGCAATCAAATTGAAGAAATCCTATAGTGTAAGAATGATTTCGAATGTACAAACATAGATTTAGAAAATGATGATGAGATTGTAAATAAATCTTTTCTTGAAAGTGGTAGTGTAACTAACATAGATTCTGAAGTTTTGAATGAAAATAAACTAGATGCATATGAATTGAATGAAAATGAGATAGATTCTGATATTCTACAATTGAAAAATAATGTGTTACCTAGAGGTTTAGTTCCGCTGGAAAACTTGTTCGATTTTAACAATGTAGCCAAAAAACCGAAAATTGAAGCTAGTGGTAAAGAGGTCGAAGAGTGCAACATAGGAACAGATGAAAATCCCAAGATGATAAAAATTTCTAAATCTATACCCCCTGAGCAAAAACACAAATACATTGAACTTTTTAAAGAATATGTGGATGTTTCTGCATGGGTTTATGAGGACTTAAAATCCTATGACACAAGCATCATACAACATCGGATTCCCATAAAAGAAGAACCAAAACCTTTCAGGTAGAAACTTAGGAGAATAAATCCTAAGTTGCTTCCCATGATAAAGAAAGAAATCAAAAAGATGTACGATTCAAAAATCATAGTCCCCTTGAGATTTTCCAAATGGGTTTCTAACCTAGTTCCTACCAGGAAGAAAACTAGTGAGATCAGACTTTGCATAGATTTCAAGAATCTGAACAAAGTCTCCCTCAAAGACAATTACCCACTGCCCAAAATGGACCACATTTTGCAAAAAGTAGTTGGGTCCAGTAGGATCTCCTTACTAGATGGTTTCTCGAGCTACAACCAAGTCCTTGTCCACCCA
This sequence comes from Picea glauca, assembly GCA_000966675.3. Classification (NCBI taxonomy): domain Eukaryota; kingdom Viridiplantae; phylum Streptophyta; class Pinopsida; order Pinales; family Pinaceae; genus Picea; species Picea glauca. The sequence continues at coordinate 113,740 of JZKD02S2164620.1, forward strand.
GAAGATCAAGAGAAGACAACATTTACCACACCCTAGGGAACCTTCATGTATGTGATGATGCCCTTTGTCTTGATGAATGTTGGTGCCATTTTTCAAAGGGCAATGGATATTTCTTTTGTGGACGAACTAGAAATATTTATAGTCATATATCTAGATGATGTGATTGTATACTCCCAATCTGACAAAGAACACTTGCAACATCTCAGATGCGTGTTTGAGAAATGAAAAAAAATTGGGATTTCGTTGAACCCAAAGAAGTCTCCTTTCGATTTAGAAGAAGGAAATATGTTGGGACACATAATATCTAAAGATGGAATTAAAATAGATCCCAACAGGATAGAAGCCATTCAGAAGGTGGAACACCCTAGGAACATCAACGAACTACAATCATTCATCGGCAAAATAAATTTCCTTAGAAGGTTCATACCCAACTTGACCGAACTTCTTAGGAACATCACTAATATGTTCAAAAAAAGAAACAAAAATCAAATGGAACACTTAATACAAACAGTCATTTGAGAAGGTGAAACATGCACTCACCCAAGCCCCAGTCCTGATCAACCCAGAATACACCAAAGAATTTTATATTTTCTCATTTGCATCTGAACACACCATAGCAGCAGTACTGTTGCAGAAAATAGCGAAGGGTATGAACAACCCATAGCATTTTTCTTCAAAGCTTTGAGAGACGTTGCGTTGAACTACAACATAAGGGAGAAACAAGTCGTTTCCCTGGTAAAGGTAATAAAGGACTTCAGAGTCTATATTCTCCATTCTCACACAATTCCATACGTTCCAAATGCAGTGGTAAAGGATATCCTGACTTAGGATAATCCAGATGGTAGGAGAGGAAAATGGATTACAGTTATTTTGGAATATGACATTGAAATAAAACCTTCTAAACTGATCAAAGGATAGTGTTTGGCCAAACTAATGGATGAATCTAATTTTCATGCTCTAGATATTAATTTTTTGGCTACAATTGATGAACAAGAAGAGCATGAGACTCCAAATGTAAAGGAAGTATTCTTAAACTCTCCTTGGTATGCAGACCTCATTTTTCTACTTCATAACTTACAAGATCCTACTGGTTTGACTAAGACCAAAGCCAGATTTATCAAAATGAAAGCATTGAAATTTTGTATTTTAGAAGGTAATCTTTATTGGAAAGATCCTGGTGGTATTTTTCTTAATTTCCTGCTGAAAGACAAAGCTGACAAAGTTCTGTAGGATTTCCATGCAGGAGACTGTGGTGGACATTTGAGTTGGAAGACCACAACCAAAAAGATTTTAAGAGTTGGTTTCTATTAGCCTACATTGTTTTTTGATGTTCATCAAAAAGTTACTTCTTTTCATAAATGTCAGGTTTTCGAAGGTAAAAGGAAGTTGTTTCCCCTCCCCATGAAACCCATCTCAGTTGAATCCCCTTTCCAACAATGGGGTTTGGAAATTATTGGAGAAATACATCCATCCTCCTTAGGACAACACAAGTGGATCCTCATGGCCACAAACTAATTCACCAAGTGGATCGAGGTTGTGCCATGTAGACAATCTACTAACCTCTGTTATCATAATTTTTTTAGAAAATAATATCTTTTCTCATTTTGGATGCCCCAGAAAAATTATAGTTGACAATGCAACGACCTTCAGATCCAAAAGACTCATAGATTTTTGTAGACAATACCACATTACTTTGGGACGCTCAACAACTTATTATCCTCAAGGAAATTGTCTAGCTGAGTCCTCAAATAAAAGTCTAGTGAACATTATTTGGGCTGACAGAATAAGCACCAAAAGATCGATTGGCATGTCTCCATACCAATTGGTGTATGGTACTGAAGCAATTTTTCCTATTTACTTAGGCGTCCATGTCATGAATTTATTGCAAGAAGCACGGATAGAGCCAAATGATGTCCAGAGGAGGATAAATCAAATGATCCACTTAAGGCAATCTAGAGAGGAAGTCTACAACAAAACTCAAGTCATCCAGGAGAACATCAAAAAGATTTTTGACACAAGGACTAAAGAAGATGATTTTGAGTTAGGTAACCTCGTTCTAAAATGGGATTATAGAAATGAGGACAAGGGTAAGCATGGAAAATTCGATAGCCTATGGAAATTCCCTTACACCATTCAAGAATTCAGAGGAAATAACGCATTCTTGCTAAAAAACATTGATGCAAGAAACCTGCTAGGTGGACCAGTTAATGGCAGGATGTTGAAGCATTATTCGCCTCCCCAATAGAGATCTCATGAATCCATATTCATTATACATACCATTTTCCTTTTCATTCAGGTTTTGTATAGGTGATATTGATCGGGTGGTTGAAGCTCGCAGAGAAGGCCCTAGGCCACTGACCAATGCCACCAAGTTCCCAAAATAAATAAATAAATAGATAATAGAAATAAAGCAATGGAGGAAACCTTTACAGACATCAGAAAGTAGATTCTTGGCACTTCACAAGGAAAGTACCATCCCAAGGTGGAGCCGCTATTATAACCCTATAATTTATAGGATCATCTAGTGACTGGAAAATTTTCACTATTAATGTATGTTGTCTTGCAAATAATATTTCATTCCTACAAATTATTTTCAAAAAGAAAAGAAAAAAAAAAAAAAAAAAAGGAAAAAGAAAAAGAATAAAAGAGGGAATAAAAGAAAATGGATAAATCCCCATGCAATAATAATGACTTGATCCATACAGTTTAAACATGTCCAATTCCAATTGAATTTATGTTGATAGGATTAGTGAATAAGCTTGGCTAAACTGTTTAATCTTAGCCACGTAGATAGGTTAGCTAGGGAATAAATTTGATCAACCTATCTAATATTGGTCAAATAGCCCCAGGGTAGAGAAATTTCTTAGCCCAACAGTCTAATCTGGGCTAAATGTGATAGGTGACTAGGTTAGAATATAGATTATTTGGTTTTATTTCAATAAAGCATGCATGATGTTTGAGGAAAATTCATGATTAGGATGTTTGAAATTTTTTTCCTAACCCCATGGTGACAAAAAGAAAGGGAAGCGGCACAAAATCCACAAAAAGAACTAAGCCTAAGTTTTGTTGCACATATTAAATCACGCTCAGAGAATAAAGAATGTGCTTAGATCGATGGTTGATCTAACGACACGTAGATCAACGGCTGACAGTGGATTCTGGACCCCCCCAACCGTTCTACTTTTAATGGTGGGGGCGAGGGTCCGGAATGGTGATTAACAAGTATGCATAGATCTAAAATCAATCTGATAGCACCTAGATGAATAGTCTACAAGATATTTCAAAACCCCTCGACCTTTCTGCCTTTAACGGTGGGGGGGGGCAGGTCTGGAATGAGGTGGTTTTCCCTGGAGGGCCCCATCCCAATGTGTCACTGATCCATTGCATTGGACCCACTCCACTGCAAACCACTTACCACCATACCGGTCATGCCATACCGCCACCACCTCATGACATCATCCTGCACTATCCTATCGCCTCATGATGCAACATCTCACTATCTCATCTTACATGTCTCATCTCATTACTCTGCCAGAGTGTCCTTACCCCTTTTACCTATCCTCCAATCATCGTTTTCCACATCATCCTAGCAAACCCATCACCCATCCTTCACCTGCCACCTCATAACGCAGTTGATCTGTTGGCCATTTATTGCAGGCTAACGTATCTGTTAGTCTGTTGACCTGTCCTTCGTGCCCAATGGATACCCATCACTTAAAATTAGCCCCTTTTTTTCCATTTACTCACTGTTCATACTCTCTGCACTCCAAAAATTCATTTCCCTCACTACTTCAGTCAACAAACGATCCTTAGCCACTACCTACTAACACTTTGTTTCAATTTGCAGGTACCTGTTGGATCGATGGCGCCTAAATATAAAAGATCATAAGTCGAGAAAAACCCATTCCTCCCACATTCTGTTGATCTCGACTAGATCCCATTAGCCAACAAGGATTATCTGATCTCAGAGACTAGGTGCGAATTTGATTTCATCGAATTGCAATCATGGTTTAAGGACACATTCATAGATCAAAGTGATGAGATTGGTCTCTGGGAGTCTGTTGATGAGTGAAATTGACTGTCAGTCAACTGGAAGAGTGAGTCTGATCCGGGGTTGTCTAAATAACCCAAGTTGTTTGATGTAACTCGTTCTGACAGGTTTAATGGCTCCGTTAGCCAATCTAAGAATCCTAAAAGAAACGAATAAAAGAGAGAAATAACTAACTAATTACTAAACACTATATATATATATGTACATATGTTCTAATGTAATTGTAGTAGTAGTATTTAAGCAGAAGATATACAAGTCTCGTTTATTTACATGATTTACAAGATGCAAGTTTTAATCGAAACTTATGAAAATCAATGGAAAAATGATTGCTTCTGGGAAGAAGATGAAGAAAGCACATAAAAATATTTATTTTTTTTCTTTTATAAATTTAAAGAATCTTGCAAAAAAAAGTTAATGAAACATGAACATGTGGATAGTCAAAGATGAACCATACATTCTAGTTTTAATGATATGTAAATGACAGAAAAATACAAAGAAGCTATCCTGTCAGGGAATTAGTGAGGTGTATCCAAGCCTCTGCATGAGTGTTGAGCATTCAACTGCCATGTCCAAGAGAGAAATCTGCAATGAAACTTATGATTGTTCTAAATAAATTCAGAACATGTATTGGTATCTTAGGTTTTAATGATAGAAAAGGAAACACAAACATAAACCTGTGATCTCATAATTATACATGATTACAGCAAGATAAATTTGGAAGAAATCTATGCATTTTATCATTCAATTTAAAACTCAAAGATAAATCCCATTATTTAAATCGAAGATATAATCACAACATTTGTATTTTGATGAAGCAAATGATAGATGGTATTTATAATATAAAACTCCTACACATCACAGATCATTTAATCTAAAGATATCAGACCTGCACATGTAACAGGATTAAAAAAAACATAATAACAACATTATAAACAAAAGGCTAAAGCCAAAATGCATATATGCCATTCTATTAGGTTTTTGGAATCACTTGTCCATTCTATAGTCCTAGAAGAATTCTTTTGGATAATAGACTTTAAAGATTGGAAAAATTAATATATAGATGATAATAATTAACCATGTATTGATTAAATAGACTAAATCTAATTTAAATCAATGCATAATCAATTATTCAAAGAATATAAATATATTATATGAAAATAAAACCATTTTACTCACAGGACAAAAGCCATTAAGAAACATGGAATTCCATATTCTTCTTTAAAAATACTCGTCCATTCTCCCAAGGATTCCAGCCATCCATTACTCCATTTGAAAATAAATAAAAAGTTTACAAAAGCAATAATATACAAAAGAGAAAGGATTAAAATCCTCCTCTCCAATTCTTGGATCCCTTTGGCTCTGAACTTTCTCATATATTTATACAATGAATGAAAAGTCTGGGCGTCATTATTAATTTTCGCCACCTGAAATTTGCCTCATAAAAAAACATCAATATCTTTCAAATCGTAATTTTTTTGGGAAAATCTCTATGTGGAAGGTAAATGGGTCCATTTGGGTTCTAGGTTTTCAACCATTTCTTCTAATTTCACACGGTTTGGCTGCAATCAGTTCTACAAAATTGTCTATCTAATTTTGATGCCTTTCCAAATTTTATCTGTTGTTGCTCATAAAATTATTTGTAGCAATCCAAAATTATTTTTGGATCAATCATCTTGAACGTATTTGGATAATAAAATCAATCCATGATCAGATCCGTATCAAATATTTGATAATAGAAACCTGTGAAACAAAAAGAAACCTAAATTAATAACCTAAAAATTGTGAATAAAACAAAATCTAGACAAATAAAAAATGAATTTAAACTAACTATAACTTATAAACAAACATTGTTTATAATTTGATTTCAAATATGATCTAGAAGCTTCAAGTTAATGGAGAAAAAATATCAATTTTAGTTTTTTACAAAATCAAACAAATTATAGATAATTCTTTTATTATTATTATTTTGAAATGAGATGCAAAATGAAAAAAGAATATAATTAATTAATATCACCAAATGATTTTGTGAAAATGAGAAACCAACCAAGGTATTATTTGATGAAGTATTGAACCCATTATTCAAAATAGTCAAACTTGCTAATGAGCAAAAGAAAGAACACATAATCATAATTTAAACAAAAGTAAACATTTGATAAAAAATAACGTTTTTGTTTAAATTGAGATTTTTATGCTCGTTTCTAACGTTTGACACATACTCTTGTAATGAATATATCATACTATAGTGAATGTCTTAAGTTTGTCTCAAAGCAAGCCAATGTATGGAACTATTTGAAAAGGTTGATTATGTAGCTCATTATAATTATCAAGATTCTAACGAGGGCCCCTTTAAATTTTGTAAAACATTTAGGGGGAGTTGTTGGGGCCCGACAGAGTCCAATCTCCCTCTATATCTTTTTCCCCAAATCCATGATTTTCTCAAGTTTTCCCTCAAGTGTCAAGCTCACTACCTCCTCGACCAGAGAGTCATAGTTTCATCATCCACAAAAACTCTTTTCTCTATCATGCCCGAGGCCATTGATCAAATGATGAAGATATATAGTGTCGAATCCCACTCTCCCCTCACCATTGAAGTTTTAACATAAATGTACCAAAACCTATCTTTTACCTAGAGAGAACAAATTTTTGAGCTTTTCCTCCCACGAGATACTCAATTCCACAAGAAAAATCCACCTTACCATTCCTCCATGTTTTCAAAAAAGGGAAACCAGATTATTTGATCTCTATGTTGTTTGCTCGGATATTTCTCAGATGAATGGGTGGATGATCCCATCTTGGTTTACCTATCCATTTTCTCCACCAAAGAAAATGCCACCACCCACTTCGACTACAACAATTTTCTAGCCAAGAACATACATGACCATCTTTTCAATTTTCCCATGGAGGGCATGTTCTGGTATTCTTCAATACTGGCTTACATGTTCATGTTCTTTCAAGAAGAGAAGCTCATGTTCACCATGCAGAGAATGAACCAAGAAGGCAAACCATAGCCTGTCACCTCTTGGACTTTGCTACTCAAAAGAAACTCCACAAAGTTTAATTTCAGGCTATTTATTGAGTTGTTTTATCACCCAGTGGTAAGCATGCTCAGTGGTAGAACAGAGCCGAGGATAAATGAAGAGATCTAAAGAGTTTTACACCTTTCGGATCTCTCCAAGACTGGAGACTGGTTCCTGTATCAAAATCACACAAAAATTAGAGTATATGGGTGTGAGTTAGCTCCATACAAATTTCCCAAATACTTGTATGTTCAGAGATTTTCCCAGGAGTATATTAGACAAATGATTAATTCAGATAATATACATTTTGTATCTCTGTAGAAGAAACAATAGTTGAGAATCAAGGGGCAGATAGGATCATTTATCTACAACAACTGAGTTGTCGGGGAAGAGGCAGACAAACTATTGAAAGAGATGAAGTTCGACATAATTTTCCTGTGGAACTGTGATCTGTGTGGGATCATTACAGATATCAGAGTGAAGAATAAAAATTCCCCATATGTGAACACTTTGGAAGAAGTAGAGCAACAATATCCTTCAGTTATTATCTCACAAACGACCACACCATAGGTACCAAAGGAGAAAAGACCCAAAAAGCATAATTCCCCTTCAGCTACAGAAATCTCAGTTGAGGACTTCCAGGTATACACCAAAAGGCCAAAATCCAATCATACAACTGACACAACTGGAGAAAAGGAAACCCAATCCACTATAGTTATAAAAGGAGAACATTCACCTCTTCTCTCAAGAAACCAATAGATCTTGTCTACTTATTCATCCAAGAAGAAGACTGACACCTTACTAATCAACCAACCAAATCAAGGGGGTGAAAAGATGAGTATTTTTTAGAAATATGATATGATCAAGAAAAAGAATCAGAAGATAGCCAACAACACTTATGCTCAGTTTTGGAAGAAAACATCCACAACACAACACAAATTGTTATCATCTTTTGATACAGAGAAACGAAGAATGCACTTGGAATTCTTGCAGGCACAAGTACCCCATCCAAAAGAAATCACTGATTACAAGAGGGATACAATGGAAGTTAACACTAGAGATGTACATTTTGTTGATCAGATGGATCTACACAGGCAGATTGGAGAAATGATTTTCTCAACATTATCTAATGCTTCCACTACTGCTGTCAAATTACAGGTTTCTCTGAACAATGTTCAGACTCAATTAAAGTTGGAGAAGATATCATCTTTTGAAAAGGATAACATAATTAAGTATTTAGAAGAATTGGTGCTCAAGATTGGGTATGACCTCTCAAATGTTAAATCATTTGAGGAGATTCTCAAGAAAAAGAATGCTAACATAGCATCTTTGAGGAAGAAACTAAAACTCCCACCTACAGAAGACTCACAGGCCAAAGAGATGGCTGAGACAGAAGGTGAAAAGGAGGAAATGATAAAATTGATCATGGAACAGAATGCACAAATAAAATAAATGGAAGTAGAGATGGAGAGGTTGGTAAAGGAGAAAGAACATGCAACACCAATGGAAGTCATCCCACTAAGTGCAGTTCCCCTCACAGGAGTTAGCAAAACAATTGTATCAACAACCACCACAGTAGAATTTCCATCAGCCACCCCACTGGCAGCTCTAGGAAAGTATGTGGAGTTAGAAAAATCAATGGAGGAGATGACCCTGGAAGGAACATAAATCAATAGACTGAAGAAAGAGGTTGAGAATCTCCAGGAGCTCAAGGCCTCCTACCAGACAAGATTCAACATTGAAAGGAAAACATCAGAAAAGCTTAAGCAGGAAATATAGCAGCTGCAAAAGAAAACAATGGGGGGTAAAAAACTGGCAGAAGCTAAGGAGAAAATTTGGATGGATATCTCCAAATCCATAAATGAAGTCTTGCCTATGGTGCAAATCATGTTCGAGAAAAATGAACTGGTACTGAGGAGCAGATAGGCTATCGACAAGATAAAAGGAGAGCTGGGGGAAATGCCCACTGAAGCAAACAAAATCATTAGGTTTATGAATTTGAAGACTAGGGAAGAAATGGAAGACCTGAAGATTGAAGACAGGATGGATACTATACTCAAAGTCAAAAGGGTGCTGACCAAAAGAGGATTGATGTTGTAGCTGGAAGAGAAATTCCATAACATGGACATCGGAGTTCAGAGGTTCTTTAGCAAGATTGATGCCCTACAAAAGAAAGTTCTTCCTGGTTTAATGGTGCTAAATGACAAGTTGATGACCCTTCCTGACTACAAGTAGAAGATAACTATAGTGGCCAAGGACAATTCCAAGTTCTTAGGGATACAGGGCAGGATAATAGGCAAGGAATTCTTGGAGACTTTGCAGCTAGACCTCAGCATACAACATGAAACCAAATATATTTTCATAGTCAAGCCGACTTTTTCCAAACACACTAAAATGGATGAAACCTACCGAAGACTTCTCAAAGTCACCATTCCCAGTCAGATGAGATGGGAAGAGCTATGCAATTTGATCGAGTAAGAGATGAGGTGTCCAATCCAAGTCAGCAAGTGGAGAAGTCAAAGTCACATGAATGAATGACCAACAGTTTTCCCCAGAATCAACATGAAAAATATGAAAAATCATCATCAGTTCCTACATTTTTTTATCTTGTTATCTAGTTGGTTAGATTTAGAATATGCCACATCCTAATCATTAATGAGAGGGTCATTTGTAATTTTGATGATAAATACTTCGAACTTAGAAGTATTTAGGTTGATATTTATGCCCAAGCAAGTTGTAAGCACTGTAATTTTTATCAGAGATCTACCAGTAATAAAAGGGATGTTTCACAGGATTCTCGCATGTTAGCTTTTGGTGAAGTTTTCTCATCTTAGTTGAATATTTGTCTCTCTTAGTTTTCCAACTTTAAATGATCTAAATGTTTTATTCTAATGTTATAATTAAGAAATTCTTAAATGCTTCTTGGTTATAATTGATTATCTCATATATTCTGCATTACATCATTTTTATGCTAAATAATTCAACAGTTGCATTATCCTACCCTGTGAGAATACCTTTTAAAACCTGTTAGTCAGTCTCAAATTTTATAAAACAGACCCCATAGCCCAATGGATGCGTAAGTGACATTTCAGCCATTTTATAAAAAAAAAACAACTCGGCCCTATTCATTTTATCTAGCCTAATATCTGAAATTTGAAACAAAGTTAAATCTTACAGAGAGATCCCTCTCTAAAACTGGCAGGGCTAGATCCCAGTTTCGAAATGGTTGGATAAAGTTACCTCTGGTAAATTTCTTTTGCCTTTCAACAACCTCTGGGGATTTACAGAGTGATAACACCTCTCACACCTCTAACAATTGAACTTCTTGGGCATATAGTGTTAAATGATATTGAATGAATTTAGAGGCAACAAAAGTTCAACTATCATGGAAATAATAACGATGTGCTTCTCCCCATGGAGCATCTGTTAGTGCAATCATTGTTTGAAGGGAAGATGGTGAAAATGATGTGCACGACTCCTATTTCCAAGAGGCAACAATTCAACCATTCCAGAGGTATGATGTCCTTTGTTACAAATCCATATGAAGGAGGAATGTATTCTTCCAAGAGTTGTGATTGGCACCCTTCCCTACAAATCCCTGCAAAGGAGGAATGGAGTCTACCAAAAATTGTTTTGGTCGATAATTGGTCAGACAGAATGAACGAGAGGAACTATGATTCATCTCGAAGGAAGAACTATCTTATGATTGGAATGATCAAGAGGAAATATGATTCATCTTGAAGGAATAATTATCTCATGATCGTAATCCATGGCTACCTCTATTTCAAAAGTATTCAACCAGAGTTAGACTATGTGCCTTGTGGATTCCTTTACCTCCCCCAAATATTTCCTTTGTAAGATGTGCTCAAGGTGGAGGTAGAGGGGATAGATGACGTGGGATGATCATGAATCATGAACAGAGGGTAAGCAACCTCGTTGTGAGTTTACATGTCAAAATTTAATCTTGATATTCAATGTTTTGAAATATTTTAGGATAGGTATTTTAGGAATAATGGATTTCATCAATTCTGATAATAATGAGTTTCAAATATTATATTAATTTGTAAAATAATGTGTTTTATTATTTCATATAAAAATATTATAAGAGAGGAGGCATTTGTAATAATGAGTGTTTGTTAAAATACATATTTTGAAATGAACTTAGACATAAGGAGTTGTAGAAACTCTAATAATAACGCATTTCAAATATTATATGTTTAGTATTTGTTGGCCATTGACCAATTTTTGGAGATCCTTGGTCATGTTTGACCTCTTTTGGGACTTTGACAGGCTGGTCAAAGGCAGAGCGCAAGTCGAAGCAGAGATCGTGGGAACTCGACCCCTTTTGAGGGTAGTTTTTGGGATTAGGGTTTATGTAACGGGTATGGGATGTTGGCCCATGGGTTTAACCATGTTTAGGCCCATTTTGTAATGTATAAATAGATAGCTACGCGATGTAAGAAAGGAGAATATGCTAAGTGCTAGAGTTTTATCTATGTGATTGTAAAGGCTTTGTGCATAGTGTATGCTAATACTTGTAGAGCTAAGTGCAAGTGATTGTAAGAAGGATTTGTGTTGTGACTTAACTCGGGGAAGGAGGATCTGGCGAGGTGCGCAGATCTCATGTGTTATGCGGAGTAGGGTTTTTGGGCTCTGTGCTTGTAGAAGATTGATAGAAGCTAATAAAGAAGAGAAGAGTCGGTAGGTGTAGCCCCACACTAGGGTGAACCACATATATCCTGTGTTATGGTTTCTTTGTGCATTATGGTTATATGTTAGTGATGTGATTTATGCTTAGTGCCGATAAATTTATGTATGATGCATCTAGTATAATAGCTTAGTGCTTAGTAAGGAGAATGAATGTTAGATCTGATATATCTGTTCATGCTAAGTGCTTTAATGTGTTAGATCTTATTGAATACTGTGCTGCTATGTAATTAGGTTTTGGATATGCGATGTGAATAAAGGTTAAATACTGATGAATGTTAACTGCTAAGTTCTTTGTTAGAGTGGTGTAGTCAGATATATGTGTCCCAGCTAGGTTTTATACATTTGAGTCCTTCAACCACCCCTGGCTCTACCCCAGGTGAGACTTCATCTTCTTCGCAGGTGTTGCCAAAAGGGTCGGTAGTTAGGGTTTTTTGGTGCGTTGTTGAAGCATTGAACCTTGGGTCTACCCCTGTTCCAAAAAATGGTTCTGTTGTCGAGACCTAAAAATGTGATTGCTGAGAACTGAAGAAAAGAAATCTTTCTTCATAGATCTGTTTCTTTAGTGCATAATATTCTACTTGACTTGTGAAGCTCTATGCTAAGAAGAGAAGTTCGATATGAATAAAAGAGGTAAGACCTTGAATCTTTATGCTCTGAGAAAGGTAAGATAAGTGAAAATTTTTGTTTCAAAATAATGGATCTAAGTATGCTTGATAAATTTGTCCCTAATCTGAAAACTAGGTCAGAGTTAGATGAAAGAATATTTGATATGAATAGATCTGATAGAAATAATGAAAGGTATCTTATCCCTATCCAAAGAAAGAATGTTTGGACTAACAAATGGATGTAGGATCCTAGAAAGAATTTTTTGAAGGTTAGTTACTGTGATCCCAGTGCGAAGTACAGGAAAGGTTGGGGATCATTTAAGAGAAAGAGAGGATTAACCCTTTGTTACAGTTGCAGAAGACCAGGACATCTTGCTAAGGAATGCCCTGGTAGAAGACCTAGTTGTCTTTGTTGTAAAGCTATGGACCATGAAGTTTTGGATTGTCCTAGAATGATTGCTAAAGTTGAAAAGATGAATATGAAACAAGAAAAATGTGAGAGAGGCCAAGAAGCTAAGGATATGATAGAATCCTAGAAAGAATCAGAGACTGTATTACTACATATGAAAGAAACCTTTAATGACCACATAAATATCAACTTATCAGAGGTATTAAAAGAGAAAGAGTACATATAAACAAGAATAGCAGACTTCGACATAGACTGTGTCTTGGATGAGGAAACACAGTGTTATAGCAAGATTTGTCTCACCATTTCTATCTTGCATAGAGGACCCTTTTCAATTTCCCTATGCAAACTTATCATCCATTTTTGATGAATCCAGGGCTAAAAATATACAGTTTTCCACATATACGCTCCCTAACTGCTGTGCAATATGTGTATATTCTTGTTGCTCCATTACAACTCGCGTATATTGGGATTTGTGCTAGAAAATACAAAATGAGGTCGGGTTTCCATGTCACGACAAGAGATCTCTGATCCTTGGCCTTCCATATACTGGAAACGTTCTGACTCGACCCTTCAGTTGTATTCTAAAGGCTATAAGAGCACAATTTATAGCTATGGAAAAGAGGATATAAAGAATTCAAATTTGAGAGCAAAGTTACTCTGGAGAAATTACTTCATATTGAGTCTGCATCCCTTTGTCCCTCAAGTTTGAACACAGTGTTTAACCCCCAATATCTTCCCCTATTGCTGAGAGGACCTCTTTGCCTCTTTCTCATGAGCTTGCCTTTGGTGGGGGATTGAAGTGGTGGAGACCCAGTTGGAAGGAACTTGGTTTCTTGGTTTTGAACCGTGCCAACACAGAAGTCTGTAATGTTGACACTTCTGCTGATCAATTATTAATAGAAATACTCCTTTCCCATCCTATTGGTATCTTGAAAATATATGATTATTATCCATGGGAATGTTTGTAATGTTTATTAATGGATTATGCTATATGATGTGCTAATCCCTTTTATATCATCACTATATACTTGCTTCTCTTATTTGTTGAGAACTTCTTCCAGGTATAAAGATTTGGGTCAAATTTCTTAGTGGTGGAACATCATCAAACATTGGATCGAGGTAGGCCTCTCTCTTGTATTGCACATTACTCTATATAGCATATGTTGGAATTGATTTGATTTCTACAGTCACATCTGTTTGTTGTGGTTTACCCTTGGCCATAGAGAGTTTTTCCCTTGTAATAGAAATGGTGACTCCACTAGGGAGAGATCTTCCTTCTAAGGGTTGAAGTACATTTTCTTCTTACATTACTCTTTTTCCTTTGTGTTTATTATCGTATCACTACTTGACAGATCATGTTCACTATGAGTCTGAGTTTTTAGCCTTTTAACCTTGCCTGGCCTTGTTTTAAAGCATATGCGCCCTTTTTTCCTTGACAGTCGTGTATAAATGCTTGTTGTCTCACTACAAGAATCATATATATGCTTTGTTCTCTTGAACAGCCATGTATACCAATTCCCCTTGCTTGTTTGCTTGGTTGAGTGATTGTTGGGTAGGATTTAAAGATTGTTGAGCCTTCTTAGGTCTCTGTAGTGTCTATTGAGATTATCTGGGATGACAGGAAGCTTGTTTGGAGTTGAATTTTTGGGCGTAGTCTTTCTCTTTGTTTTCTATTTTTAATTTTTCCTTGCCTTCTGGGTTGTTTGCTTGGCTTCCTGGTATTTTACTTGAGTTACTGCTTTTATACACAGTAGAATTCATATGTCAAGTTGCTTATCAGTCCATGCATTTTCTTTTTACAATATTGAAAATACAAAAAAAATAGTCATTTTGCACTGGTTGGCATTTTTGTCGTTGAATTTTTATCATTAGCTTAGCACATTTAGTGAAAGATTGTATTTTACTTCTGAATTGTAGATTTGAAATTGAAGACTACACTGTTTTTATTAGTATATCATTCATTGAAAAGTTAAAGATAGACTTTGCATTATATCCGTATTTATTTTCTGGCAGAGTCATAACACCATGAGTTTCACTTCCATACCTTTTTTAGTAACCACGACCAATAAAATTTACGCTTTAACTAAAATTGATTAGTCACGATTTTGTTTTTAGGGTGCACAAACTAGCTTAGGATTTAGTGCCTTGGAATAGGATTTTGTGAGTAAACTGTTGGATTGCTGAGAGGGGGGGGTGAATCAGTAATAGAGAAATGTAATCCCTTTTACCCATATAATCCAAGTGCTATATCAATGAAGCATTATTATCCAATAACTGCAAAGTAAATAAGCAATGAACAATCATACATATACACAGTACACTAGTGTTTTACGTGGAAACCCAAATCGGGAAAAAACCACAGAATGATTTTTCTTATATGTATTGAAGAATTACATTCATTGGAAGCACCAACTTCCTTTGTTTTCCAGCTACAACTGGAAGGAGGCTCCAACCCCCTAGTTTCTCA
>JZKD02S2164620.1:141484-176088 GCA_000966675.3 Picea glauca
GAGAAAGAAGAAGCAAGATAGAAAGAATGGAAGAATTCTCATTAACTATATTCCACACTCAAAGAGTGAATAATTTACAATATATATAGAATAAATGAGTAACTAATGAGCCATAATGGTGGTCTAGATTGATTTGGACACACACCAACAGTTACAAGAGTAAACTACCACCTAGTCTAGTCTCTTAGGCAGTTACGAGAGTGAACTGCCACCTAGCTGAGTTAACTAGTCAATTGGTCTTCAATTTACTAACTGAACAAAGAGTAGTGAGTTGGTGATGATCCCAATGTTGCATGGTGACAAAACCAATGCAAAATCTAAACTCAACTCAACTAGTCAAACTGAAGTGTCAACTAAAAGAGAATATTCTCCAGGTGGAATATTCTCCCCTAAAATATAGGAGACTGGATAATGACCAATTATGACTAATAAGAAAGGAATAAACTTAGGAAAAATAAATCCTAGGTGTGTGTGAAGTAACTCCAACACCCCCCCTAAATATCACTATGGTGAAAATAAAGAATGGGTCCCAGCTAGGATGCCATGTTAGGTACCCAAATATAAAAAATAAACTGAAATAAACGAGGAAAGAGGGAAAACCTGGTGGGAACAAAACCCCCCCTCAAATTACAATGCATAAAATAAAAAATGATAAGGAACAAAAGGAAGTTGCTAAGCAACCATGTCCTTCACTCCAAGAAGACCTCACAACTGTGCAAGTTTGTGCTCTTTGAATATTTTGTTGAATATGTAGATGTCTCCACGGATCTAATGAAGTATATGCCTCATTGATATTTCCACACATATCCACTTTATCTTCTTGTAATAAATAATATCCAAATAAATTTTGGAAGAAATTTTGAAAACCGTGTGGCCGTTTCCAAAAAAATGATGAAATTTTGTTGATTTTGAAAAGATCATAACTTCACTTTCCAGACTCCATTTCGAACGATTTTGTTTTTTGAAATTGGATATTTTCCTGAGAGGAATTAAAATACCAATTTGTTTCTACAAATAGTGCTCAGAAAATATCAGAATGGCGTCTGATGTGTGTGGCTCCCTTTTTGACATCTGAGATGCATGCATGGTGCATGCAAAAGTGTCTACATGTGACTCATAAGATGCATGCCATATATCTTCCACATGAATTTCAGAAAATAAATCTGAAATGGAGTAGACATCATCTTCAATTATTGGAATACTAATTTATGCAAAAAGGTTTGTAGAAGACTTTTCATAATAAGAGGCTTGATCTTCTGATGGATTATCTTCTGGCTCTATCTGTTCGAACTCTTGCATGAAATATTCACACTATTATTTATTCCCAAATAGAACCTCCAATCTGGTCCATAATTCATTTGGAGTTAATCCTTCTGATTCTTCATATACTTGATGGAAAAGTTTGAGATAAACAGACATGCCGATACTTCCTATGGCCATATCTTGTCTATTGAGAAAGTCATTTTTCTCATCACCAGAATCAGGCTCTACTTCCATTGCCATGGTTATTTGGTACAACCCTTTGCATCTAAGATGAAGTGGAATTTTTGGCTTCCATTCCAAATAGTTATGAGGCTCTGATACCATGTAAATGTGTTGAACCTACACATAATAGATCTAGCTAGAAAATACTACACACATTTGCAGAGAGAAATTGAGAAAGAAGAAGCAAGATAGAAAGAATGGAAGAATTCTCATTAACCGTATTCCACACTCAAAGAGTGAATAATTTACAATATATATAGAATAAATGAGTAATTAATGATCCATAGTGGTGGTCTAGATTGATCTAGACACACACCAATAGTTACAAGAGTAAACTTCCACCTAGTCTAGTCTCTCGGGTAGTTATGGGAGTGAACTTCCACCTAGCTGAGTTAACTAGTCAACTAGTCTTCACTTAACTGACTGAACAAAGAGTAGTGAGTTGGTGATGATCCCAATGTTCCATGGTGACAAAACCAATGCAACATCTAAACTCAACTCAACTAGTCAAACTGAAGTGTCAACTGAAAGAGAATATTCTCCAGGTGGAATATTCCCCCCTAAAATATAGGAGACTGGATAATGACTAATTATGACTAATAAAGAAGGAATAACCTTAGGAAAAATAAATCGTAGGTGTGTGTGAAGTAACTCCAACACATTTTCTATTAACGGAATCGTTAATAAATGGTAGAGACTTACCAAACATGGGTACCCTAATTAGAACCTCTTTGTCATTTGGTGTCGATGCCAAGTTTTTTTCCTTAGGACCCAAAGTCCATTATAATTCAATACATGACTTTACAATGAGCCTCATTTCTCATTCATGCACACATGGCCTTATTACCCATGGACTCTTAATAACGAGTCTTAGTTAATCTCTTTTCCGACTAGTCTAAAAATTGAAAAGATCGTCGAGTGATTTGTCCCTTTCACACTCGTTAAAATTGGATTTGAAAGATCATGAGTCCTAGTTAAGCTCTTTTCCGATTTGCTATCAAAAATAGAAAATATTGTCGAGTGAATTTGTATTTTTCACACTCATAAATTGGATTTGAAAAGACATCTATTTGGCACAAGTTTACCCCTTTTTCACACCAAATAGACTAAAAGATATAAAAAAGGACATTTTTTGGCGTTAAGTTGTGATTGCATATCATGGCCTCATTTATTGTATTGAGCCTTTAGTCGGTTCTCGATTTGCATTTTAAACCATTTCCTAAGCATTTTACATCCTCAACCAAGCAGAGCCTTGTTTTTATCCTTCACAATTTGACACCCTATACCCTGGAGGGAACATCACCTCTAGTGTCCATCTCCCGCATGCATTTCCTTGCATTGAGCATAGGTAAGTTCCACTGCTGGAACTAGTTTTTCTTACTGGTGACACTCATTCCCTCCTCTGTATCATAGCATTCATTTGTTATGAAAAAACAAAAACAGACGGGAAGGAAGGGAGTACTATATTTTAATTGGCAGCAGTCGCATTACCTTTGAACATAGCACAAAGTTATTGAATCCTTGTGTCATCATAATTTTGGGTTTAGCATGGACTTAGGAAGATGATTTCAATACAAAGTTTTCTCTACTGATTGGTTACTCTTCCAGTCCCTATAGAGAATTTTATTGATGCCTCCTGCATCTAATTGTCACATCATTGAGTCCATGCTGCCGAAGTCCACCATATGTCTCATCTCTTGTTCAAAGGAAGTCTATCAACCTGTGTTGGCCACTCCTTAGAAATATTGACTTTGCATGTCAACCATACCCTCAATTTGTCTCAAAATCACATGATACTTTGGTCTTATCATGCACACTGGCCCTACTTTCATCATTGGTAGGTCACCTTGAACCCAACAATCGACATTTCATCATTGGTCGTTGACTAGGTGGTTTCCCTTGTGTTCGACGGCACGACATCTATTCACACTTTGGGACTAGTGAAATGTCTTGGATTCCATTAGACCTATTGATGGTTTCCTCGCCTTTGTCAGCATTTTTTCATCATTGGATTCTATTCATAGGGTCCTTTTCATGTACCGCTTTCATTTGGCACACACGAAAGACACACATGGTCATTGGTTCATGAACATGTTCTTCGTTCGATCTCCACCAAATCATGAAGCTCATGCTTTGTTCCTTGTGCTGACTAATGAGATATGCCTCAATTCTCTCCTTTCAGTGGTTCTCTTTCCATCGACTTCAACTCATTTATTTTGGATATGGGACCTAGAGTTTTATGAGTGCCTTGAGGCTTATAGTCATTAGTGGCAGGCTCTCTCACCATTGACACATGGGAATACATCAATGTCTCTTGATCAATGGATCTCTCAAGTGTTCGACACCAACTCCTTTATTCACATTTGTAGAGATGTACTCAGTTCCTTGATACCTACTTTCATTATCGGTAAGTTGTCTCATGTTTGTTAACGATATACTTCAATGATCGGTAATAAAATCATGTCTCATCATGTTCGACTTCAACTCATTTATTCATATGATGTAGACTTGCACCATTGGCAAATAGTGTAAAAGACTTGAAGACATCACTATGTGGTCGTAGCTTTCCTGAGTTGTTGCTTCCATTTCATTGGACTAGTACCTATTTGACTTTAGTGATCATGGGAGATCAGATTGTACTCCATGGTATACAGATATCTTTAGATTAATTTTTGAGACTGGTTTCACTGGGCCTTATTCGTGACTATGACATCTTTTGGCATATAATCTCATTTGCATTTGCCTATTCATGGCCATGAACACTTGTTTGGTATATTTTCCACATGGATCTTCATTGTATTCTTGGAAACCATGCATGCAAATTCAGTACATAATGTAATGAGAAATTGAGTTCATCTAGTTGGTTCTCTACCACTCCACTTCTGGGTTATTTATAATGTATTTCGTCCATCGCAGATACTCCTCTGATCTCACACATTAGGGGGCATTTGTTATAGCAATATTTTCCGCACCATTGCTATCTTGCACAGAGGGCCTTTTCCCATTTCCCTATGCAGACGTATCATCCCTTTTTGATGAATCTAGAGCTAAAAATATACATTTTTCCACATATACACTCCCTAACTACTATGCAAGATGAGTATACATTTTTTGCTCCATTAAAGCTCGTGTATATCAAGATTTGTGCCAGAAAATAAAAAATGAGGTCAGGTTTCCATGTCACGATAAGAGATCTCTGATCCTTGGCCTTCCATATACTGGAAACATTCTGACTCGTCCCTTCAGTTGCATTTTGAAGGCTATAAGAGCACAATTTTGAGCTATGGAAAGGAGGAGAAAGAATTCAACTTTGAGAGCAAAGTTACTCTGGAGAAATTAATTCATATTGAGTCTACATCCCTTTGTCCCTCAAGTATGAACATAGTGTTCAACCCCCAAGCTCTTCCCCAATTGCTGAGAGAACCTCTTTGCCTCTATCTCATGAGCTTTCCTTTGGTGGAGGATTGAAGTGGTGGAGACCCAATTGGAAGGAACTTGGTTTCTTGGTTTCGAACCGTGCCGACATGGAAGTTTGTAATGTTGACACTTCTGTTGATCAATTATTAATAGAAATACTCCTTTCTCGTCCTATTTGTATCTTGCAAATATATGATTATTATCCATGGGCATGTTTGTAATGTTTATTAATGGATTATGCTATATGATGCGCTAATCCCTTTTATATCATCACTATATACTTGCTTCGCTTGTTTGTTGAGAACTTCTTGCAGGTATAAAGCTTTGGGTCAAAGTGCTCAATGGTGGAACATCATCAAACATTGGATAGAGGTAGGCCACTTTCTTGTATTTCACATTAGTCTATATAGCATATGTTGGAATTGAGTCGATTTCTGCAGTCACGTCTATCTTTTGTGGTTTACCCTTGGCCATAGAGAGTTTTTCCCTTGTAACACACAGGTGAATATCATGACAGAAAGAACTTGGGAAATTTCGGGAAAGCCTGCTATGTTTCCTTCATTAGGATGAATAGGATTCTTTAGAGGAAAGCTAATAACCCTGTGTGAAAGACTTACCCAGATATCTATGAGTGCTCATGGCACTTTGACATAAGAATAATTTGATATTGTTAAGTTTGTTGAGAACAATGCCCCATTTGCTATCTTTCTAGGAAAAACCTGGATTGAGAAAGATCATATATGAAGGAAACAAGAAGAGGAGGATTTAGAACAGAAAAAGAATGAACTACGATATTTCATGGCGAGGAGAATAGCGAACTTACTGGAAGAAAAAGAGAACCAGTTGAAGCTACTAAATACAAAATATATGGATGTCGAAGTTGAAAGGACATAGGAAGACTGGAGGCACCTGTTTGTACAAGAGAGTAGAGCACCTACCCCAGAAAGAGAAGAAGTATTACCCTTGAATCTTATGAAAGACCCTCCATAGTAAAATGTTATCATGCCAAGAGGATATAAGAATGATAATGGAAAGATGAAACCAATGATTTGGATCACAGGAAAGAAGGCCATAAAGCTTAGTAAGAAGAGGGAAAAGTTAGAAACATTACAAGAAGTTCTAGAGAATACTTCGCATAAGAAAGGTTTCCAGAACTCAAAATTCATCGGAATATCAGTATAGCACATATTGGCACTTTTCCATGATGAATAAATATGACCATTGGAGGAAATATGACCGTTCAATCGACTCTCCCGAACGGTTAGGAAAGCAGTTATAGCCTGAAAATTCACCATTGGACCATTGGGACCGCGCCATAACAGGATGCGAGGCTACAAGGTAGCCTCCATTCAGAATGGCACAGTGTGCCTTGCTTTCTAGTTGATTGTCGGTAATCTAGTAAGAAAGAAAAGACCCACGTAGGTCACAGGGTTTGTTGTTGACCTCGCAGGAAAATGCGTGGAAGGACTACAGATGAACTAGGCTAGCTACCTAGTCAATCAATTGGAACTGGATTGTCGCGAAGCTTAGGATCAGGGCTATGAGTTCCATTTTAGCTGGTTGATGATCCTCATTGCGTTTACTGCTTGGGATATGTTGGAAGGTGTGACCTTCCCTTACATTGACCCATTTGATCCACTAGCTGCAAAGTTCACAACGCTCTCGTATTCGAGCGATATGGGAAAATAATGGCAATCAAACAAAGTATTCCATACCTACTACCTACAGATAAAGAGGGCTATTGAGTCTTTCCCTCGTATGACGTTGAACACCATAGACAGGTTCAGGCCCCTTATGAATTTCTGCACAGATAGGCATTTTATTTATATTACTGTGCGCGCAGGTGAAAGTAAAGAAGAGCTTCAGTCCTACTACAAGCTCACAGATGAGGACCTAGAAGAAATAAATAAGGAATGGCCCATGAAGTTCCTTATACAAGTCAACCAGGAAGCATTGTCTAATCCAAACCTCATTGGAAGTATGGTGGTTAATCGCGAAGAGTATGATGCACCCAGCAGTAGCAAGAAGAAAAATAAGGAAGATGTACAAGAAATACACAACACATCATAAGAGACTGCATCAGATTCACATAGTAGAGGAGGAGACGACGAAGTGGACAAACAACAAAAAGAGGGGAAGAAGACAAGAAGAAGAAAGGCGAAGTAACACTACCTAGGAACCCCCTTGAACATGCAGAGACATCTAAGAAAAGAAAGGTTTCCCCAACGAAACCTACATCGCGGAAGAATTCCAAAGCGATTAAGTTGAAGCTACAGACTGTACTCATGGTTAATGACATCGAATTCATTTTTGCAGTTGTATCAAATGCCTTGAAATATATTTTGCAGATAAATGAAGACAAACAAGAAGGCATGTAGGATATAAATGAGGCAGCGCTGAGAGGAGTACAACAAGCCCTTCACTCCAGCCGCGCAGTGTCCACTGTGCCCCCATCACCAGAAGAACCAGAGTTGGGAGATGAGCTTTCCCAACTCCATATAATAATTGATGTGACCGAAGCATGCCTTCGTCGTGTGATGGAAGGAAAACAACAGGCCACAATGGCCCTGAAGCAAGCACAAGAGGAAATCATAGAGCAACATTGATTTACATAGCAAGAGAAGAACAACCTTCAAACCAAGTTTGAAGAAAATAAAGCACAAATCCAACAGGAGAAAGAAAAACTGCTCGTGGATGAAGTCAGAGTTAAGAAAGCAGTCAACATAGCACTTTGCTCTGTGACAGGCTTGGAGAAGATGGAAAAAGACATGGTAGTAAATCAATTCATGAATATTGTTGAAGCCATTCAACAAATTCAATAGAGAGTTGCAGAACTAGAGCTACAAACAATGACAAGCAATCTGTGGGAAGTGTGAGACCAGAGAGAAGAAACTTCCCAGAGCACAGTTGAAAGGATCAAAGAATTAGTTGTAGAATGTAAACAACTAAGTAGTCGTAGTGCGTATACTTATGAGCGCCTTATCGAGGACCCTGAACTGAAGACACTAGAGTCACAGCTCCAGGAAGAAAAGTAGTAAGAAGCAACAGTACAAGAGTACTTGAAACTCCTGTCAGTAGTTGAGAGGATGAAAATATCCCAAGAATAGTGTACGGCTCAGCAACAGGTCCATGCCATAAAAATCAAAGTCATGGAAGTGACTCAGAAGATCCAGCCAGTCCAGGATCCAACTTGCCTACTTTTTGAGGAGATTGAAGGTTGAGGAGCAAATCTAGAACAAGTAGTCACTTCGGTAGAACAACGATTATAAGAACCTCTGAACGAGGAAGTATTCAAGATTTCATCAAGAAGGAGGCCTTGGCACAACAAAAGGTTGAAACAGCTCGAGCCAAGCTCGAGGATTTTGAGGTAGAGTTACCTAGACCAGAGTGACTTGGGGTGAGTCACAGGTGAGTGTTGGGGGCCTATTGGCCCTTGATTAAGTTTTTGAGATCCTTGTTCATGTTTGACCTCTTTTGGGACTTCGATAGGCTAGTCGAAGGCAGAGCGCAAGTCGAAGTAGAGATCGTGGGATCTCAACCCCTTTTTAGGAAATGTTTTGGGATTAGGGTTTATGTAACGAGTATGGGATGTTAGACCATGGGTTTACCCATGTTTAGGCCCATTTTTTAATGTATAAATAGATAGCTAGGTGATGTAAGAAAGGAGAATATGCTAAGTGCTACAGTTCTATCTATGTGATTGCAAAGGGTTTGTGCATAGTGTATGTTAATACTTGCAGAGATAAGTGCAAGTGATTGTAATAAGGCTTTGTGTTGTGACCTAACTTGGGGAAAGAGGATCTGGTGAGGTACGTAGATCTCCTAGCCTATGCGAAGTAGGGTTTTTGGTCTCTGTGCTTGTAGAATATTGACAAAAGATAATAAAGAAGAGAAGCATTGGTGGACAAGCCCCACACTAGGGTGAACCATGTAAATCTTGTGTTATGATTGCTTTGTGCATTATGGTTGTATGTTAGTGATGTGATTTATGCTTAGTGCCGATAACTTTATGTATGATGCATCTGGTATAATAGATTAGTTCTTGGTAAGGAGAATGAATGCTAGATCTGATCTATCTCTCCATGCTAAGTTCTTGAATGTGTTAGATCTTGTTGAATAATGTGTTGCTCTGTAATTAGGTTTTGGATATGCGATGTGAATAAAGGTTAAATACTGATGAATATTAATTGCTAAGTGCTTTGTTAGAGTTGTGTAATCATAGATCTGTGTCCCATCTAGGTTGTATACATTTGAGTCCTGCAACCACCCCTGCCTCTACCTCGGGTGACACTTCATCTGCTTCATAGGTGTTGCTGAAAGGGCCTGTAGTTAGGGTTTTGTTGGTGCATTGTTGAAGCGTTGAACCATGGGTCTGCCCCTGTCCCAATAGTATTTAATACAAACATCAAATTGAATAAAAAATTTTGATAATTGAGTATGCAATGACAACTGAAAGGATAAAGAAGTTGAAATTATATTTTCTTGGAAAAGAACAGACTGATTTGAAAATTTGTATTTGTCTTTTTTTAGCTCATTCCCTAGAGTTTTCATGTTCCATATCATTAACAAAATTAAAAATACATGAAACATAGTAGAATATAATATTATCTTGTGATCAAATGTTATGTTGAAGAACAACAATCTAAACTCTAAAATGTTTGGTAAGAATCCGATGGATTATGGCTTATTCGTCAAAATTTTAACATCAGTTCAACGCCCAACCTTCATTAAGAACTTTAATTGTTCCCTTTTTTAGATATCTTGTGCATACGAAATAATGAGGAAAAATGATTAGCAAAAAACAATGTTGACTTGACCAAAGATATGAATTCAATCCTCAAGTAATTGCTCAAGGGTGTCTCCATTGTGTAATAGAGGAAAGATACCTTTCAAATATGCAACTTGGGTTTTGTTTAAGGGATTCTTGAGTGTGGTACACGTCGACTAATCATGTGTCTTCATATTTCTGGAGCTCAGTGCCTAAATTCACCGATTTTAACCTTTTCTAAACAAATTCAACTTCACCATCTCTAATTTCTTTAACAACTTCAACATAGACCAATCATCAACCTGAACTGATTTCAATTGGTAATTTACATATACAAATATTTATCGCAGTACTTTTGTGATCCATGCTTATCATTTCCCTTCCCCTTCTATTTGTACGCATACATGAGTTTTTTAGTCTTTTGTGGAGTTTCAAGTTGAAATTGAAATAATGCATCTTGTTAGGTGTTCTAGTGAATATACATTTAATGGAAGCATTTACTCAACATGCATTTTCATACCCATTTGCAACTAGGTTGGTTTAGATAGTCATGTGGCTAACCTTGTTGGATTCTATGGCCTCCGTGAAGCTACACAAAAACAATTTTTGTTGTATGTCTTATTATCTTCAATATTCTCCATTCTCCATTTAAAATGTATGATAATTTTTTCTATAAAAGGGTATATAGAGAAAATTCGACGTTCTCTTTCCCCCGCTTCGGGGGTATGCTAGTTAAGGGGACATTCATCTCGAGACTTCGGTGTATGTCCTCCTCCAACTAAAACCCGCCCTCTGTCAAATTTTTCTTCCTATAGAATGTTTCCATGTATTTTTTCTCCCCAAGTATGGAGGTGTGAGAATAGTGAAGTGCATGACAATTTTGGCATTGAATGGAGGAAGAAGAAGAGGAAGAGGAAGAGGAAAATGGTATACTATAATTCTCGTGGGCAATAGCATAACCAATTAGGAGTTATATGAGCATCATGAACTCCATGTATTCAGTGTGTATGATCTTAGGAGAGTGCACGTATATGATCATCACTGACCTATATGGCATGGAAAGCACCTGCACCAGTGGCTTCCAAATCTTGTGAGAGTCCCTCCAGATATTGAGAGATGCATGACATGGACCCTATGATTCTCACTTCTGTGATTTTCTTGTTGTTGTTGTTGCAGAAACGAACTCATCCCTCCCTTATTTTCTGCTGGCTCAAATCCAATATCCAGTCCAGGATGCCTAATTTGTATGTCTTCTTGACTCCTCTAACTGTATTTATAATGACAACTTTTGTGGAATAAAGAGTGAAAAACCCAATATGCAACAAAACATATGCAACCCTATCGCATAAACAACGAAAAATTATATCAATTCTATTTTTTTTGTGTTGGGAATTGTTGGGCCCTTCATTTTTGGGAAGAAACTATGCAAGTTTTGACTAAGAACGAGTTGCGCAAACTTCATCAGATGCTGGGAGAAAGAGAAATAGAAAACAATTGTGGAAGTCAGCACAACACCAACTAAGAAAAAAACGGTTGCAATGGAACAAGAAATCGGGCAAGCCGAGAAGGAAGACACAACCCAACTATATATAGGGTTGAATATAATTGTAAAGGGGTTGGTGTTGCTGTGTTTGTTCATTCAGTGCATTGGTTGGATTAGAGTTGGGTTGAGTCATGTCTATCATATTCACCCAAGGTTTTGGGATTAGTTGTTGAAACTTGTTGTAAGAGACAAGCCAGAGTCTGTACTAAACCCTTCTATGTAACTCTAAGTCTGTAATGAAGGAAAGATCCTGGAGCTAATATGAAGGAGAACCAAATTTTCAAAATATGATGTGTCTTTGTATGTTGACTTATGAATTACATTGTTCATTTATGGTTTATGAGTTATGTTTTATGGTTCTATGTTTAATCATTGTTCGTAATGTAAGTAGGTTCAATTCTTGTGGTTAGATGTTTCATTTATGATGTTGTCTCTTGTGGAAGAACATGAATGTGTTTTGAACGATCTATGGATCCTGTTTAGTATTTCCCCTACCCTTCCCTATCTATTTGTCTCGGAAATTCTTCGGGTGAGACTTCTTTTCTTTGGAGGAGATGAAAATTCCAGCACTCTAGACTACGCGGTATCTTTTGTTGATAACCTGAGAAGGACCCTGGTCTGATCAAATTCACGCCAAAGAAAATGGTTCTGTTGTCGGGACCCATATTAAAAGGGAACCTGTAGGAAGAATTCTACTGCCGATCCATAGATCTAGCATCGATCAATGGTGGGAAAGAAACTATAACGCCTTCATATGGAAATAAGCGGAACAAAGAAGAAAATCAGTGGGAACTACTAGGGAAGCAATCTTTTATTTAGAAAGATCAAGCGACCAGTACGAGATTTTCTAAGTTGAATTCTTGGAAGAATTTTTCCACTGGATCAAGAGAGTCCAAGAAGCTCGAGAGTTCTAGGTATGGGTCAAGAAGATCTATGCATGGGATACCGACAAGTTAGAAACACTCCATAGGATGGATTTCCCATTCACATGAGCTATCTATTTCTGGGTTAACACCATGTTGGAAGGATACATAATCAAATTTGAAGCTGAGAAAATTTCTCACAGGTAGAGGAAATTTTCAAGAAAGGCGCAAGGGGAAGACTATTGAGATAAATCCCCATGTGGATTAAGGATTTATTGATGGAGGAAGGGATGTTGAGTATGTCCCCAACCGAGATGGTTGTGTAAACACCCTCTCTTGGGGTAGGGTGAGACGAGGTGAGAGTCATGGCATGAGAAAGGGGAAGGGTTCTTTGAAAAATGGGGGGCAAACAACAAGAAATGGATTTGAGAGATGAGCGAGCCTTGAAGAGATCCGCCATAAGAAATGGTGGCGTGACAATATCAAGAAATCTGTAAGATAGTCTGAAAAGTTGAGGAAAGAAGGAGGATCGAGAGAAATCGAGGAAAGACATATGGAAGAACTGCAAGGGATGAGAAGACAGGAACAACTGGAAAGTCAAAGATCAAATGAGAGAGAAGAAAAGAGAGAAAGAAGTCCCCAGGAGGTGGGACAAGAAGGAGAAAGCGTGGATGTAAGATAGGAGGAAGTTGGCATGAATCTGGGAGGAGAAAGAGAATATTTAGCCCCGATAACATGAATGATCAGGGATCCAGCCGAAGAGATCATCCAAGTGGAAGCTAACAAGACCCCCCAAATCAAATAAAACTGCCCCAAAGCCAATGGCGCCAGCCCCAAATCACCCATACCCCAAGTGCCTTCTATACAAGAAGTAAGTTCAACACTACCTTCTCATGCAAGTTTTTCTCTAGTACAATTAGCTAACCAACCACAACCAGGATGTGCGAGTACAAGGAGGATAGTGGGATCCCCTGGTAAATTGCAAGCAGGACCGTTAGGGTTCATATTGATACAAACAATAGGATCAACAATGGCCAGCCATGCAGGAGGTTCGATTGCACGATACTGAGAATTTTGGGGTAAGGGAGATGAAGACGTTGAACAACACTGGTTCTTGTGGGAATAAATTTGGAGATCTAGAGGGACTTTGGATGAAAATAAGTTGGTCGAGTTCCAAACTACCTTGAGAGGTCGTGCTCTCAAATGGTACATGAATATCATTGAACCAAGAGTTCTAGGGACGCAAGGTCGAGTGTTCACACTTGACCATGTACGGACGAGGTTCATAGTAGAGTTCAAACTGCCTCAGTCAAAACAATAAGCTTTGTCTGAGTTGCATGAGATCCAATAGAGGGAAGGAGAATCATCCTGGGAGTACAACTAGAAGTTGAAATATTCCATAGGGAGGTTGATACATCCAATCCATGAATAACATCAAAGGGAGTGGTACATTCAGGGACTGCTACCCCTGACTCAGATTTTGCTAACGCAACAATGAATAGCCACGTTAACAGACACCTTGGAACAATCTATGAAGATTGAATACATGGCAGGATACGCTGGGAGTTTGGAGGTAATCCAACCACCAGTAGATGTGAATATAGCACAACTACAAGGGAAGATAACGACACTTATAGAAAAGATTCAGGAGCTGACAATACCTAGACCAGGACAACCACAGGTTTGGTGCACAGGATTATATATAGAAGGTCATTTGGTGACTGAATGTCTGCGAATGAGGGGAGTGGGACCTCCTCAGAAATTGATGGTAACCCCAGCAGGACCTACAGGAAGAGTTTCACAAGTATTGACGAACCCACCATTCCATCACCCCACCCCATATCACACTTTCCCAGGAGGAAAAGAAACACCAACAACGGAATATTGTGAGATCTACCAAATCCACGGGCATGGACCAAGACAGTGCCCCATCATGTAGAAGTATTTGACAGTACCAAACATAGTACACTGTGATTTTTGTGTATCCACCACGCATACTACCAATCAATGTAGAGTGTTGGACGCTCTTGCGGACATGCTAGACCAAACAACATTCAGGGTGAATGAAAACCCGTAGGGACCAGGAAGAGTTCAAGGAGGTGGAGCTGGAGAAGAATTTAGAGGAGGGAGAAATGGGGGAAGAGGACCAAGAAGATTCTACAACTGTGATGAACAAGGTCACTTGGCCAGAGATTGTCCTCATTCAACGCGACCATGGTTCTCTCACTACAGAACCAACGGACACATAACCAAATATCGTCCAGAATTAATCACAAAGTGGGAAGATAGGGTGCAGCAAAGAGGAACTAACCTCATCAGTTCAGAGATCAAGAGGACTTATAAGGGACAATTACCCAACCTTAATATTGTTACTCGAGGATGAGCAAAGATAGGAGCTGATGTTGATACTCTACCTCAGATCCTGAAAGAAGCACTGAAGGGAGACAGGTATGACCCCCTAAAGAAAAAGATATTCTTTAAAGATGCCATAGAAGTATTCCAGAATATTCCTAGTCATGAAATGCAAGAGAACACCCCCCAACCGACTAGTTACCCTAATACGGAGCAAGCCCCTACTTCACCCCATGCACCCAGAAACCTTGTAGTCATGCCAAGACAGCATGAGAAACCTCAAAACATAGTCGATCTCTGGTTTCAATTATTCTCTGACATTCTAGGGAATGATCAACTAACATAGAAGTTGTGCAATGCAATATACCTAATCTTAGGGAATGAAGAAACCTCAGAAGAAAGGATAAGGGCTAACCTTCCTGAGAAAACTACTCAGAGAGTGCAATGAAGAAAAGTAAGAACTAGAAGAGAATTCTGACTGGTAGCCCAGTTAGATGAGTTTGAAATAACGAATTTCATGTTATACCTAGGGTCATATGTGAACATTCTACCCAAGAAGACCCGGGAAGCCTTGGGAAAACTGAGACTGACATATTCCATAATTCAGTTAAGAATGGAAAACCAATACTGTATCTTTCCCATAGGAAGACTGGAGAATGTGGAAATCTATGTAGCAAGAGTAAAAATAGTGGTTGACTTTGAATTCATTAATATCATGGGAGACAAGGACCCCTACCCTATGCTACTTGAAATCAATTGGACCTATGACAATTATGTAGTAATTGACTTAAAGAAAGATACCATGACTTTTGAAGCTGAGTGAATCAAGGTAGTTGAACCTTTAGATCCATATGTAGGACCCGGGTACACAGAACCAATAGACAATAATATGGAAGGATAATACCTAGACCATTTGTCCACTATAATAGCTCAGACAAGAAACGATTATATAAACCCCACTGTGGATGGATCAATAAGCTGGCGAAGTATACAGTCAACAGACGAAGATTCAGAACTAGCTTTTGATAGTTGGAAACAAGGTTTGCATGAAAGATTCTTAAGAAGATGTGCAACTATCAGAATGACCAGATGGGTTGGAACCAAAGTCAAAGAACACCCAGTATATGATGGCACCTCAGATCTAGACAAATTTTTGCAGAATATGGAAGAAACTATGGGAGAATATCAAAGAATCTTGGTACTAGATATAGCTTTCCAGGACACCCCTGCCAGATGGTGGGATACTCATAAATCCACACTCAGAACTTGGGACAAGTGAAGCAAGATATCAAGTACAGGTTCTAGAATAGGGAGAAGTTAGAATAAAAAATGCAGACGAATCTCCACATCGTCCAATTGTTCAGTGGAGAATCAGACCCTAGGATACACATTCAATAGTGCATGGCATAGTGGCAGGTTGTAGAGATACCCTCTCACTTATGGGTTCAGGTATTCACCCATTCTCTAGGCCCAATCCCGAAATCTTGATTTATACATGAGGAAACCAAATGACAGACCTACGATTAGAAGATACTGGCAGCTCAATTTTGCAAAGAATTCTCATTCACAAGTAAGTACCCCAGGCTTGAACTAGCCCTACAAAATATTAAAGAACTTATTTTTACAACCAATAGTGATAACAGATCAGACTTTGTAGTGTGTCCCAAGCATACTCAGGAACTTCAGAGTAAACTCCACTTACCCTTGATTGAAAATCCTATAGAATGTTATCAGATTAGCAAAGCTTCAAAAATCCTAGACGAATTAGAAGAACTAAGAAACCTAGCCATCAAAGAGACAGAGGGGAGTAGAGATATCCAAAACACCATACCTAGCCAGACCGATAGCTCCTATAATCACCCATTCAAATTTAAGAGACTCAATATAGGGATCGAAGAGCAACCCAAAATAGATTTGGTGGGAGATTACTGGGATGAGAAAACCAGTCAGGAAATACAGAGTTTACTGCGGGAATATGAATATTTGTTCCCAAAGACTTTTTCAAAATTGAAGGGAATCAAAGGATAATGGGAGAAATGAAGATTGAGTTAAAACCAAGATTCAATACTGTCAGACATAGGCCATACCCTATTAACCCAAGAGTAAAAGAGAAAGTCAATAAGGAGATTGATAAGATGTTAGAAGCAAGTCTCATTTTCCCGATAGAAGAAGCAGAATGGGTCAGCTCGATAGTCATTCAAAGCAAGAAATACACTGAGGATATTAGAGTCTGTGTGGACTATAGAAGCCTCAAATCTACCTTTTTGCATGACCCTTTCCCAACACCCTTTACTGATGAGGTCCTATAACAGATTGCGGGGAAGGAAGCATACTCATTTACAAATGGATTTTCAAGATACCATCAAGTTAGGATTGTTGAAGAGGACAAGAGAAAAAAACACTTTCATTACCGAATGGAGATATTTTGCATACAATGTGATGCCATTTGGTTTTAAGAACACCCCCATAGTTTTGTCTAGGATTGTGATAGCATCCTTTAGAGAGTTCATTCACAAGTTCATAGAAGTCTATATGGATGATTGGACAATATATAGCCTTCTTAAGGAACATGTAGCACTATTAAGGCTAATGTTTGACAGATGTCGAGAGTTATAGATCTCATTAAACCTCATGAAATATATCTTCTGTGTGCCACATGGAAATTTGTTGGGCCATATTGTCTGTCAAGAAGGAGTATTGTTAGACCCAGCTAAAGTTGCGTAAATTACGCATATGATGCCACCTACGAGTATTAAACAATTGCGCTCCACACTAGGACATACAGACTACTATCGTAGGTTCATTCGGAGATATGCTAACATTATTGCACCTTTGGAAATCCTCCTAAAAAGGGCTAAAATGTTCCAATGGACTCCCGAATGTGATAAATCATTTGTGACACTTAAGAAAATTTGTTGGGCCATATAGTCTGCCGAGAAGGAGTATTGGTTGACGTAGCTAAATTTGTGTCAATTGCGCATATGACGCCACATACGAGTATTAAACAGTTGCGCTCCACACTAGAACATACAAGCTACTATCGTAGGTTCATTCAGAGATATTCTAACGTTATTGCACCTTTGGAAAACCTCTTGAAAAAGGCTAAAATGTTCCAATGGAATCATGAATGTGATAAAGCATGTTGGACAGATTGTCATTGATGTCAACAGTCAAATTGATGATCTGTTGTTAATGATGAAATACCACAGTTGAGATTGTCATTGATGTCAAACAGGTATATCAGTAAGCAAAAGATGTCAACAGTGTGCAGACATCGAAAGAGAGAATAGGAGAAGCGAATACTCGAATGAGTTACGCTCAGAAGGGCTAGAATCGAGTTCAGAGAAAGGAGCCATCGATAATCTTGATGGATGGTAGATATTGTTGGAGACAACAGGAAAAAATAGTCGTGGGCAGTTAGATCCAACATAGCTTCAAGGAGGATAAGTGCAGAACTCATTCAAACTCAAAAGATCAGGAGGAGGAGCGACATGGACCGTTATATCCAAATCTAAAAAGGGGGAGTGACGTGGGTCGTCGATCCGATGAGAGTGGAATATCAGATATTAGGAAATTAGGAGTTGGAATAAGGGAGGTTCTCTAACCTATGAAATACCAAAACATGAAATCGCGATTAGATCTAGACCATTGGATTGAGGAAAGTTGATGACTGTTGATCTACTTCAAGAGCCTCAATACCCTCGGATTAAACCTTATTCCCGCCAGCCATTAGATCATCTCAATGTGGAAGGATAGGATAAGTAAGGTAAATAAGTTGTAACTTCAAAGTGTCGAAACCCCATCAGTCATCGGATCACCGAGGCCATGGACCGTTGATCTGTCATGAAGCATTTCAGAGTCTCACGAGTTTCGAGCAAGGCAACTCATATCAGGAGTTCACAATATGCGAAATCGCGATGCACTCCTCTTTCTTGGCCCTTGATCACCACCGATGGTCATGAGAAAGGTAGGAGATAGTGTAACCAAGCTCTATTTTGGTGATCGCGACATGGAGTGTCCAGACCCTCCATCACAAGAATGTCAAAATGAAAAATCATGATAAGATAAGTACTGTCGATTTGGAGTACACAACGAGGACCATTGGATTATGGTTGTGTGTCAGTAACCACATCAGCAAGGACACTGACAAGTGTCAAGTTGAATCGATAGATCAGGTACCTGTAACTAACAAATCTGAGTGACACATGGTAGCTACTTGGCCCATGCCAAGTGATCATCAAGTGATGTCAGCAATTTAAATAAGATTAGGACCATCGGATCATCCAAAATAAATCTTATTTGTCAGATGTCCTAAGAGCCATCAGGGTTCTAGACAGAAGGTAGAATTATCTAGAGGGAGAAGTGTTGATAGTCGCGTGCCATTAGATCCAGTGAAGCTGCAAGGGGGATAAGGGTTGCGAGTCATTTAACTCTCTAAATCTCAGGAGAGGTAGAGCGTCGTCAATCTAAGAAAGGATTGAACCATTCATCTCTT
Source organism: Picea glauca (assembly GCA_000966675.3). Classification (NCBI taxonomy): domain Eukaryota; kingdom Viridiplantae; phylum Streptophyta; class Pinopsida; order Pinales; family Pinaceae; genus Picea; species Picea glauca. Next base: position 160,408 of record JZKD02S2164620.1, read on the forward strand.
TCGTGAAATCAGCACTCAGGAGTTTTGACATGTTCCACATCTCAAAATCCTGATAGGTGAAGTCCCAAAATTACGAAAGCCATCCATCTCAGCGCATGATTAAGTCATAACCATCAGATTTAGCAGTGAAAGGATGAAAACTAACTGTTGATCTATCTCCATGGAATAAACATGATCGTCTAATTGTTTCGGCAATTTTGTGGTCGTGAGTTTAGTAAAGTGTGAAGTCACGAATACTCGAATGTCTAAACGTCAAAACCCCGTCAGTTGTCTATCTCGTCAGAAGGATGAATCATGGGCATTCAACCGAGAAGTGCTCAAATGCTCATTTGGTCTAAATTTCCTTAAGCATGAGGTCACCGTCAGTGGTCATATTCTAAAGAGGTTTGACATTGCAGAGTGTAATGCATTGCCAAAATTGTTGAGCCAGTGTTTCCGTAATGCATGGTCATGTGAAATGGCTTGAAGGAAGTGCCTCCACGGAATCTGGTCTCTGTGAAGTAAAAGATATTTGATATCGAGTATAAAGGATTAAATTGATCCATGACTGTTATCAATTTATGAAAAACCTTCACGGTATAATGAACCGATACACAATCATGATTAAAAAAGAATAAATCATGAAAAACATGAATAATGAATAAAAAGGAAAAATAATATAAATTAAATTTTATTTATCATTTTAAATGAAAAGGTACAATGGTTCAAATAAAGGGACACGATGTTTTAAATTTCACACCTATTTGAAGAGTATATAAATGAGAAAAAGTGGTGAGAAGAAAGTGTCTCTATAGTCCAGAAAAGAGGATCAAAAGCTGAAGTAGATTCCAGGAAGAAAAGATAATACCTATGCATTAAGGGTGGTTGGGTGGTTGGTGCCTGTAGAGGGATTTGGTGCTTCCTTGTTAGTTGTAGCTAACTAAACAAGGGGTCATAGCCTCCTACTAGTTGGTGATGGTAAACCAGGGTGTGGGTGCATCCTAATCAGTTGGTGCTAATCAAAGAGGAAGTACATCTTCCTCCTATGTAACATGTAAAACAAATTGCAGTTAATAGAAAAGAGTTTGTGGTTTTTCCCATTTGGGGTCCATGATAAAATATTGTGTTAATATTTTGTTTTGCATTAATAAGTAAAAATTGATATAATTGTCTTGTCACTGATTCACCCCCCCCCCTCTCAGTAATAGAATATGATCCTTCAATTGGTATTAGAGTGGGTTCCTTCAATAACATTCTAACAAACTTTAAGGTAGATCTTGAAGATGGGTCAACACGAAGGAATGTCTAACAACAAAGCACCATTGTTCAACGAAGAAGGCTATGCTCTGTGGAAAATAAGAATAAAAAAATTCTTTTTGGAGATTGGTTTTGATATCTGGCAATCTGTTGTAGATGGTTACATTACATCGACTACTCCACCTAAAGACTCTAGAGGAAAGAAAATCTATGATGATAACTCAAGAGCAGTTAATGGAATTCTAGCTAGGTTGACTGACTCTATATGTGTGAAAGTTATGCATTGAAAATAGGCCAAAGAAATATGGGGCAAATTGGAGGTTGTATATGAAGGAGATGAAAAATTTAAAGAAGCCAAACTACATACCTATAGAACTCAATTTGAAAATATGAAAATGAAAGAAGAAGAAAATATTGTTGAATAATTTCATAGGGTAGATGAAGTGGTCGACTCAATTAGAGTGGTAGGAGAAGAAGTTACAAATAAACCCATTGTGAAAAAAGTACTAAGGTCATTACCGATGAGGTATGATGCAAATATTTTCTCAATTAAATATAGATCCGATCTAATCTCACTCACAGTTGACCAACTCCATGGGATTTTTACAGCATATGAAATGAGAACAGGAAATAATAAATCAGCAAAAGACGAAACAACTTTCAAAGCATCCAAGACAAAGATAAATCTGAAGAAAAAATTTCAATCCTGTCATCATGAAGAATCTGATGTGGAGGAAGCTAACTTTATTATAAAACTTCAGAAAGGATCAGGGAAGTACAAAGGAAAGATTCCTTTCAAATGTTTTAATTGTGGAAAAGTTGTTCATTTTTCATCCAAGTGTCCCTATCCCAAGGAGGAACCTGATGATGAAGAAAATAAAACCAAACAATATCAGAAGAAAGAAAAATTCAACTACAAGAAAAAGTTCTACAAAGGGAAAAATAATTTCTACTCAAAAGAAGAAAACAACAGCTCGTCAGAATCTAGTGACAATGATGAATATGATGATGATGAAGTCATTTTCTTAGGTATTGAAGAATCTAATGATATAAAAAAAATTAAACATGAGAAGGAGTTAGAAGATGACGCAAAAGTTAGTATGGAGGAAGAAATTCTCAGTTCCCTGGATGAATTAAGAAAATACAAAACCAAATATAGACAATTGAAAAGTTTTGTAGTTAAACAAAAAGAAAGGCATGAACAAGAAGAAAAGGATATTGAAAAAATCATGAGCAATCTTAAAAAACAAATCTTAGAATCAAATAAGATCGAAGAAAATCTGGAAAAGTCTCTTAAGGAAAAACAAATAACTTGTGAAAAAAAGGAGGCAGAAATAGTTCATCTGAAAAAGGATCTAGATGCAAAAATCATTCAAACAAAATATGAAAATAGCTTTAAAATATTAGATAAGATTATTATAGCTCAAAGGGATTCTGAAAATAAAAATGGAATAGGTTATTATCAAAAGGAAAACCATGTTAACTCAAAATCTTATGCAGATGCTCTTCGCAGTACATTCAAGAAGAAAAATGAAGAGAAGATAAGTAATGAAAAGAGCTTCATAAAATTACCTCCACTCATCAGGAAAGAAGGCAAGAAAATACTAAAGAACTTTTACCAAAACAGGTATCCTCACATTTTTCCTGGTTACTGCTATGCTTGCTCTAATTTTGGACACAAAGCTATAAATTGTAGACCATATAAAAAGAAAAATATGAAGGTTAAGAATTGTATCATTAAGGATAAACAAGCAACAAATCAATTTAAGAGAAGAAACTATAACTCTTTTGAACCTCTACAAGAAGGGGACTTACAATGCTTCAGATGTCATAACCATGGACATAAATCCATTAATTGTAGACTAATGGAAGTCTCATAACAACCCAAGTTAATTAGAGAGCAGAAGAAACTTTGGAGAGTAAAAACATCAAAAAGGGAATGCCTTATTGCCCTAAAAACTCAATATGAAAAGGATCTCTGGTATGTTGACAGTGGATGCTCAAAACATATGACAAGTAACAAGGACAAATTTTTAGACTTAAAGAAACAAAAAGGTAATTTACATTTGGTGATAATGCTTCAAGTAACATACTTGGGAAAGGCACTATGAGCCTAGGAAAAGACAAAGCTAGAAATGTACTACTTGTCGATAAATTGAAGCCTAGTTTATTAAGTGTCAGTCAAACCTGTGATCAGGGACACTTCTGTATCTTTGATTCCCAAAAATGTGAAATTAGGAGAGAAGACATAGGAAAATTAGTTGGTACTTCTCCTAGAACTCCTGAAAATGTATATATACTAGAAGCAAAATTAAATGAGGAGTGTCATATAAATTCAATATATGAAAGTTGGCTATGGCATAGGAGGTTGGGGCATATTAAATTTGACAATCTTGTGAAATTCAACAACCTTGGTGCAGTAAAAAACTTTCCAAAAATCATAAAACCCTCAAATGTTATGTGTAGACATTGTCAACTAGGGAAGCAAACTAGGGTAAGGTTCAAAACAAAAGAATATGTAGAAATATCAATACCAATTAAGTATTGCCCGGATTCTCCTGATCTAACAATTATTTGTCATTTGTTAAATACAGAATCACTTCTACTAATATTTTTGTGGAATTTAAACCACAATCGACAATGCAATATCAAGAAAAAGAATCAATCAAACATAACAAAGATGTTTTTATAGGGAAAGCATAAAGCTAAAAACCCCACTATCATATATTATGTATATAATGGATCATGAAACAATCTCATACAAAACTCTAGTCCAAGAGAACTGAGTACAATACAATTGTCTCACACTATCATACAAAAATCAGCAAATACATGTGCCAATTCTCTGCCTCCAGACAACCTACCTCCTCTGCACAATCCCTGCAATGGATGAATGAATTCCTCTACACTAGACTGCACATGCTCATGGGCATATCCACTGTGTGTGTGATTGCATGAGTGCACTTCACTCAAATCATAAATAATATCCAAACTGTCCCTTTCACCTGTTATCTCAACTGGGTCTCCACTGGATCTGACATGCATGTAGTTAACAATGGTAAATCTTCAGTTTCATGTGAGATCATTGATTATGAATTAATTAATAATTAATTCACTGAAATCTCACTAGTGCAAGTTTAGTTACAACTAGTACAACTGAGCTTAACTCACTTAACTGAGTTAAACTACTTTACAACTCACATAACTACACTTATAATTCTGTTACAAATCCAAATCACTCAGTTATAAATGAGATAATAGATTGATATTTATTGTCCAATTTATTTAAGGGAAACATAAATTAGATACACATTTCTTGTTGACTTTTCAACACTCCCTCTCAACAAGAAAGGGATTATCCTTCACCCCAATCCTGTCTCTAAGGTATTCGAATTTGCTCCTGGTGAGCACCTTGGTCAAAATGTCTGCATCCTGATCTTCCGTAGGAATGTACTGAAGCAACATGATCTTCTATTGCACACAATATCTGAGATGATGATACCAGATATCTATATGCTTAGATCTATTATGAAACATAGGATTAATCGAGAGTTTAATGAAACTCTAATTATCATAATAAATCATTGTCAGATCTTAATGAGAACCAAACAAACCAACCAAGATCTTTATCCAGATAGCCTCACATTCATCTTGACTCGCTGCCATGTATTCTGCCTCTATTGAACTGAGTGCCATGGATCTCTTTTTCTTGTTGTACCAATAAATAGCTATAGATCTGATACTAAATACCCCCTAATGTGCTCTTTATGTCCGTTGGGCTGCCCGCCCAATCTGCATCCGTGAAGCCATGCAACTTCACCTCATCCTTCTGTCTGTACCATAATCCATACTTAGATGTGCCCCTCAGGTATCTCAAGACATGATTACCCTCCTTCCAAAAGAGCTTGGTAGGCTTAACCATTGCTTGACTCATTTGGTTAACCACATAGCAAATGTCTAGTCTCGTGTTCACCATATACATTAGCAAACCCACTAACTGTCGATAGACAGTAGCATCCACTACCTCTCCAGAAGTAGAATCCTCTTTCCTCAAGTTTCCTAGAAGAGGAGTATCCATGGGTTTGCATCCCTCCATGTGAAACTTACCCAGTATCTCCCTTGCATACTTTCCTTGAGACATAAAAATTTCACCATCTTGCTGCCATATTTCCAATCCAAGGAAATAATGAAGAAGGCCCAAATCCTTCATCTAGAACTCCTTGCATGAGTGTATCAAATGCTCATCACCAGTCAGTATTAAATCATCAACATAAATAAAAATGATTAAAATATTACCCCCCACCACAATTTGGTATAGGTTTGCATCCACTTCACTTTTGGTGAAGCCCAGTTCGGTGAAATAGTTGTCTATTCGAGAGTACCAAGCACGGGTTGCTTTCTTCAGCCCATACAATGCTCTCTTGAGTCTTCACACATGTGACTCCCTATCAAAGGTCTCAAAACCTTCTGGTTTCTCAATGTACACTTCTTCCTCAATGATCCCATTGAGAAACACAGTTTTTACATCCATCTGATGAATGCACCAACCCATCTGCGCTGAGAGTGAAAAGATAGATCTTATGGAAGAGTACCTTGCAACAGGTGAAAAGGTCTCATCATAATCTATCCCCTTGATCTTTAAGAATCTGTGGGCCACAAACCTAGCCTTTTATTTCTCAACACTCCCATCAACAACTTGCTTTACCTTGTAGATCCATCTCGAACCTACCACTGATTTGTCAACTAGTCTTGGGACAATTTCCCATGCATTGATTTTGACAATGGAGTCATACTCCTCTACCATAGAATCTACCCAAGTGGGATACTGCACTACTTCCTGAAAGAAAGATGGTTTAGTAACAATATATTTTCTCATGAGAGACATGTATTTAGTAAATTGATCAGGAGATTGTCTCTATCTACGATGTGAAGTAGGGACTCCTACATTCTGTGCAGCATCTAGTCTCAATCTATCAGCGTCCATGGTTCACTTTCTACCATTTCTAATGGATGGTTCTACTTGAGTGGCTTCCTCCACTCCATGAACCTCCTCATGTGGATGATCCACATCTTGAGACTCATCTTTGGGAACCAACAGTTCCTCTTCTGCATGAAAGTCTAGCTCCCTCTCAAGCGACAATCGTATGGATTTCCCTTCATCGAATTTTATATCCCATCGCATAACAATCATCTTGCTATTAGGAAAATACACACGATAATTATGGGTTCTTTTTGTGTACCCCACAAATATCCCAACTTTAGCAGTCGGTTCTAGCTTCTTCCTAGCATTCTTGGTCACATGCACATAAATAGATGAGCCAAAAATATTAAAATGAGAAACATCAGGTTTCTTACCAGTGAAAGATTCTTCAGGTGTACTCATGCCAAGTACTCTATGAGGAAAATGTTTTTGCACATAAACCGCAATATTGCATGCTTCCGCCCACAAATGAATTGGTAGGCCCTGATCATGAAACATCGCTTGTGCTGCACCCACGATAGTTCTTTTCCTCCTCTCCGCGGCCCCATTTTGTTGTGGGTTATGAGGCACTATGAGTTCTCTTCGAATTCCTTCTTTGTTGCAGAAGTATTTGAATTCATTAGAGATGTATTCTCCACCATCATCACTCCTTAGAGCCTTCAATTTCTTCCCCGACTCTTTCTCCACCAATGCTTTAAACTCACAGAACTTTGAGAATGTTTGATCCTTCTTCAGCATGAATAAGATCTAACATTTACGAGAAAATTCATCAACAAAAATAACATAATACCTATGTTTTTCTGTTGAAGCAATCGAGAATGGTCCACACATGTTTTTGTGAATTCTCTCCAGGATCACCGAAGCATGATTCTCCTTTTTATGAAAAGTGGACTTTACATAATTCCCCATGGTGCAACCCTTGCACTGATCTAACAAAGAAAGTGTTCCCATTGGAATTCCAGTAGATATTTGTTGCATGATCTTCAAGGCTTCATGATGAAGATGGCCCAATTGCCTGTGCCATAAGTCACCCTCGTCCTGACTCACCACTTTTTCTGCCTTGCCCATCATGGAATCACAACCATCTACCTCTAGCATGTAGATATTCTTAACTTGAATCCCTATCTTCTTGACTTGACTCATTTCTTTATGTCGCAGGAAAGATTTTCCATCACTGAAAAAAACGTCATAGCCTCTATCCTCCAACATTGCGACTGAGACCAGGTTTTTCTTTAGACCTGGAACATGCATAACATTTTTCAATTGAAATGGTTTACCTGACTCCCTCTAAAAGGTAATGGTACCAATGTCAGTCGCACTGTATCGTCCATCGTCTCCCATCTCAATATGCATTCTGAGATCTTTCTCCTCCAAGTCACTAAAAGACTCTCTATCTCCTATCATGTGGAAGGAAGCGCCACTATCCAAATACCACACCGATCCTGATGCACTTCAAGCCATGCATGAGATCAAAGAGAAGTCAAGTTCATTTTTTGAGGTAAGGGCCTCACCATTTGCAACTCCAACAACCTTCTTGCTCTTCCTCTTCTGCAGACATTTAGTAGCGAGATTCCCATGTTCGTGACAATGAAAACACTTCACTTTGGAAAAATCCAGCTTCTTGACTTTAGGCTCAGATTTTGAATGGAATTTATTCCCCTTTCCTCTCCAAGCCTTAGCAGCCAAATCACAATCTTCTTCATCATCACACTTTGATGAAGATCCATCTCTGGTGTTCCACCTGAACTCCTCCTGCACTAGATCCGACCATAGTCATTCCCAATCTAGCAATTTTTCCCTTCCATTAATAGAGTCTTGATAACTGTGCCAACTCTTGGGAAGTACTAGGAGCTCCAAGCTCACCAAATCATCATTAGAGATTTTTATTCCCACACTCTCTAGCTCATCCCAACATTGGACAAACTTCATGAGATATTTTGGAATGGAGTCACCCTTTTCCATCTTGATCTTCCTGAGTTTATGTTTGAGCGCATATTTCCTATGGTCACTGTTGTTTTGAAACAGATCCATCAAAACCTTCCACATTGCATGTGTTGTGTCTTTCCCATGGAGGCTTGAGACAATATGTTATCGTACTCCTTCCAATAGAATCCTCCTCACCTTTGCCACTTTCGTTTCCCATGCATCAATATTAGCAATGTTTGTAGCAGCTGGCTTAGGAACATCTTTGTCAATGAAATCCTTCAAGCCATTGTCTTCAAGTACTGCCTCCATATTGTTCTTCCAAGAAATGTAGTTCGATCTTCCCTCAAGTGCATACTCCAACCTCAAGCCATTGAAAGCCATGTCTCTCTTGAATCAACTGTAGAACCAAGAAAAAAGTCTTTCTGCAAATTTGAATTATATCCAATCACAAACTCATCTTTTACAATCCCTCTTTCTTGTTCTAGTCTCACACTGAACCCCTGCGATCGCTTCTAACCCAGCCTGCGTACGTTACAAGATTTTTCACACCTCCCGAGTTATTTGACTACGGGATTTCTGCACTGTAATGCACAGTGGCTCACGGAAATATCTAGTGATTCCACACTGTGATGCACAGTGGCTACAGAAAGTACGCACCCTACGAGTGTCTAGGGCATGGAAATGTCCAGGGATTTCTGCACGGTAATTCACAGTAGCCCATGGAAATGCCCAGTAACTTTTATGCGCAGACCAGTCAATAGTACGCCACTACACTCTGCTAGAGGAGGGACCCACGGAAATTTTGAAATTTACATACCTCACTTTCATGGCTCTGATACCATGTAGAAATTTCAACACCAATTAAGTATTGCCTGGATTATCCTGATCTAACAATTATTTTTCGTTTGTTAAATACAGAATCGCTTCTACTAATATTCTTTCGGAATTTAAGCAATGATCGACAATGCAATATCAAGAAAAAGAATCATTCAAACATAACACAGATGTTTTATTGGGAAATCATAAAGATAAAAACCCCACTATCATATATTATGTATATCATGCATCATGAAACAATCTCATACAAAACTCTAATCCAAGATCTCTCAATACAATACAATCATCTCACACTATCATACAAAAATCAGCAAATACATGTGCCAATTCTCTACCTCCAGATGGCCTACCTCCTCTGCACAATCCCTGTAATGGATGAATGAATTCCTCTACACTAGACTGGACATTCTCATGGGCATATCCACTATGTGTGTGATTGCATGAGTGCACTTCACTCAAATCACAACTGATAGACAAACTGTCCCTTTCACCTGTTATCTCAACTAGGTCTCCACTGGATCTGACATGCATGTTGTTAACAGTGGTAAATCTTTAGTTGCATGTGAGATCACTGATTGTGAATTAATTAATAATTAATTCATTGAACTCTCACTAGTGCAAGTTTAGTTACAACTAGTACAACTGAGCTTAACTCACTTAACTGATTTAAACTACTTTATGACTCACATAACTACACTTATAATTATGTTACAACTCCAAATCACTCAATTATAAATGAGATAATAGATTGATATTTATTGTCCAATTTATTTAAGGGGAAAATAAATTAGACACACATTTCTTGTTGACTTTTCAATAGAATACACAACCTCTAAACCTTTAGAGATTGTTCACACTGACCTATGTGGACCTACGAGAACCAAGAGTCTACAAGGAGAGTCTTACTTTATGTTGTTGATTGATGAATTTACTAGAATGAGTTGGATATGTTTTCTCAAGGAAAAATCAGAAGAACTCAACAAATTCAAAGCTTTTAAAACCCTTGTTGAAAATGACAGGGAGACAAAAATCAAATGTCTTAGATCAGACAATGGTGGTGAATTCACCTCAAAAGAGTTCGATGTCTTCTGTGAAACTCATGGAATAAAAAGACAATCCTCTGCTTCCAGAACACCTCAACAAAACGAGATTACTGAAAGAAAGAACAGAACAGTTCAGGAGGATGCAAGGACTATGCTCAATGAAGCAAAATTGTCAGATGGATATTGGAGGGAAGATGTAAGCACATCTATATACATATTGAACAGAGGCTAGCTCAGGGTTAATAGTGATAAAACTCCTTATGAACTATGTTTTGGAAGAGCTCCATTAGTGAAATACTTCAAAGTCCTTGGAAGTAAATGCTACATCAAAAGACTAGATGAGAGTCTTGGAAAATTTGATGCCAGATCTGATGAAGGTATTTTTCTTGGATATGCTTCAAACAAAAAGGAATACAGATGTTACAATATTAGATCACATAATATTGTTGAAAGTGCATATGTCAAGGTAGATGATCTAAAAACGATAAGGATCAAAAATCAAGAGACCATATCTACAAATAAAGATGAAAATGATGATGAGACATTCGACACACAACTAAAAGAAGTAGAAGAGAATGGAAAAGAAAGGGAAGAAGATGATATGGATACTAGTGAAAGTGAAAAATATATTGAATATGGAGAGATAAGAGAAGAATTTCCAAGAAGAGATACAAAGACACCCTCAAGAATTATTCAGAAAAATCATCCCGAAGAACTGATTATTGGAGATATGAATGATGGAGTTCAAACAAGAAGACAACTGTTGTATAAAACATAATTAGCATTGTTGTCACATATTGAGCCAAAATCAATCAAAGAGGAATGTAAAGAGGAGAACTGGGTTAAATCTATGAATGAAGAATTGGATCAAATTGAAAGAAATCAAACTTGGGAACTAGTTTCTAGACCAAAAGATAAAAATGTCATTGGAACTAAATGGGTATATAAAAATAAAATGAATGAAGATGGGAAATTAATCAGGAACAAAGCCACATTAGTATGCAAAGTTTATGCTCAGGTTAAAGAAGTAGGCTATGAAGAAACATTTTCACTTGTATCCAGATTAGAGGCAATTAAGATGTTCTTAGCTTTCTCCAACTACAGAAAATTTAAAGTGTGCCAAATGGATGTCAAATCAGCATTTCTCAATGGAAATTTAGAAGAGGAAGTCTATATTGAGAAACCAGATGGGTTTAAAATAACCAATAAAAGAGACTGTGTTTTCAAATTAAAGAAGGCACTCTATGGATTAAAACAAGCACCGAGAGCATGTTATGCAAGGCTAGACTCTTATTTACAAAACAAGGCCTCAAAAGGGGATCAACAGACAACAATATTTATTGCAAAATTGATGGTAATAACTTGATCATTGTGGAAGTGTATGTTGATGATATCATTTTTGGTAGTAATCAAATAAAAATGAGTGAAGACTTTGCTAAAAATATGTAGCAAGAATTTAAAATGTCTATGCTTGGTGAACAAAATTTCTTCCTTGGATTACAAATAATACAGTCCAAAAGGGGAGTTTTAATCCATCAGTCTAAATATGTTAAGGATATGCTTAAGAGATTCTAGTTAGAGTATTGAAAACCTGTTAGTACTCCTATGACAGTTGGATGCAAACTAAGAAAGGATGACGATTCCAAAGCTGTAGATACAAAATACTATAGATCAATGATTGGCAATTTTCTCTATGTAACAACTTCCAGAACTGATGTCAAGCAAGATGTTGGGATGGTGGCTAGATTCCAAGAAGAACCAAAGGAGAGTCATGTTCAAGATATAAAAATAATCTTTAGATATTTGAAAGGAACCATAGATCTTGGTTTGTGGTATCCTAGCAAGGACTCATTCACATTAAAATCCCATTTAGATGTTGATTGGGTAGGAAGTATAGATGAAAGAAAAAGTACGAGTGGAGGAGCATTCTTTTTGGCAGAATCATTGGTTGCTTGGATAAGAAAGAAACAGTCCTCAATATCTTTGTCTAGCATTTAAGCTAAGTATATTGCAATAGCATAATCTTTCACACAAGTGGAATGGATGAAACAAACTCTACAAGACATCAAAATAGCATTTGAAGAACCCATAATTATCCACTGTGACAATACAAGCGCGATAAGTCTCTCTAAGAACCTAGTCCAACACTCAAAATCAAAACACATTCCCATAAAATACCACTATCTAAGAGATCGGGATGAAAACAAGAACATTAAATTGGAATATGTTCCTACACAAGAGCAGGTGGTAGATATTTTTACAAAACCCTTAAGAAGAGATGTATTTGAATATCTCAGGAAAAAATTGGGATTAATCCTTCTTCCTACCTAAATCTCTCAAGGAAATAATGCATCAGTTGGCACCTGTCCAGGGCGAGATGGAAATCAACAATAGAAAGTGTTATTCAGTTATGACATAAAAACGATTGATTGCAGGAGGCTTTACCATTGGTCAAAGAAGCAACTATACAGATAGATCATAGGAGAATAAATCCTTTTCCATTGATGTCAAAGGGGGAGAGAAAATTCATAAAAACTTCATAAGAGGAAAGCATCATCACAGGGGGGGTTTTGTATATGAATTTAGTGTGTTTCCCTCAATGGAAAGGGGGGAGATTGTTGGACAGATTGTCATTGATGTCAACAGTCGAATTCATGATATGTTGTTAATGATGAATTACCACAGTTGAGATTGTCATTGATGTCAAACAGGTATATCAGTAAGAAAAAGATGGCAATAGTGTGCAGAGATCGAAAGAGCAAACAGGAGAAGTGAATAATCAAATGAGTTAAGCTGAGAAGGGTTGGAGTTGATTTCAGAGAAAGGATCCATTGATAATCTTGATGGACGGTAGAGATTGTTGGATACAACAGGAACAAATAGCCGTGGGTAGTTAGATCCATCATAGTTGCAAGGAGGATTAGCATTGAACTCATTCAAACTCCAAAGATCAGGAGGAGGAGCGACGTGGACCATTAGATCAAAAGATAAAAAGGGGGAGCGACGTGGGTCGTCGATCCGACGAGAGTGGATATCGGATATTGGGAAATAAGGAGTCAGAAGAAGGGAGGTGCTCTAACCTATGAAATACCAAAACGTGAAATCACAATTAGATCTAGACCATTGGATCGAGGAAAGTTGACGACTATTGATCTTCTTCGAGAGCCTCAGCAACCGTCGGATTAAACCTGATTCTTGTCAGCTGTCAGATCATCTCAATTTTGAAGGATAAGATAAGTAAGGTAAAGAGGTTGTAAGTCAAAAGTTTCAAAACCTCGTCAGTCTTCTGATCACCAAGGCCATGGACCGTTGATATATCATGAAGCATTTTGGATTCTCACAAGTTTCAAGCAAGGAAACTCATATCAGGAGTTCACGATATGTGAAAGCGCGACACACTCCTCTGGCTTGGCCCCTGATCACCACCAATGGTCAAGAGAAGGGGAAGAGCTAGTGCAACGAAGTTCTACTTCGGCAATTGCGACATGGAGTTTCAAGACCCTCTATCACAAGAATGTTGAAATGAAAAATCACGATAAGATAAGGACCGTAGATTTGGAGTACACAAAGAGGACCATTGGATCAAGGTTGTGGGTCAGCAACCACGTCATCAAGGACATGTGGCACAGTTAGACACTGACAAGTGTCAAGTTGAATCGACAGATTAGGTACATGTACCTCATGAATCTGAGTGACACGTGGTAGCTACTTGGCCCATGCCAAGTCATCGAGTGATGTCGGCAATTTAAATAAGATCAGGACCATCGGATCATCTGAAATAAATCTCAGTCGTCAGATGTTCAAAGAGCCATCGAGGTTTTAGAAAGATGGTAGAATTATCCAGAGGGAGAAGTGCCAATAGTTGCGTGCCATTGGATCCAGTGAAGCTGCAAGGGGGATAAGGGTTGAGAGTCATTTAACTCTCAAAATCTCAAGAAAGGTAGAGAGTTGTCGATCTAAGAAAGGATCAAACTGTTGGTCTCTTTCATGAAATCAGCACTTAGGAGTTTTGACATGTTCCATATCTCGAAGTCCCTATAGGTGAAGTCCTGAAATTATGACAACCATCCATCTCAGCGCATGATTAAGTCATAGCCGTCGGATTTAGTAGTGAAAGGATGAAAACTAACCGTTGATCTGTCTCCATGGAATACAGGTGAACCATCTGATTGTTTCGGTGATTTTGTGATCGTGATTTTAGTAAAGTGTGAAGTCACGAAGATTCAAATGCATAAACGTTGAAACCCCGTCATTCATCTATCTTGTTAGGAGGATGAATCGTGGGAATTCAACTGAGAAGTGCTCAAACGCTCATTTGGTCTAAATTGCCTTAAGCGTGAGGTCACTGCCATTGGTCACATTGTAAAGAGGTTTGACATTGCAGAGTGTAATGCGTTGTCAAAATTGTTGAGCCAGTGGTTTTGTAACGCACGGTCATGTGAAATGGCTTGAAGGAAGCACCTCCATGAAATCTGGTCTATGTGAAGTAAAAGAGATTTGATATCGAGTATAAAGGATTAAATTGATCCAGGATTGTGATCAATTTATGAAAAACCTTCACGGTATAATGAACCAATACACAATCATGATTAAAAGAGAATAAATCATGAAAAACATGAATAATGAATAAAAAGGAAAAATATTATTAATTAAAGTTTAATTATCATTTTAAATGAAAAGGTACAATGGTTCAAATAAAGGGACACGATGTTTTAAATTTCACGCCCGTTTGAAGAGTATATAAATGAGAAAAAGTGGTGAGAAGAAAGTGTCTCTGTAGTCCAGAAAAGAAGATCAAAAGTTGAAGTAGATTCCAGGAAGAAAAACTAATACCTATGCATTAAGGGTGGTTGGGTGGTGCAAGGGTAGTTTGGTTCCTGTAGAGGGAGTTGGTGCTTCCTTGTCAGTTGTAGCTGACTAAACAGGCGGTCGTAGCCTCCTACCAGTTGGTGATAGTAAACTAGGGTGTGGGTGCATCCTGATCAATTGGTGCTGATCAAAGAGGAAGTACATCTTCCTCCTATGTAACATGTAAAACAAATTGCAGTTAGTAGAAAAGATTTTGTGTTTTTTCCCATTTGGGTTCCACGATAAAATATTGTGTTAAGATTATGTTTTGCATTAATAAGTAAAAATTGATATAATTGTCATGTCACTGATTCACCCCCCCTCTTAGTAACAGAATCTGATCCTTCACATATGGTCTACCGAGAAGGAGTATTGGTAGACCCAGCTAAATTTGAGGCAATTGCGCATATGACGCCACCTATGAGTATTAAACAATTGTGCTCCACACTAGGACATACAGGCTACTATCATAGGTTCATTCAGAGATATGCTAACATTACTACACCTTTGGAAAACCTCTTGAAAAAGGATGAAACATTCCAATGGACTCTCGAATCTGATAAATCATTTACGACACTTAAGGAGAAGCTCATTACACTACCAATTATGATATTCCCAAATTGGGATAAGGAATTTCACTTCCATGTGGATGCTTCAGGAATTTCCTTAGGGGTTATCTTAACACAACTTGGAGATTGTTAAGGTCCTAACCCGCACATAGGTAGATCAATGTATTCGGATGTAATAAAGGTCAATATCAATAAGACCTTTCAATAAAATAGAATAAGGCGGATGTAAGAAGACCTAATA
>JZKD02S2164620.1:192644-220140 GCA_000966675.3 Picea glauca
TCTATAATAGCACAAAGTGTTGGAGATGTGATCAAGTAGGACACATTGTTGTTCACTGTAACTCCATGAGATACTACATCTATAGTGGATTTGGCCACAAATCCTAAGAGTGTTGGAACACAAGAAGAATTTCCATGATGAGGACTCCACATAGCATGGCTAGAATAAGGAATGAAGTAAGAAAGGGAGACATCTTTGAAAAGATGGATGCTCAGAGCTCAAGTTCTAAGGAGAAGGGTCATCTACAGAAGTGCGTGAAGAAGACAGAGAAGCCATAATAGGATGAAATACTGAAGAGTAGCTCAAGTAAGTCATCTACTGAGGAATACACGAGTGAAAGTGGTGACAGTCGCATACATACATTGGTTGACCTTGAATAGGTCATGTACATATGCTCTCTGTTGTGCAGAAGGCCGTGTATATGTGGTAAAGCCTTGGGAAAAAGGCAATGAACATGAGTTGCATCTTGATGATATGGTATAAATCTGTGTTGCAGGGTCTAACATTGTTTATTGTAGGTTTTGACACTGTTTGTTGCAGGTTTTCATGGTTCTACATTAGATCACAAAAGGTTATGATATAAAATAAATCTTGGGTGCATGGAACTAACCCATGAGTATGGATTGATGGTGATCAAATGCTCATCTATTAGATGATGGGGTACATGGTTGGTACATTTTGAAGTTTCATTGATATATCTTATGATGTATTATTGGAAGCATATGTTGGTTATCATGATGCATGCATTTTTCATGTGGTTGGGATACACATTGAGACATGTATTTGGTGATTTGAGTTGATAATCATGTTGTACATCATCGACAAGTCATATCTTGTTGATGCATGGTTGATATACTTGCTTGGTGCAAGTGATGATGCATGGTATTGTTGATAGATGCACATGGTTGGCATATTGGTAGATGCACATGTTTCCATGTTGATAGAGGCATATGGTTGATACATTCCATGGATGGTATCTTTTTGCACATGGTTGATGTACATGGGTGTTGTGCATTGTGGGCACATTTTTGGTACATGATTTATATATTGTTCATGATTCCTTATTTTTATTGTTGATATTCATGATGCATGGTATGGAACAAGATTAATGCATGAACAGGTCCAAGGATCATCATATGGTAGCATATTGTTCATCTTGCATATAAGATAGGGGGAGACATACCCTTAGGGGGAGTCATTCATCTTCCCATGATTCTAGGAGGACATATTTATCAGATGCATACCCAGAAAAGAGCCCTACATTTGAAGAAAGAGCACAGAGTCATAATTCTAGGAGGAGCAATGGTCACACAGGGAGTATGCTCGATGTATTTTCAACATTACATCAGAGTGATATCCCTTGTTCAAAAGGCGAGATATTATTCAGAGGAAGATCAAAGGAACTCAGACAGGGGGAGAAGCCCCAAGAGGAGAATGGCCATTTTCCATTGATGTCAAAGGGGGAGAGATAATCGCATTGATGTGATTGATGTCTATTGATGGGAGAGATTGATGTGGATAGATAGTCACATTTACAATTGATGAAGATCATGCCTTGTCTACATGTTCACATCTATAATTGGCAATTGGAGTTGACATCCATTTTGGTATTTCCATCAATGCCAAAGGGGGAGATTGTTGGATCATGTTGTCATTGATGCCAATGGTTTGATTATTTGGGAGATTGTTGGATCATATGTCATTGATGAAAATGGTTTGATTGATTGATGCCAAGTAATTGATTGATTGAGGATTGATGAATAATGTATATGTATTGTCCTTGATGAGAATGATAGATGTCAAAGTGGAAACCAATTGATAAAGATGGGTCATTGATATGATGCATAGATGAAAAGATGACTCATTATTGTCTTATCATGATTGACAAGGTGCACAAATGGATGAACTCCAAAGTGGTCTCCTTATGGTGAAATCCCTCATGGGAAGACACTTTGCAGATTGAGTTATCCTAGAAGAATGGTTGGAGAACCCATGCTTGTATGTGGAATAATGAGATGAAGATCAATGAATTTGTTGGTGAAACTATCCTAGATGGATAGTGCTTGTCATGCCATTTTCGGTGGTATGTGGAATGTCACATAACTCTTCACGGTTTGAGAGTTATGGCCCTACAAAGTTGAAGGTCCCCGATGTGTTGGCTTGAAGCCCCAAATGGTCAAAGCAATCAAAGTTCCCTAAAAGAATAAATCATTATTTGAATAATAAAGTAAAGTGACAAATTCAAGATGGATTATTTAAATAATAAAGAGAAGTGACAAAATCAAGAAGGAATATTTAAATGATAAAGTATTGGAGAAATTTCTATTTATGGAAAGTGGTTAACCCTCAAATAAGGAAAATAGGTTAAGTAACCTAGAAATTGGTTAAGTGACCTGAAAATGGGTTAAGTTACCTAGAGGATGAAAGTATAAATAAGATAGCTATGGTCTCTTGCAGATCATCATTTTTGGGGATCAGTGGAGAGCTTCTTGTGAATATGTTTTAGATTATTGATGGAGAGCTTCTTCTGAGAGCATCTTATTGGTGTGGATATCTTGAGCATGATTGAAGATCTATTATGAGGAAGAGAGCGAGAGGAGGATCTCATGGATGCATCAAAGTTTTAGATATCTTTTAGAGTATTGATGGATAGATTATTGTGAGACCATCTTATTGGTGTGGATATCTTGAGCATGATTGAAGATCTGTTATGAGGAAGAGAGCGAGAGGAGGATCTCGTGTGCAAAATTCTCGGATTCATAGAAAACCCTATTTTTTGATGCACACGCGGGTTGTCTCTGTATAGGGTGTGTGTACATTGAAGATGTACGAGGTCTGACTGTGTACAAGGAATGTATAGTGGATAAAATCATGGATATTTGTGTTTGATTTGGTGCCAATCTCTTGGATGATGAGGTAGGTTCTAGATCTACACTCTATGGGCTCAGATCTATCACTGAGAAACTGATATGGTTACATTATTGTCTTGATGGATACTATTGTTTGATGTGTTGTGAATGCTTAGGGAATTCTTGGTATGGATTATATGATGTTGTTCAGTTTGGTTGATTTGGTTGATGGAGTGATCAGTACTCTTATGATTTAGTGGTGATATGATTGCTATGGTATACTAGTTGTTTATACATGATTGAGATAGAATTCATATTGATTTGTTGTGGAGCATGAGCAAGCTATTGGAGAGATTGGATGTGTTGTGATTGGCTGGTGGTCGGATTGGATAGTTAGATATAGAAGAGAATGATATATTGATTGCAGAGAATCAGAGTTGATCTTGAAGGACAAACCCTAACAGCTCAAAAGGTATACGCAGGTTATTGTATACACTGACCGCGTGCATATGCGGGTTGTGGTGAGCCTGGGCGCATGCACATGCTAGCTACACTACTGGCAGGTCGCGTACCTGTTGAAAGATTGATATCTATTGAGGATTTTTACCTCATCTTAGTTGGTGTTGAGGGTGTAAGTTGAGTCTTTCATTATAGAGCTGGTGCTCTTGTTGAGTTGTACTCTATTCAATTGTTGTTGATAAGCCCCGGATTGTTGTCCATAATAATAAGAAAAATTGTACATACATATTGTGTTCTTTGTGTTCCTTGTGGTGATGACTTGTTGATGATATATTGTTGATATATGTTGTTGATATATGTTCACATCTAACTGGTTATAAATGACAGCAAAGGGTAGTGAATAAATGTTGAATGTTAACTAAGAAATTTTGTAAAGAGGGAATATTTTGGGAAAAAGAGCCCCATCATTCACCCCCCCCCCCCTCTAAGTGTTGTAGGTGTGTCCAACACACGATGCATGACGTAGACACACCAGAAGATATGGAGATAAAAGATGAACACAATGCACCAGAATCAACAATGGAGTAGGACATGATAGCCATACAAGCTCAAATGGAACAAGTTCTCCATAACCCCCAACAATGTGCAGAACTGATGCAACTCTTCATAACCAGAACAAAGGTTATGACTCTTTTTCTAGCATATCTTAGGTTGATAATCACACCTTCACCACCAATAGAGGATGAGGTAGTAACTCAATCAGACCATTCAATAGGCAGTGGACTCCAACTACAGTGGCGAGTACCCACCGACGCAGCTGTTTCACCAGCCAACCTGATACAATGGCCGACACCACACTTGTTTGGCCTAATCAGGGCATCTACAAACTAGTTGGAGAAGAGGCTCCAGGAGGCCGAGAGATCTGCCGAAATCTCAAGAAAATAAAAAATCAGGGAGCACACATATAGAATGCAGGAAGCACATGACAAACTCCAAGTCCAGTGCAAACTAAGAAAAGTGCAGGAAAAACTTGCAGAAGCCTGGCTGGAGATTTGGAAGGTCGCACCTGAACTACCTGAGGCCAGTGACGCAAGCGAGCTAAAGGAACAGATCGATCTGTTACAACAAGCATGGAAACAACTCACTACCCACACTGAGAAGATGCAAGAGAAGCTACAACAAGTCCAGCAAGAAGTAGAATAGCAGCCCCAGTAGCTCCAGGATCAAATGCAGAAGGTAATATTACAAGGCAACAATGCCAGAGCAGCACATCATAAACACACCATGGACTGTACTAAAATATTCATAGAAGTCAACGACTAGATGGGCATCATCGCTCGATGAAATCAAATTTTAGACGAGGTCAAAACAAAAATTCAGGTGTTGAACGAGGAAGTTGCGGTCACAATGGACCCTATGGATCAGCAACAAAAATTCGACCAAATCCAACAGGCCGACAACGAACTAAATACACTCTATGAGGCACAGTCCATAGCCAAGAAAGAGTTGCGTGACTTCTGATCAGTAATCCAGACAACCTACATACAAATTCATTAGGTCAATGCAACATCAGACTCTGAGTGGAACTCGTTGGTTTCAGCCAAGCCAAAGGAATACAACAAAGAAAAGACCCAACAATTCCTTGCAGAAGCATCACTCCTCGCCCGGAAGTGGCAGGACAAAGTTGAAATATTTCACGAAGTAAAACACCGAGCTTTAGAGTTGGTACCATAATTGGGCCCTTCGTTTGAGGAGGAAAAGGAATAAAAGGAACAAACAGAAGATCCCAAAGAAGAACAAAATCCGGACAAGGGAAAACAACAGTTTCTCCTGGCGGATGTGAAAGAACCAAACTCTTGACTTGAGGACGAGTCAAGGATTGTGTTTGGAGCCTATTGGGCCCTTCATTTTTTGGAAGAAACTTTTCAAGTTTTGACTAAGCACGAGTTGCACAAACTTCATCAGAGGCTAGGAGAAAGAGCAACAAAAAAAAGTTGCATAAATTAGCGCAACACCAACTAAGCAAAAAACGGTTGCAATAGAACAAGAAATCGGGCAAGATGAGAAGGAAGACACAACCCAGCTATATATAGGGATGAATATAATTTTAAAAGGGTTGGTGTTGTTGTGTTTGTTTGTTCAGTTCATTGTTTGGATTAGAGTTGGGTTGAGTCATGTCTATCAGAGTCGCCCAAGGTTTTGGGATTAGTTGTTGAAACTTGTTGTAAGAGACAAGCCAGAGTATGTACTAAAACTTTCTATGTAACTATGAGTCTGTAATGAAGGAAATATCCTGGAGCTAATATGAAGGAGAAACAAATTTTCAAAATATGATGTGTCTTTGTATGTTTACTTATGCATTACATTGTTCCTTTATGGTTTATGAGATTTGTTTGATGGTTCTATGTTTAATCGTTGTTCATAACGTAAGTAGGTTCAATTCTTGTGGTTAGATGTTTCATATATGATTTTGTCTCTTGCGGAAGAACAAGAATGAGTTTCGAATGATCTATGGATCCTCTTTAGTATTTTCCCCACCCTTCCCTATCTATCTGTCTCAGTAGTGCTTCGGGTGAGACTTCTTCTCTTCGGAGGATATGAAAATGCCAACGCTCTAGACTACATGATACCTTTTGTTGGTAGCCTGAGAAGGACCCTAGTCTGATCAAATTCATGCCAACAAGAATGATCATTGATCTAGATGGATATTGGTGGCCACCCACATGTTCCAAATTCCAATTGGCTCATCTTGACAGTTTTCAGTTCAACATGTTTCTCTGTAATGCGAACATTTCTTTGTAATTATGGTTTCTGCACTTCTAAGGTTTTCTTAAATCCCTATACATCATCCAGGTGGATATTGGTGGCTTCCCATCTAGTCCAACTAGTCTATTTTGGTAGTTTTCATCTCAATACATCTTTCTGTATTTATGGGGCCATTTTGAGGTCCTAAACGACATTTTTTCCTATTTCCATAGTCAAACTATAGATGGAGATAGGTTTTGATAGCATAATGCATATTTCTCTAAAATAACTTTACAACGAGCTATCACATGCCTAAAATAGAGATCATATGTAAAATTTAAGACCTCCAAAATTTCATGTAATAACTTACCCTAATGGGGCCCACATGACTTTTGGCGCTTCATCTCCTAGGGTTAGGTTTTTGGATGTCTAGAGTTTTTTCATTCATGCTTATTATAAAAATTCCTTTAGAGCCTCATTGTACTCATGTTCTTGCAAATGAGCGTAGCCATCACATCTCTTCTCAGAGATAAGCTGGCACCATTCTAGCGAGTCTTTCTCTCTGTATTTTTATAGTCTCTCTACATTTATTTCATTAATAGAATTCATGTAT
This sequence comes from Picea glauca, assembly GCA_000966675.3. Classification (NCBI taxonomy): domain Eukaryota; kingdom Viridiplantae; phylum Streptophyta; class Pinopsida; order Pinales; family Pinaceae; genus Picea; species Picea glauca. The sequence goes on from JZKD02S2164620.1 coordinate 199,311, forward strand.
TAGTGTAGTTCTTTGTTTCTGACAATATTTATGTGTGTTTCATTGTAATATATTTTCTTTCATTCTGTTTCGCCCATAAATCTGGATAAATGCTATCATAGCAGGATTCTCTTGATCGTTTTTCAGTGCATGTCCCCAACGAGGTCTGAGTATAGCAAGTTGGGTCTCGAGATTGTCTCTCTTGAGGAAAATATCTCTCACACACCCAAGAAACCCTCCATGGTGGAAGAGGATAAAAATGGTGGAGCATAAGATTCTATTAACCTATTTCTTGAGAAAGCTCTCACAGAACAGATGGACAAAATGATGGAGAAATTTTCTCACATTCTTCAACGTCTACTGAGAGAAACATGTGCATCTTCATCAAGCGACCATTTTGGAGGAACCTATCCCTTCAAGGTACAATATAATTTTTATATTCCCATATTTGAAGGTCAGATAGATGCGTATGCCCTAGAAAAATGTTTAAATATTCTAGAAGGTTTTTTCTTTGTTCACAATTTTTTCAATAGGGAAAAGGTCACCTTCGCACTCCTCAAGGCTCTCCCCCATGTCAAACATTGGTGGGAAAATTACTGTGAGAAAAATTCCATAGAGGAATATGGAATATACAGGGCTGAGCCCACTTGAGATTTTTTTGTGGATGCGGTCAAGGAACAATATTACCCTATTTATAACTATGAAGACCAATACATGAGATGGACCACACTGTGAAAAGAGAAGAGACAAACAATGCCAGAGTTCACAACTACTTTCCATACCTTGTGCACAAAGATGGGTATCAAAGACTCTGAGTGACTTCTGTTTCTGAAATATCGTGGGGCTCTGCATAAGTACATCCAAACCAAAATGGGTTTCCTAAACATATCATCATTGGGAGCTACTTATCGATATGTTCTCAAAATCAAGTAGAAATTTTGGCACCAGAAAAAAGGGGAGTTTAGGTTTGCAAATACACAACAACCAAAACATGATAAAGACGTTCTTAACCAACAGCCTCTTCAAAACCAGTCCAAGACATAGGAAAATAAGGGTAAAGAAAATATGAAGAATGGAACTAGGAAGTGGTGTGACTTCCACAAAATCCCCTAGCACAATATCGATGAATGTCACTCAAAACATTCATTGATGGCCGAGATCAAAGACAAGGAGTTGAACCCTGATTCAGAATCTGATTCAGAAAACAAAAAAAAATGATAGATCATCAACACAGACCCCACTGTTATTTTCATGACTACAACAATTCAACCAAAAGAACCAGTAGATACTAAAGAGAAAGAGCACCTATTTCATTCACATATGTGGTTGAAGGGGACCCCATTGCATTTAATTTTTTATATCATGATCCAGGAGGATATTGGTGGCCACCCACCTATTCCAAATTCTAACTGGCTCATCTTGACAGTTTTCAATTCAACACATTTCTCTGTAATGGGGTAAATTCTTTGTAATTATGGGTTCTTCTCTTATGGGACTGTCCTAAAGCCCTACACAACATCTAGGTGGATGTTGGTGGCCACCCATCTATTCCAATTCTCTTATTTTGGAATTTTTCATGTAAGTACATATTTTTGTACTTCCAGGGCCGTTTTGGGGCTCTAAACAATGTTTTCTTGGCTTTCCATAGTCAAACTGTAGATGGAGTCAGAGTTTGATGTCATAATGTGTATTTATCGAAAGTAATTTTCCAACGATCTATCACACGCCTAAAATGGAGATCATATGAAAACGTTAGACCTTAGGAAGCTAATGTACTAACTTACCCCAATGGGGCCCACATGACTTTAGTGTTTCATCTCCTAGGGTTAGGTTTTCGGATGTCTAGGTTTTTGGAATTCATGTTTATCATAAAAATTCCTTCACATCCTCATTGTAATCATCTTCTTTCGAATGAGCATATCTATCACATCTCTTCTCAAAGATAAATCTACCACCATTCTAGTAACTCTTGCACTTTATATTTTTACAGTCTCTATACAATTGTTTCATTAATAGAAATCATGTATTGTTGTATCTCTCTCTTTCTAGAAATTTTCATGAGTATTTCATTGTAATATATCTTCTTTCATTTCATTTTGAACATAATCTGGATCAGTGGTATCAGAGCATGTTTCTCTTAATCATTTTTTAACGCATGTCTCGGCGAGGTCCAAGTATAGCCAGTTGGGTCTTGAGCTTGTATCTCTTGAGGACAATCACTCTCACATGCCCAAGAAAACCCTAATGGTGACAAAAAAGAAAAATGGTAGAGAAGAAGATTATATTAACTTGTTTCCTGAGCAAGATCTCATGCGACAGAGGGACGAAATGATGGAGAATTTTTCCCACATCCTTCAACGCCTATTGATAGAAACAAGCACATATTCATCAAGAAGACACTTTGGAGGAACCTCTCCCTTCAAGGTACACGTTAATTTTGATATTCCAGTATTTGAAGGTCAGATAGATGTGTATTTCCTAGAAAAATGGTTAAATCTATTAGAAGGTTATTTCTCTATTCAAATTTTTTTTGACAAGGAAAAGATCACCTCCGCACTCCTTAAAGCTTTCCCCCATGTCAAACATTGGTGGGAAACTTACTGAGAGAAAATTTCCACAGAGGAATATGGAATATATGAGGCCAAGCCCAATTGGGATTTTTTTTTGGATGTGGTGAAGGAACAATACTACCCTGTTGATAACTATGAAGATTAGTACATGAGATGGACCACACTATAGAAAGAGAAGAACCAAACAGTGTCAGAGTTCACAAATACTTTCCATACCTTGTGCACCAATATGGGTATCAAATACTTTGAGAGACATATTTTTCTAAAATACTATGGGGCTCTGCATAGGTACATACAAACCGAAATAGATTTCCTAAACTTTCATCATTGGGAGATTCCTATCGATATGTTGTCAAAATCAAGAATAAATTTGGGCACCAAAATAAATGGGAATTCAATTTTTCAAATCTACAACACCCAAAGCATGGAAAAGATGACCCTAACCAACAACCTTTATAAAACCAATGCAAGACACAGGACAATAAGGGTAAATGAAAGATGAATAATGACACTGGGAAATGGTGTGACTTCCATAAAATCCCCTAATACAACACCGATGAATGTCTCTTGAAATAGTCATTGGTGCTCAAGGTCAAAGACATGGAGCGGTGGAACCCTGATTCAGAATTTGATCCATAAAATATTGAAAACTGACAAATCATCAACACAGACCCCACTTCTATTGTCGTGACTATAAAAATTCAACTAGAAGAACCAATAGATATTGAAGAGGGGGAGTGCCTCTTCCATTCATAGATGTGGGTGAAGGGGACCCCGTTGCATTTCATTGTTGATAACGACATCCAGAAGAACCTCATCTCAGTTGAGGTCGTCAAACAATTGGATTTGTCTACAACACCACACCCATAGTGATACAACATTCGATGGCTTCACGATGGACGTGATATCCATGTCAGCCAACAATGCCTCTTGTCCTATGGAATCCAACCCTTTGAGGATGAGGTAGTGTGTGATGTTTCCCCTCTTGATTTCTATGATGTTTTTTTGGTCCAACCATATATGTGTAAGTGTCATGTTGTTTATGAGTCTAAACCCTGTACTTTCATTATTACCATGGGAGGTCGGCTCTATTTGATACCAGAGGTAATTTTGACTACTGTTCCATGGAAACAATGCTGCAAGGTAATCTCTAATACTGCAAAATTCATCCTCTTCACAGTCTCTTCAAAGGATGAACAGAAGACCACTACAACCAATGCTTCCTCAACACCTTCTATCCAACAAAATAAAAAGAATATATTGTTCCTTCACCTACAATGGTGCCTACACAATGCCTCGTCAAGCCTATATACAACAATTTGGTGGAACATATTCAAACCTACCAACAATAGGTTCGTGACAGCCTTCCACAAACCAAGCATTGCAACTTCTCCAACAAGCCATGCAACTCACCAAGATTCATATTTAGAAAATGATTTCCCCTCTTCCCTAAGCGCTGAACAAAATGGATACCATTGATTCTTAAGGGGGGAGGATTGATCTAATTTGATATTAGTGGAAACCCACTTTCTCCAAATTCCAACTGGCTCATCTTGACAGTTTTTCAGTTGAGCACATTCCTCTATAATTGATCTGAAATCAAATTTTAAATGACTTGGTTAAGTATTTTGCAAGAGTTGATTTACCATTTAAAAATTAAAGACAAGAATAAATGAAAAAATGTTTCAACCATCATAAATAATACATAATAGAAATGATCATTAGGACCAACAAACCATAACACCAAAACTTCTTAACGGAGTTCGACTAAGTTGTCGACGTCTTTGGGCATGTCTTCAGTGGGGAGGATTTCTTATTAATATTTAATGCATCAAAATTACATCAATTTGTTTTGTGAATGACACAACAATGTTCTTCTCTATCTCAGAAACTCAATGCAATAGACAACACTGAAAAAGGTGGAGTAGAACTCCGAGAAATGGCCTCCAAAGCTCAGCTACTCTCCTTGCTTCCCTACATAAAATGTCTTGGACTTCAAAAATTGGAATTATTATTTTGTTATAAACTTCAAAAAAGGATTGGTTTAAATAAAATTTGATTTGGGGATTAGGTCCCAACTTCTCCCCAAGATCTAGCCTCAATTTGGGCTCAAGATCCTTCAAAAAATGGTCAAAATCCCATTAAAACAGCCCAAAAATCATTAAAAATCCAATTATAAAGTTTAAAAACCACTTTTTGAACAAATTTATGCATGCTCCCCCTTCCTTCGAGCTCCTACGAAGTTGGAAGCATCCATATGGATGATCTTTAGGTCGTCGCCCCCCTTTTTTTCATCAGCTCCACGTCGTATGGGCCCATGTGGTCGCATTATGGTCCATATGGCACCCACACTCTTATTGAATTGGTTTCTAGTCACGTGCCTTGGTCGAAGGGATAGTCCCATAGATCATGTGTTTATCCCCCATACTCCATATCAACCCATAATAAAACTGTTATGTGCCACTTATGTTTACAAGAAACAAAAGCGCCTGAGTGGTTAGCGCACACCGCTAAAGTTGTCTCCAAGCCTAGAGGTCGGGGGTTCGAGCATGATGGAGTGAAAACAAATTTTGAAACAAACCTTATTGGCTTCATCCAAGGTTCCATGTGGGACCTTTTGATTGGACCATGTGTCATTCTTTGACTAGCTCATACAACCCTGTTAGTTGCACATTCACCAACCCAGTCAGTCGCCAACCAAGCTACATAGTCAGCTCATATTTCCACGTGTCCAACCTGAAGCCTGCCACCTATTTCCATGTCACTACCAACAGGTCATTCATACTTCCATGCCATAATTTCTCACCAGGCCATGTCATCGTATATAATTCCATGTCAACATCTGTACAGTCCACGTGTCAATTATGTATTGTGCCAACTCAACCCTGCAAATGCCAAATCTGCATGACATGTGTCAGCCTCTGGTGCTACCACATCAACAAGTTGAAGACATGTTGACGTCATCTTCCATGTGTCATGATGACGTACTACTGACATGTTGGCAACCAATTCACATTTTTATACTATCCTTATAAGCTGCCTACACCAGTGTTTTGCAAACCTTGATTTCCGTCGCAACCTTTGCAATAAAACGACACTATTTTTTCATGTGTTTGCCCACTTTCCCTTGTTCTTGTTTTCACGACTGCAAGCGTGAAAAATTTGATTTCGAAGTCATATTAAAATCATCACTGGATTGTTGTGATCGTTCTTGTCGATATGTCCATTCCGTTTCCAATTTAATTATGATTATACAGTTGACAAGACTCCAAGATCCTTATTCATTTGGCATTATTTAATTGTTAATATGATTTTTTGAGATCGTGATTCAATCATTGATTTATTGGTGGCTTGATGTTTGATCGAGTTTGTGATGCATTGGTGGTTTGATTTATATAGACTTTCATCGATTACCTTGACACATTGTTTTCATGAAAACACATTGACATTGTGGTTATACCCTTGGTATGATCATTTCATACAACACATATTTCATATGATCGAACCCTTGGTGTTGATTTCAAATCATTATTTTGGTTTTAAAACTATTGCTTGCGCAAATGTTTGGTCGACTTACCATAGATTTCATTTGATTAATTGAATGGCATGGTTTTTAACATATGCAATAGTAATATTTGAATCATTATATGCGCCGGCGGTTGTACTGTGGGAAATGATTGTTTTGCATGGGTTGAACTAGCTCCACCACCTTCGCACATTCGGTCATTAATGCTTTCCCCCTATCCCGGGTCACCCTTGGTGTTTTCGGGTAAGCCTGTGAGCATTCTTCCCCTGCGTATACTCTGTTCAAACCCTAGCCCTAGCACCCTGCTCACTGTGTGCTCCTATCTATGGCACCAGTGGTGCGCATAGAGCCAAACGGTAGCCAAAATCTGTTACTATTCGATAATTCCCGTAAGGATTTAGAAAATGGTGGTTGGATGGTGTTTATACAGAGGTTCGAAGGTTTCAACCTTTCGTTTGCCCAACAATTCGCCCTCACCTTTGACGGGTGCAGGGCTAAAGTCGGTGACATACAACTCGAGCTGAATGAAGAATTCATAAGCTCTGCTACAGGACTAGCAGCTACAGGCCAAAGGTGGTTCAAAAACTCCAAAGTTGTCGAGGTGCTGTGGCCATTACTATTCGTATCATGAAAGGTTGTGTCCTGTGATAAAGGTATGCCTATTTCTACCCTCAAACCCAGGTGGCACGATCTTTTGGTAGTTGTCAAACAGTTCGTGACCTGTGAAGGTCGGTATGGCTTGGTATTTCGGTATCACCTCCATTTATTGATGAATTTCATGGGCTATCCTTTGAACATGCCACATTACTTCTTGCGTAGTCTTTACAAGATGTCAAAGAGATTCAAATGTGAGAAGGCTAATAGCATCCTTTTTCATCATGGCTTAATTAAACTCATCTTCATCCACCATTTGAGCCTTCATGGCGATAATTGGCAAGTCTTTCTATCTAGAAATGGCTTTGCTAATCCAGAGTCTACTCAAATCGACAAGGTTGTGGTCAGTGAAACTATGGTTGAGCTAGCCATGCCATTTCATATCCTTCTACCCCCTGTCAAACCCCCAGTTTTCCCTGACATCGACCTACCCAACATCATAACCAACCCGTGTACAAAAGACAAGACTGAGGCCATCAAGAAGCCGGTGAGTAAGAAAGGCAGAGGTGACAATGTTGTCAACAGTAAAGGGAAGAAAAATGCTCGATTAATATCGAGATTTGCCCGGAACAAGCCTAAACAGAACATCAACCAAAAGCCCATAGTGTTGAGCGAGGACTCCAATTCTGATATTGAGTGTTTCCTTGCTGAGGAGTATCCCTATTCTCATGGCCTATGCTCTAAAGAACCCTATGACTATGTCTCTAACTTACCCCCGTGCCTCAAAAACGATCCTAACTACCCGGGAATCAAGCTGCACAAGGAAACCCCTGGTAATCTGAACAAACCCTCGCCTGTGATGCCAAAACCCGAACAACCATCATGCATCCAATGTAATGCTTGGCTAGAGCGTTATTATACTAACATTCCCTTATTGCAATCAAATATCAAATCGTTAGAGAAGCAAGTTACAGTGCTGTCAAAAGAAAGAGACAGGCTTCAAGCTAATGACAAGAAACAAAAAACCACCGGTTCAATTGTCTTCAGGAACGTCGAAGCCGCAACGGCCTTCGTCAATTCCAAGTTATCATGATCGAAGCCTTTTCTTATTGTTCATGTATGAATTTCAATATTAATTTCATTTTATAAGTTGGTTTGGATCAATATAACTGATTGGATTTGCTTTCAATAGCTCTATTCGTTTGGATTCAAAATGATTATATTGCTTTCATTTTACTAGAAAAATTTCGTTAATGATTCATTTATACTCAATCAAGAGTATAAATGATTTACTCAATGAGATTTTAAAATGATTTCGTTGCTTTGGATTGATTTTAAAACGATTATGCGTTCAAATTAGACCAGCTACAGAATCGTCAGATTTTGTAGATAGTCTTAAAAATTAGATTTTTGACAATTTTATCAATAAAATATCCTCTAATCTTGTCTATTTTTGTCCCCTTTCAGGTGCATACGAATTAAAATGGTTAATGGGGCATGCTGTAGCAGTTTGAGAGATGTTTTTGTGATACAATTTTATTATAGGTTGTTAGTTTTAGTCAGACTTGGGAGATTATCCCCAGATTTTTTGTAAATTGTTTTGATAATTACCACAGGGATGTTTTACCCTATGGGAAGTCTTTAAATACTTGTTATTTTTTGTAAAAACCATCATCATCATTGTGGAGAGAACCGAACTATGGATTTATGATTCAGACTGAGATGAAAGTTGATGTCTTGTAACAACTTTCACTTTCAATATATCAAACTTTTGTTTCAAGTTTTCTGCATATCAGTTTGCAATTAATTATCGACTACTTTAGCTATCATGATTCATTGCATGTTGATGTGATTTGATTTATATGTTTTCCATATTTGATCTCTCTTATTTAAAAATACAGCAATCACTTTATTTCAATCTAATGAATACAGGTTTATCTTTTTCATTAATTGAATTGGTTTGCACAAATTGTTGCACACAGATTTATTTAATTGTGATGGTTTGTAAATCATAAAATTGTTGTTATATTTTATGTCTTGTTTGTCCTGTTGTTTATATTTGAAGAGAACAACTGCTTCTAGTTTACGAGAAGCTTGTGGACAATCTGGTGCGGGTTTCCTCCCACTGAACAACTGAATCGACTATTTGATACAGGACGAACCTGAAGCGTTACTTCAGGTTAGTTTGTTATTTGTCATTTAATAGTTAGCTTATTAGTGTTATTTAAGTAGTTTAGATAAATATATTAGTTTGGATTCATAGTTAAAGTTATTATTTTAGTTGCTTAGCTTAGATAGTTTTTATTCTATTTCTTTTTCATAAAATTATAAAAATAAAAATAAAAACATTAGTTTCGCTGTCTTAGGACAGATTACAAATGATTTTTGCAGGTTTTAATTTAAATCTGTAATTTGTAAATATTGTATATTTGTAATTGAAGCTGATTATGTTGATAATTAAACATTTACTTTCATAGAATTATAGTTGTATGATTTAGGTAATAGATTGTATATAGGTAGTTTAGATTTTTTTATTAGTTTGTTTTAATTATTGTTTTCATTTAGATTAGTTTCTTAGTGTAGTTTTCATTTGTTTTTCTAGGACTTAGATCGACCAACGGAGCCGCTAAAACCGTCAGGGTGGGTCATCCCAAACAGCTTGGGTTATTTAGTCAACCCTGGACCGGATACACTCTTCCAGTTGACGGATGGTCAATTTCGCCCGTCAACATGACATCAACAGTACATACTGTTGACTTTGACTTTGACTTTTTTCCTATTTGGGAAAAACTTTAGAACGTGATATCTTTCGCATATGGAGTCCATTTTCAAAAAAGAATATATTGCCAGAATCGACACGACGAGAACTACACGATGATGCTTCTTTCATCTGAATCTGATAACTTTGAATTTTTGGTCTTTTTGGATCCATTTGGATCACACCTCCCCACTAAGACCTTTTGGTCCTCCAAATGGATATTAACTAGATATCAAGTGTGAGATAGGCCTTTTGACTTGTCCTTTGTCTATCAAATCTATCATGTGCACCTGTCGCATCATAATCAATTGAAAAAAAAACATGATAGTTGAACACATATTGTTATCCATTTTCATTTGTTTAGATATTTCTGAACTCACTACCATCCATGTAGAAAACATTAGCAGTGATAACCATATTAGAAACATGATTGAAAATGAACCAACATGTGTGTTCTTATTTACAGGTCTGCACAACAAAAACTCATCTTGAAGCAAAGTATGGCTAGATCTACATGCTATGACTATTTTACTTTCTTTCTTAAGATAAACTATTTCATTTGGTACAATCATAGGTGTATTTCTTGCATAAGATGATTTCTTTAATTTTTCCATTGTAAAATGAGATTGATTCCATTTGATATGATGAATTTGCACAACATATTTTGTCCTTTCTTTAGTTAAGTGATATTGATCTTGTTCTTTGAAGAATATTTCTTTGCGATCATATAAATAAGGGATACCTAAGAGCATTCCACATGCTTCTAGTGGTACCACATCGCATATTACTTCATCCACAAACTTATATGTAATTGCAAACTTTATGACACATTGCTTTGTTATGGGCAATTTGTGATTTTTGCTTATCCAATTTAGTGAGTAGGGTTTGTGATGCATCTTAGTTTTTAATCCCAATTGATTAACCACTTCTTCTTAAATTAAGTTATCTTGAGATCTACTATCTAACAAAGTGTCAATCTTGGTACATTTCATAATGACCCTTATATGAAACAATTTACTTCTTGAATCAAAACCATCACCAATTTTACTTGACAAACCAATTGTTATGATTTTAGTCTCATCACTCGAATTTGACCCCATGTTTGTTGGGTGTGTTGTTGTTGTAACCTTTTTCCTTCCCTTCTTTTCCATGAACCATTACGGTATCTTCTCTGGGTGCAATTTCCAACAATACTCATCATCATGCCCTTATTTATTGCAATTATTGCAAGAGAGCTTCTCTTACTTCACTGTAGCTGAGTTTTATTTCTTCACATTCCATTTTCCTTTTCCTTCTTTCTTTGAAGATGATTCTCCTGATACACCAACTCCATTTTTTCCTTCTTCAATATACGTTGCTTGAACATAAACCTCATCAATATTAGTAGGTCCAAACATAAATATTATATTACAAATATGTGCAGGAAAACCTCCTATATACTTCATAAGAGTTTATTGTGTATGTAATGGAATAGTTTACATCAAATCCATATTACGAAATTCATCTGTGTATTCTTTCATTGATTGTTCTTTTCTTAATTTAAGACTTTTACATTCAATTAAATCCTTCTCCTTATACCCCAAAGGATAAAATTGTTTTCTAAGTGCAAAAATAAAATATTTCCATGATGGAAATACATTACCAATTTGTTGAGTACCATGTTGCAACTTACTTTGCCACAAAATGAGTGTTGTGCCTACAAGATGAAGTGATGCCAATTTGATCTTGGTTGCCTAATCATTGATTTGTTGCAAACTACAATATACCTCCATCTGTCTAACCTAATTATCAATCTTCTTAGCATTGACTTCTCCATTATACACAAGAAACTCGAATTTCACATCAAGTTTAAGTAATGGCATGTCAAGATTATGTTTATAGGAATGAGAATATTTTTTTGCAGAAGTAGAATTTGAACTTGTACTTGAAGAAGAAGAAGATGGAGATGAAGGAGGTGAAGGAGGAGGTTTTGGAGGGTCTTCTCCTTCTTCACTTTTGTCTTTCTTTGAATATTCTCCTTGAACAAGTCTCTTACTTTCCAAGTAATCATCATACAATACTTTTACCATCTATGACATGGAAAATAAAGTTCTTTCAAACTCTCTTTCATTTTGAAAAAGTCCTTTTTCCGATGCCATATTCTCAGATTGAGATGTACTTTTTCTTGATCCAATTTCAAAATCTCCTTCTACAAGCTCTCCTTCACCATGCCTTAACTTTTCCCTAGTGATCATTCATACTCAAAACAACCAATTGTCAACCTGCTCTAATGCCACTTGATCCGAAATGATATTTTAAATGACTTGGTTAAGTATTTTGCATGAGTTGATTTACCATTTAGAAATTAAAGAGAAGAAGAAATGAAAGAATGTTGTAACCATCATAAATAATATAGAACATAAATGAGCATTAAGAACAACAAACTATCATTCCAAAACTTGTTAAAGGAGTTTGACAAAGTTTCATATGTCTACGGGCTTATCTTTAGTGGGGGAGGCTTTCTTATTAATATTAAATGCATCAAAAATACATCAGAATTACATCAATTTGTTCTCTAACTAACACAACAATGTTATGTTTTGTCTTAGGAACTCAACACAATAGATGGCACTAAAAATGGTGGAGTAGGACTCCCATAAATGGCCTCCAAAGCTTAGCTACTCGCCTGGCTTCCTTGTATAAAAATGGCTTGGACTTCACATATTGGCATTATTTTGTTTTTCTCAACTTCCAAAATGTCTTGGTTTAAATAAAATTTGAGTTTGGGATCAGATCCCAACTTCTCCCCAATATATTGCCTCAATTTGGGCTCCAAATCCTTAAACAATGACCAAAATCCCATTAAAACAGCCCAAAAATCATTAAAAATCCAATTATAAAGTTTAAAAACCACTTTTTGACCAAATTTATGTGCGCACCCCCTTCCTTCACTCTCCTGTCCATTTGGAAGAGACCCTATGGCCAAGAGCTAGGCCATCATGCCCCTTTTTTTTGTTAGCTCCGGGTCGTATGGGTCCATGTGGTCACGTCCTGGTCCATATGGCACCCGCACTCTTGTTGAATTGGCTTTTGGTCATGCTCCTTGGTCAGTGGGCTAGCCCCACCGACCAGGCGTTTATCCCCCATATGCTGCATCAACCCATAATAAAACTATTATGTGCCACTTATGTTTACAAAAAATAAAAGCACCCGAGTGATTAGCGCATTGTGCTAAAGTTGTTGCCAAGCCCAGAGGTCGGGGGTTCGAGCCCGACGGAGTGAAAACAAATTTTTACCTAGAAGTTATAGGCGTGATCCTGGGTGCCATGTGATGCCTTTTTATTGGGCCATGCGTCATGCTTTGACTGGCTCGTACAACCCAGTCAGTTGCACAGTCACTGACCCAATCAGTCGCCAACTCAGTTGCACGGTCATATCATACCGCTATGTGTCCAACCAAGAACCTGCCACCTGTTACCATGTAACTTCTATATTTTCATCCATACTTCCATACCACAATTTTTCACTAGGCCACGTCATTGTATGGACTGCCACGTCAACATCCATACAATCCATGTGGCAATTCCCTACCATACCAACTCATCCCTGAAAATGCCAAATATGCATGACACGTGTCAGCCTATGGTGCTACCACATCAGAATGTTGACATCATGATGACATCATCTGTAATGTTTCATGATGATGTACTTCTGACATCAACGGTATGGATTGTTGACTTTGACTTTGACTTTTTGTCTGTTTGGTAAAAAATTCAGAACGCGATATCTTTCGCATACAGAGACAATTTTTGAACAATAATATATTGTTGGAATTGACACGAAGAGCACTACGTTATGGCGCTAATTTTGTTTGAATCTATGAACTTTGAATTTTTGGCCTTTTGGATCCATTTGGATCAGTAATGGGGACAACTATTTGTAATTGTGGGTTCTTCTCTTACGGGGATATTATGAATCCCTACACAACATCTAGGTGGATGTTGGTGGGTGCCCACCTATTACAACTACCTTATTTTGTAATTTTTCATGTCAGTACATCTTTATGTACTTCCAGGGCCATTATGGGACTCTAAATAGTGTTTTCTTCACTTTCGACAATCAAACTATAGAGAAAGTCATAGTTTGACAGCATAATTTATATTTCTCAAAAATACATTTCCAACGAGCTATCACATGCCAAAAGCAAAGATCGTATGCAAACGTTACAACCCCTAGAAGTTAATGTACTAACTTACCCCAACAGGTCCCACATGACTTTGGCATTTCATCTCCTGCAATTAGGTTTTTGGATGTATAGGGTTTTGGAATTCATGTTTATCATAAAAAGGCCTTCATAGCCTCATTGTAATCATTTTCTTGTGAATGAGCTTAGTTGTCACATCTCTTCTCAGAGATAAAGCTACCACCATTATAACGAGTCTTGCACTATGTATTTTTACAATCTCTGTAAAATCATTTCATTAATAGAAATCATGTATTGTTGTATCTCCTTGTTTATAGAAATTTGCACGAGTATTTCATTATAATATCTCTACTTTCATTTCGTTCCAAACATAATCCGGATCATAGAAGTAGCTAGATGAACCTCATCTTAGCTGAGGTCGTCAAACAATTGGGGTTGTCAACAACACCACATCCACAACCATACAAAATTGGGTGGCTTAACCATGGATGATATCTCTATGTCAGCCAACACTGTCTCCTGTCCTATGGCATTCGACCCTTCAAGGATGAGGTAGTGTGTGATGTTTCCCCTCTTGATGTATGTGATGTTATTTTGGGCCAACCATATATATGGAAATGACATGTTGTTTATGAGTCTCGATCCCATATTTTCATTATTACTCTCGGGGGTCAGCTCTACAAGATACCAGAGATAGTTCTGAATATTGTTCCACCAAAACAGTGCCACAAGGTAATCTCTCATACTACAAAATTCATCCTCTTCACATTTTGTTCAAAGGATGCACAGAAGGCCACTGCAACCACTGCAGCCTCAATACCTTCTATCAAGAAGAAGTAGATTGTAGAAGAGAAAGAAGATATTGTTTCTTCACCTATGATGGTTCCTACACAATGCCCCGTCAAGCCCAAAGACAACAGGTTGGTGGAACAGATTCAACCCCTCCATCAACAGGTTCATGACATCCTTCCATAGAACAAGCAACGCAACTTCTCCAACAAGGCACGCAACTCATCAAGATTCATTTTCAACAAACACTTTCCCCTCTTCCCTGAGAAATCAACGCAATGGACACATTTTCTTCCAAAGGGGAGAGGAATGATCCTGATGGATATTGGTGGCCACCCACCTGTTCCAAGTTCCAAATGGCTCATCTTAATAGTTTTCAGTTCATCATGTTTCTCTATAAGGGGGACATTTCTTTGTAATTATGGGTTCTGCACTTCTGATGTTTTCTTGAAGCCCAACATAACATCCAGGTGGATATTGGTGTCCATCCATATAGTGCAATTGGCCTATTTTTGTAGTTTTCATCTCGTTACATCTTTTTGTACTTTCAGGGTCATTTTGAGGCCCTAAATTGCGGTTTTTGGTCTTTCCACATTCAAATTGTAGAGGGATTCAAAGTTTGACAACATAATGCATAGTTCTCAAAAATTCCTTTTCAACGGGCTATCACACACCTAAAACGAAGATCATATGAAAAAGTTACAACCCACAGAAGTTGATGTAATAACTTACCCCAACGGGGCCCATATGACTTTTGGTGTTTCATCTCCTAGGGTTAGGTTTTTCGATTTCTAGGGTTTTGGCATTCATGTTTATTATAAAAATTCCTTCATAGCCTCATTGTACTCATCTTCTTGTGAATGAGCGTAGTCGTCACATCTCTTCTCATAGATAATTTGTCACCATTTTAGCGATTCTTTCACTCTATATTTTTATAGTCTCTCTAGATGTCTTTCATTAATAGAATTCATGTATTACTTTAGTTCTATGTTTCTAGCAATATTTTTGTGTGTTTCATTGTAATATCTCTTCTTTCATTTTTATTCCGCTCATAAATATGGATCAATCATATAACAAAGGGAATTATATTGTATGATTGATATTTTCAATTATAACATTGCATGATAGTCACTACCTCCTTGGAAAGATGAAGAATAATGATTGAAAAGAGTTCATTTTTATGTTTGCAAGGCATTTTTAATTTCTTTTTCATTGCATTTTTAATATTGTATGATTGATATTTTCAATTGTAACATTGCATAATAGTCACTACGTCCTTGGAAAGATGAGGAATAATGATTGAAAAGAGTTCATTTTTATGTTTGCAAGGCATTTTTAATTTCTTTTTCTTTGCATTTTTAATTTCCAACTAGTTGAGAATATATATATTTTAAATAGTTTCAGGTTTAAAGGCAGGCAATTTTAATTTCCTTTACATTGCATTTTTAATTTCCAAGTAGTTGAGAATATATATTTTAAATAGTTTCATGTTATCTCTCCACGTTTTTATTTGAGTGGAGGAGACAAATCACAAATTTATAACATATGGAGTGTTTTTTTTTTGAAAATGTTAAAACCCTGGCTTGGTGAATAACGAGATCATTTTTTTTAATGTATAACTGTATGTATATAACAAAACCATATTTTCCATAAGTGAGTAAGAGTATAGATGTGAATGTAGTATAGATTATATTGTGTGTTTATGAGTTGTTTAAGTTTTCAGTTATGTATTTTTTTTTATATATCATATTATTTTTATTAGAAATATTTTATGCATTTAAATTTTTTAATAAGGTTTCAGGGATTATGTTCTTAAATTTTTTTTATGTAGAATATTTATTAAATTGGAAATTGAAAAAAAATAAAAATAAACATAAGAATGATATACCATATCAAAAAGAGTAGCAAAATAACCATAAAAACAATTAAATAAATTGAATATAGAAATTTTATTAAATATAACAAAGATTGAAAAATCATAAAGCTAAATTTGTTTTTGTTATAGCCCAAAAAAAGATTTATAATAGTTTTCTTGCAAGTTGCAATTAACACTTTAGTCACATTGTACAAGTAATCAAAGATAAGGGAGAATTGAGTAAAATTAAATATAGCAAAGATTAAAAAACCACTTGTCTGTTAGCTTTTGATAAAGTCATATACAATATTTATAATAGGTTTTTTTACAAGTTGTAATTATAAGTTTAGTTACATGTATAGTAGGTAAAGATAATATATTATATAATCTATAGGCAAAGATAATATATTATATAATCTGTAATTGGTGTATGAGACATTTTGTTTGTAAAACAATATAATATATTTATATATAAAGTGGTTTTTAAATATATTGTATATTTTTTTAAACTTTGGTTTAGTTTTTTCAAAATTACATAATTAAAAAAAATGATTTTATATAAAAAATAAAATAAAATAATTTGATGGATTCTCAAGACATTACATATATCAATGAATAAATTGCATATATAGCTTGAGTGGGCCTAATGGTTAAGAACATGTGTTTTCTCTTAAGAGGTTACAGGTTCAAATCCAGAGGAGGGTAGAGTACGTGGTAGAGGGGACTCCCTTATTGAAATTTGATTCATTGGTTAAACTGAAACATTTTCCATGCAAATTTAGATTTTATTTTTAATGTCCTTTATAATTATGCTTTTAAATAAATTAATTTTAAAATATTTATAATAATACAATTTAAATAAAATAATGGTATCAAAATGGTGAAAATTTATGAAAATTCATTTCCAATCTTTTCAAGTATAACAATAATTTTTTAAAGAAAATCAAATAATTTTTTTGCATTTGTTCAAAGGTTAAAAATATTTTTTTTTAAAGAAAACCAACTATTTATTGCATCTTTTTAAAGGTTTGATAAAGCAAAATTGATCTTAAGAACTATCATTGTGATTATAAAATTAAATTTACACAAGAGATAAATCTTAAATTAATAATGTATCAATTAAATATACATATGTTATGTGAATTATATATCATATATAAAAATCTTATTTAGAAATCTCTTGTTAAATGTGAAGCATCATCATTAATACTTTTTCTTATTATGGGGATTTTTTTTACTTATATATATTACTTTTATCTCTCAAGATACATTATAAGGTGGTCTCTTTAATACTAAATTGTAATTGATATTCACAAACTTTGGTGATTGATGCATTTTTCTTCATTCAGTTAAAGCACACTTTGTGAGGATGCTCCTATTGAGTTTGAATCATTGTTTTTCCTAGTGACATAGTCAAACTTAATCAAGAGTGTGCCATGTTGATTTGATGATATTTAATTTCTTGCTAAATTATTTATAATAGAAAATATTTTTAGTAAATGGGGTAAACCATTAGCATTTATTATATATTTTGATACCTTCAAGAGAATCCCCATAAATATCTCTCTTTCTCTCCGGTTTCGAAGGAGAGATGTCACATATAGCTCATCAAGGTTCAATCTAGTCTTCAAAGTTAAATCATTAGTAATTATATTAAATATTTTTAGGAATTAAACTACAATATAAAATTTGGGCCAAGGAGGCCACCTAGGGGAATTCCCACCTAGGGCGCACAAGTCAATCACCTAGGTGCAACATTTCTTTACCTTTTTATGAGTAATTAAATATATGTAAAATAAATGGTTCCATTGGTATGTAAGGTGAACCGGGACTAAAATAAAGCATTCTTACATTTTCTTTTGAAGCTATGTGTCTTGGTTTTTTTCTTTTCTGAGTTTGCGTTTTACATTCACGACAATTTTGTTTTTAGGTTTTCTGAAGAATAACCAATGCGCCTTCCTTCATGGTTGCCTCCTCGTGACTTCGTTTTCCATGCTTCCACCTCTGAGAGCAAGCGTATCTCATTATCTAGCCACTCTCTTAGGGAGAAAATAATTTCCTTTGTGTTTTCTAAGGCAAAAGGGAGGGTGCACCAACTGGGGTTTGCGCCCTTGCTGGTTTCTTATTTGTGGGAATGAAGTGAGTGCACCCTCTTCCATGGCTGCACTGGGATTCTCCCACTAATCCCCGGAGGTCACTCTAATATCGCCAACACCTCTTGGCCACTCTCGGGTCACCCCGGTCTGGATCCCCATTTGCTTGGTCACCCAAACTAATGGTGCACCCTTGTTCAGATTTGCACCCCTGAGGAGAGTTTTGGTCAGAAGTCAAGCTATGTCTTGCATGGTCACCTTCTCCTATAGATCACGTTCTTGGGAAGATCAATTGGTATCAGAGCCTCAATATCCATGGAAAATCTTCTGATCTTGAAGATTGAGCCAAATATTTTTGGGGGTTTTCATGAAATAATCCAGAGTTTGCCCATTTCAAGGTTTCCATTTTATGCAAAAAGATACAGAAATCTCATTAGCCCCAAGGGCACCCACATATCCATTTCCACAGAGAGGAGCTCCACATATCTAAAACAATACAGATCTCTCCCTCTAGAGTAGTTCAAGCTCTGTTGCCTCGGGGTTTTGATTCCTCTATTCTCAAAATAGAGTCCTCTATTCAACATTGCAACCTAGGGGCACATTTACTCTTCAACTGGCCTCACAATGACTCCACGCAAATATCCTTTGGCAGTCGACTCAGATTCCAACACATCAAATACCGTCCAATATCTTGCCTCCATCCTTAATGAGCTGCTCAAAATGAAACAACAAAATAATCCAGATCCATTCTGGTTGGACACTCGAATCCAACTACCCAAGTTTGTTGGGCAAATGAATGGTGAAATGGTGGATTCTTGGATCCGTAGCCTATCCACCTATTTCAATACATGTCCAGGCCTTACCGAGGAAAGAAAAATCCATATTGCCACCTTGCAATTAGAAGGACTGACACGAACTTGGTGGGATACAGAGCAAGAGAAGACCACATTTGTGATAGAGATTGGGGATGCTCCAGAATCCTCTACTTTGCAACCCATCACAACCTGGTCTCGACTTTCTGAAGCTTTGAGGAATCACTTCTACCCACCTGGGTATGTGCAATCCTTATGGATCAAATGGCACCAACTTCGACAACTCCATTCACAAGGAGTGAAAGGATACATAGACTTCTTCTGCAAGATGCCCCTCTTACTTCATGTTCCAGATCCGGAAGAGGTACTCATATTAAAATTTGTGGTTGGTTTATTAATTCAATTTCGTCGAGAAGTAGAGTTATTTGAAAATCCAACTTTAGATAAAACATTTCAAAGATCTTTGGCTATAGAAAGAAAAGTCTCTCCTAGAGGTTGTATTCCTCAATCCCTCCCTTACACCAACCCCCCCACCTCTCAACCATCCAGTTCTCATCCCTCATCCCACTTTCCACCTCGTCGGACACAAAACCCCACACCCAATACAACTACAAGGACACCCTAGTGCTCATTCCACAAAAATACTTCACACAATTCATCAGAATGTTGAATCCTCCAAAATCTAAAAACCAACAAAACTCTACTCATTGATCTCATTGCGCCTTCCCAAGTACAAGATAACGAAGAAGTTCATCTGGACAATCCCACAGAAGTAGATCCCTCATTGATTCTAATGACCCAGGAAGATTCGAACGCATCCACCCAACCCCTCTTCACCCATAACTGCCAAATAAAAAATGCCTTGGCTTTACTGATTATGGACAATGGAAGCCAGAAAAATTTGGTGTCTCAAGCCCTTGTCAACTGCCTTAATCTTGTCACCACTCCACATCCGCAACCCTATCAACTCGAATGGGTCCAAAAGGATGGCCCTCGCCTCCTAGTTTCCAAGCGTTGTCTGGTCACTTTCGCCATAGGCCAATTCAAAGATATTGTCCTCTATGATGTCTCCCCCTTGGATTGTGTGGATTTTCTACTCGGTATCCCATACCAAACCCAAAGAAATGCTATCTATCTGTCCAAATCCCGCTAGTACAAAATTACTAAAGAAGGCCACACTTATATCTTAACTGCAGCAAAACCCAAACCCCCTTCTACCAAAGAACAAATACCACATGTACACTTAAACCAATGTGTCTCTCTCTGTTTGGTGTGCCCAATAACACCAAACAATACAATGCACCATGTTCCTGAAATTATGACTCCCCTCCTCCATGAGTTCGCAGAGGTATTTCAACCTCTGGAGGGACTTCCTCCCTCCCGCCACATTGACCATTCCATTCAACTCATCCCTAGATATGCCTTACCTAACACCCCTATTTACCAGTTGGTGTTATAACCCTAAAATGCACCATACAGGTTTACCTGGCATCAGGCCAACTCATGCCTCTTCCTAGCCAAAGCCATGCTGAGTAACTCCTCAAAAACCACTCAGAACAAACAACCCACGCCCTAACTTCTTACTGGGCACGGGCATCCGCTGGCTGTCCTCTTACTGCACGCGGGTATCCGCGGGCTAGCCTAAAACAGCCCGCGAGTACCTAACAATGC
>JZKD02S2164620.1:220150-241594 GCA_000966675.3 Picea glauca
GGGGTTGAGATTTTGGGTAGAAGGTTAAAAGTTCAATCTTAAGGGTCATTTTCTGCGTATAAGTTTAGAGCCCTAGCTTATTAGTCCGTAGGGTAGAATACCCAACAACAGTTGGCCCCAACAAAAACAAAGGAAATGGAAAGACCACTGACCAACCTCATCAACTCTGGCCACATCCAACCTTCATCTTCTCCCTGTGCTTCTACCGCCTTTGTTATCCCTAAACGAGATACCTCAGAAATGCACCTTGTCACTGATTATCGAGCCTTGAACAAAGCCAAAATAAAAAACCGTTACCCCCTTCCTTGGATTGAGGAACTACTCGACACCCTCCAAGGAGTTAAATGGTTTACTAAATTGGATTTGACAATCGACTACCATCAACTCCGAATGAACCTAGATGATATTTGGAAAATAATGTTCAAGACCAAATTTGGTCTTTTTGAGTGGAAATTTATGCCTTTCGGTCTCACCAACACCCCAATCACTTTCATGAGGCTCATCAATGACATCTTCAAAGAACATTTGGGTCGATTTATGGTCATCTACTTAGATGACATTCTCATCTTCATTCGAACATGGGACACTCACATGCAACATGTTCGACAAGTTCTCCAAATTATCCAAGAACACAAGTTGCAAGTCAAAGAGAAGAAATCATATTTTGGTCAGAATTCAGTCCCCTATCTTGGCTTTGTGGTCAGCTCAGAGGGTATTCAACTAGATCTAACTTGCATCCAAGCATTGAAACAATGGCCTCTACCTTCTTCAACTAAGGAGTTGAAAATCTTTTTAGGTGGCATCGATTTCTATCATAAGTTCATTCCCTCTTTTTCAAATCTTTCTCGACCTTTGCATCAGGTCTCAAATACTTCTTCCACATTCATCTGAACCAAATAAGAAACTACTCACTTTGCTCAGCTCAAAGACGCCCTCTGCTTATCCCCTATTTTACATCTACTAGACCTCTCCCAACCCTTCGAGATTGAGCCTTACACCTCACAATATGTTATTGGTGTCGTACGTAAACAGGGAGGACATCCCATTGCTTACCACTCTAAAACCCTATCCGAGGAAAATAAAAATTATAGTACCTATGACAAGGAATTTTATAGTCTGGTGCAAGCACGCAAACAATGGAGGCATTATTTGTTGGGTAAAGAAACCATTTTGCATACCGACAACCACCCTTTGATTTTCATCAACTCTCAATCAAAGATTCAGGAACAAAGACACCTTAAATGGGCCTCCTACATTCAACAATTTCACTTAGTCATCAGATACAAGAAAGGCACTTCTAATAAAATGGCTGATTTGCTAAGTCAACCTCCCACTCCAGTTCTTTCCATTCTAGAAGTACGTTGTGCTACTTATGACACATGGAAATATCAATATGCTACTGACAATGACTTTCGAGAGATTTGGGAAGCTTTGCAAAGCCCCACAGTGATCAATCAGACCCCCTTCCTAGACTACACTATTCGGGATGGGTGGCTATATAAGTTGAATTTACTATGTGTTCCACACTCAGAAGACCGCCTCTTGCTCATCATGGAAGCGCATGCTTCAGCCTATGGGGGCCACTTCAGGACCACAAATACCACCCAACATCTACAATGCCATTTTCATTGGCCTTCCATGCAGCCTCAAGTTGAAAAATTTATCAGAGCTTGTGCCTTATGCTCACAATCCAAGCCATCCAACCGGAAGCATGGGTTGTATTAACCACTGTCACTTTCTCCTTGGCCTTGGGAGTCAATCTCAATGGACTTCCCAAGTGGACTTCCAAAAACCCAAAAGAAACATGATGCAATCTGGGTAGTGGTATGTCGCTTCAACAAAATGACACTTTTTATCCCATGCACAAAGACTACTACAACAACACAAACAACGAAACTCTATTTCCATCATGTCTAGCCCCATTTTGGCCTCCCAGGTAGTATCATCTCAGACAAAGATTCTCTCTTCCTCAGTACATTTTGGAAGACCATATGGGTGCTATTGGGGTGCCAACTCAAGTTTTATACTGCATTCCATCCTCAAACGGATGGCCAAACAGAGGTTGTCAGCAGAGTCTTGGTGCATGCTCTCCAAACTCACTTTGGGTGCAACAAACAATGGGACAATTACTTACACATTCTCCAACATAGCTACAACAAGGCAACACATTCTTTTATAGGATTTTCCCCTTTTGAAGTCTGCTTGGGCTTCCAACCAACAAATCCAACTGAGCTTCCACTCACTTGGGCTCCTCAAGGTACCTTCCATCAACAACAGGAACAACTGTCAGCTCAACGATTTCTCCAACAAATTGCACAATGCCACAGTGCAGTCACATCAACACTCAAAGCAACCCAAGATCATGCCAAGCAGTGCCATGAAAAACAAAGAACCTTCATGGCCTTTTAAGCAAGGGATCAAGTCTGGTTACACTTAGATAAGAAGTGCTTCAAAGGCCACCATCACAAGCTTCTTCCAATCAGATATGGTCCGTATACGATACTCGACAAGATTGGAGAAAATGCATATAGGTTGGATCTGCCACCATAACTGGGAATCCACAACGTCATTAATGTAAATCACTTAAATTTGTTTGAGCCTTCCCTCTTGGAAGAACCAGTCACCATCACTCATCCAATGGACAACATTCTTGATTTCCAACTCCCATTGGCCAAAGACACTATAATGGACACTCGAAGTTGCTCTACACGACACCAGACTTACACTTCATATCTGGTAGCTCACTAAGGCCAAACTCCATCTCAGGCAAAGTGGATCACAATTGATGTATTGCACAACAAGTTTCTGCATCTTCTCATGGAAGTTGGGACGCTTCCAGATCTAAATAGGGAGGAATTGGGCCAAGGAGGCCACCTAGGGGAACGCCCACCTAGGGTGCACAAATCAATCACCTAAGTGAAACACTTCTTTACCTTTTGATGAGTAATTAAATATATGTAAAATAAATGGTTCCCTTGGTAGATAAGGTGAACCAGGACTAAAATAAAGCATTCTTACCTTTTCTTCTGAAGCTATGTGTCTTGGTTGTTTTCTTTTCTGAGTTTTCATTTTACATTCATGGAAATTTCGTTTTTAGGTTTTCTGAAGAATAACCAGTGCGCCTTCCTTCATGGCTACCTCCTGGTGACTCTGTTTGCCATGATTCCACCTCTGAGAGAAAGCTTATCTCATTAGCTAGCCACTCTCTCATGGAGAAAATCATTTCCTTCGAGTTTTCTGAGGCAGAAGGGAGGGCGCACCAACTAGGGTTTGTGCCCTTACTAGTTTCTTCTTTGTGGGAATGAAGTGAGTGCGCCCTCTTCCATGGTTGCACTGGGATTCTCCCACTAATCCCTGGAGGTCACTCTGAGATCGCCAACACCTCTTGGCCACTCTCGAGTTACCCCAGTCTGGATCTCCATTTGCTTGGTCACCCAAACTAATGGTGCTCCCCTGAGGAGAGTTTTGGTCAGAAGTCGAGCTATGGATTTCATGGTCACCTTCTCCTGTAGATCGCCTTCTTGGGCAGATCAAATGTCATCTAAAAGAAAAAAAAAAATCATCTATAATTTTCACTCAAATAAATAGTATAGAATTTTCCCTCTCACAAATGTTGATAAAAAAATTCAAATTCAATAGTGATATGAATATTAATAAAGAATTTCAACCTCATTCAGCTATCTATGAATCATGATTTTCAATTTCAATAATATATCCATGGACCATGAATTTCAAGGGGGATTAGATAATATCATAATACTTAGGAAATAATGTTGATTAGCGATCCTTAATCATGGGAATGGTGATTAATTTTTTAATTCAATGCAAAAACACATTTTACAAATAATCCATTTCACTGGTTTTGGTGTAGGTTGTTCCCTTGGTTTTTACAAATAACATATTTTATTGGGTTTCACAGTTTGGATTTCATACACATTATTAGATATGATAAATTATTATGAGTGGGAAATGAAACAACACACCTTCACTGCAATGTCATACACCACAACTACAAAAGGAATGCACATTACACCAATATTTTCCTATGAATGCTATGCAACATTGAAAGATACTACCTATGTCTGGTCCAAAAAAGAAATACTGTTTATGTTAAAATTTACATCCTAGGTCACTATTCTACCCCTAAGGTTCTCTTATGCCATAGTGAAGGTCACAAAGTCGTAGATTCTTCTATATTTTGAACATGATTATATACATGCAACGTTTAATTAGATGATACAATTGCAAATATCATTGTTGTTTGTATCAACTACCTATATGTTTAACCCCTAGTGTAGTGTTTTCCAATGTAATTAGAGGATAATGAGAGAAATATGTAGGTCTTTCATATTTTGAGAAGATATATACAATTTATAGTATGAATCGTTAATGTAAAATTAGTGTTAACTAATATCAATCACATGGTTTTGTATTTACTAATAATAATTGATAATAATAAAAGTTATCTTATATTTTATTTCATTTGCATATCAAATTATGTTTCAATATATGGGTAGCAAATAACTTTAAATGATATCTAGAATTAAAAAAATTATATATATAAAATCTTTTGTTTTGCTATATACTTAGAAAAATTTATTAAAGGATTCACTTCTCTATATTATGTTTGTTTCATCATTTATTCTCTCACTAAACATATTACTCAGTTTCTTTTTTTCTAAGTATGATAGTTATCTTCTAGGTAATAATGCATCCAATGCATACTCTCTGCGTGTAAAAATTTACCATATATAATCTCGATTTGCTACAAGATGTGGAAGTCCATTGATGTGATTGATTGTTGCTAGGGCTCTAACTTTGCTTCCGTTGAACTAAATAAGATGACAATAAATTTGAGCAGATGACAACCATAAGCCACGCATACTTTTGAGCTCTTTATTGACGGGGTTTGGCACCCATACTTTTGAGCTCTTTCTTGATTGGGGTTGAATTGAAAAAATGTATCAAAATGTGTAATCAATTATCCCAAAATTCTGTAAAGTGGGTAAAAGTTACGACTAACGACAAGCAATTGAAAGCATTGCAAACTAGGCTATTTGCCAACGTGATTTTATTTCAGAAATAAAGAACAAAAGTGCTAAAGCGTAGGCATAGTTAGATTCACATGTGTAGGTTGACTGATTACTTATTTTGACCTTTACTTGATTTCAATACCTGGACCTAATTATTTTGGAGGAAATTTACATAGAAACCCTATGGTGGTGGGATAAAGACTGTTGAGTGTTGAATTATTTTGGAGGAAATTTACATAGAAACCCTATGGTGGTGGGATAAAGACTGTTGAGTGTTGAGTTGTTACAAACTACAGGAAATATACTTAGAAACCCTATGGTGGGAAGAAAGGTAATTGAGTGTTGTTAAGAATTATATTGTTAAATTTAAAAGACAATAATTCTAATAAGTTTATATGTCAATAATATCATTACAAAATGCTTATTAAAAAAAAATTGAAGCCTCTATATTATATAAAATTAATCATTCAAATTTATATATTTAATAAATTCTGTTTTAATTTCAAACAAAATTAAACAAATAAAATCTCTTCTTAAATAACAATTAGACAAAACCCATTACATTATAAACAAAAACTAACCTTTTGTTTATTATAAACAAAAACCAACCTTTTGTTTATTATAATTTAACCAACCTTTTGTTTATTATAGTTTTGGGGTTTATATTTACCTAAATCTATTAGTTGTCGTTTTTATATAAGGAGAGCTATTCCTTAGGGTTTATAACCATTATGATTATATAATATACAACCAACCTTTTATTTATTATAGTTCTGAGGTTTATATTTACCTAAAGGTATTCCTTATAGTTTAAATATAACGAGAGCTATTACTTAGGGTTTATAACCATTATGATTATATAATATATTGTAAAAGCTTTGTCAGGGTTTATAACCATTATGATTATATAATATATAATAAAATAACGCTCTGTCAAGTCTGAAATTTTTACTGTTTTTTATCAAATCCATAAAGAATATAATTTTTATTGATCCGGAACTACAATAACAGTGCATTTATACTATAATAACGATCATATCTGACCTTTTTATTGTTTTTTAAGAATATTCTTTTTATGGAGGATTAATTTATTCTTAACCTTGAGTAAATGTCTCGCAATTAAGACTCGTGTGCATTATAGAAGGAAATGAAACTAATAATTTAATTAGTTGGGAAACGCAGCGGAACGTGGCGATCAAAGATTACAAGGAAATGCTTAAAACTTTGCTTAAAAAATCGTTTTTACCGGGCGCTTTTGTTCTTTGTGTTCAATTATTCATCATAAATTCATTTTATTGAATTAATCAATGTATAAATACATGATTAAAGATGAGATGACACGATAATGTTGCACACACTATTGTCTTAATTCATATTAGTTAAAATCTGAAATTTTATATTATTGTTGATCTTCGTTCTGACTGATCGATATAGGCTTTGGTATCTTCTACATTTTAGTGCTTTTAAGTGGGAAGTCATTTAGAAGGACTTTAAGATTTTTATTTAGACCCTGCGTAAATCTAGCATCCAACACCAGCCGGCAATGAAACTGTGGGTAGTGGCAAAATACTACAGGCCACAAATGAGCTTCCGCTCCAATGACTTCTTTTGTTGACTTCACACACTCAGAGTTTGTGTTCGTGTTCAGACTTTTTCAACTCCTCAGTTGTTGTTGTTGTTCCTCTCTATTGTTCTTTCTGCTTCTTTTTTGCATCTTCTGTGCATCATCTCTGCATCTGACTAACTAAAGACTCGGACTTGTATGAGATACGATATAGACTTCCTACATAGGCTAAGATTGACTCAACATTAAAGACTATTATTAATTCGACTGACTCTTCAACAACTTAACTGAACTCGAGAAATATAAAGATTGACTCCGTTTATAACTCTCATGCTTGCCAACTAAGTTATAGTGAGTTTACACTGACTCACTCACAATTCGGCTGAATGAAAAAACTACTGAAAAATTGACTTACAGACAAATAGACAGAGACTTGAAGATCTCACCAACTTGTAATTACTATTTCCAACACTCCCCCTTAATTATAAGTAGGTGGGATTACAAAAGAATATTACATCAAAAAATTTGAATTTTCATTCACTGTTACTGCGCATACTCCCAGACTACTGCGCAAATGTTAAAATGCATCTTTTTCTAGAGCCTTTTTGAAAATGTCTGCAACTTGTTCTTTTGATCTACAAAACTATAAACACATCTCTTTGTTATTCACCAATTCTCTGATGAAATGATACCTTGTATCAATATGCTTGGTTTTGTTGTGAAACACATGATTCTTTGATAACATGATGGATGAATTGTTGTCATAGAATACTGTTGTTGGTTCCTGTTGTTTCTGCAACAAATCTTTTAATATTCTTCTCATCCAAACTATTGGACAAGATGCGCTTGTAGGTGTGACGTACTCTGCCTATGTTGAATAAAGAGTCACTATGGACTGCTTCCTTGATGCCCATGATACCATACCTGTTCCAAAATGAAATGTGTACCCAGAGATGTTTTTCGTATCATCTATGCTTCCTCCACAATCATTTTCAGTATATCCAATGAGTCTAAAATCTTCTGAAGTGGAGTATTGAATGTCAAAATCTATTGTTCCATTCACATATCTCAGGATTCTCTTTCCTGCCTTCCAATGTGATTTTTTTTAGTTTTCATGAACCTTGAAATTAGGCTTACTCCATACATAATATCAGGTCTTGTCATTGTTAGATACATATTACTTCCTACCAGTCTTTTAAATAGTGTGGGATCCACCTTGGACCCTTTATCTTCCTTGCTTAACGTCAATCATATTATGACAAGTGTTGGTGTTGCTTTTGAATTCATCATATTGAATCTTTTCAGAATTCCATGTGCATACTTGGACTGTGAGATAAATATACTAGTTTTGGACTCGTGATCAACTTATATTCCCAAAAAATATCTCATAAGCCCTAAATCAGTCATTTCAAATTCATCATTCATCACTAACTTAAATTATTCTATGCCAAATTCACCTGTAAATATCAAATCATCCACATATAAAAAAGCCATTAACATGTTACCTTATTGATTTTCTTTGATGTATAGTGTTGGCTCACTTTCATTTCTCTGAAATCATTTCTATGTGATAGGAATCTATGCGATTGTATCAAGCTCTCGGTGCTTTATTTAATCCATACAATGCTTTCGTCAATATGTACACCGTGTCTTCTTGTTGTGGAACCTCATAACCTTGTAGTTGTTCCACATATACATCTTCTTCTAAGTTTCCATTAAAAATGTTGACTTTACATCCATCTGATAAACTGGCCACGTGTACTACGCAACAATGGATAACACAGTTTTGATTGTGTCCATGCGCGCAACTAGTGCAAATGTTTCATTGAAATCAATTCCAGGTTTTCATGTAAAGTTTCTTGCAACTAACCTTGCCTTGTGCTTCTGCACATTTCAGTCTGCATCTTGCTTGGTTTTATAAATCCACTTGACACTTATAACATCATTTTCTTTAGGTACATCTACCAATTTCCATGTCTCATTTTTCTCCATGCATATGATTTCTTCATCCATGGCTTGTGCCCATACATCATCTTTGACTGCTTCTTCAAAAGTTAATGGATCATCTATTTGTGAAAACAAAGTAAAAACGGAAAATGAGTTCGATGCATCTTCATTATAGATGTCGCACAGGCTTCTTGTCTTTATTGGTAACAAACTTTCTAAAGTTGGATCTGGGGATGTAGAACTACTTGGGATGCTTGTTGATGTTTGTTGTGCTCTAGGTGCAGACTGGGCACCTGTTGTTCTTACTGGAGTATTTCGCATTGTGTTTTACGTCGCAGTATTAGGTGTAGAAGGGACTGCGCACTGACATGTGCATGGTGTTTGGACTACTTCATCTTCTGTGTCATCATGCTCCACTGCATCAATAATTTAGACTATCTTTGCTATGATTCCATCCCATGCTTCATTATCCACGAACTGAACATCACGGTTGATTATGACTTTTCTTTCGATAGGGTCATACAACTTGTTTCCTTTTGCTTCTTTGGAATACCCAACAAATATGCATTTATGTCCTTTGTTTTCCAGCTTCCTTCTCAGTTCATCTGAAACATGTGTGTATGTGACACAACCAAAAAAAATTATGTGTGCCACATTATGCTTCAATCATGTCCAGAGTTCTTGAGGAACTCTATTTTTCACACTCTTTGTCGGACATCTCTTCAATATGTATACTACAGTTTCTACTACCTCAGCCCAATACTTATTTGACAAGTGTTTGGATTTCAACATATTGTGCACCATTTCCATGATGGCTTTGTTCTTTCTTTCTACAACACCATTTTGTTGTGGTGTGTATCGTGCGGTAAATTGTTTGTAGATGCCATGAACTTTAAAAACATTATGAAATTCTCTTGAAATGTATTCTTCTTCTCTGTCAATTCTTAGACACTTGATGTAGTAGCCACTTTGCTTCTCCACAAGTGATTTAAATTGTTGAAAACAACCCAATGCGTCAGATTATGCTTTAAAAAATAAATCTATGTTTTTCTTGAGAAATCATCAATGAATATTACAAAATAAGTATTGCCTCCTATAGATGGAGTTTGCATTGGTCTACAAATGTCCAAGTGTACAATTTTCAGTGGATATTTTTCTCTGTAAGACTTGCCAATTGGAAATGATTCTCTGTTTTGCTTTCCAAACATGCAACCTTCACATATTCTTTCTGGTTTTTAAATCAATGGAAAAAATTTTACCATATCCTTTGTGTGTAGTAGCTTTAGACCTCCAAATTTCAAATGTCCAAATCTGAAATGTCATATAAAGGAATCATCCTGTACTTTAGATTGGAAAGTTGCCTTCATTTTTGCGCCATTTTCTCCTTTCTTGGTACCGTGCGCACTATTTTCTTAATTGAAACTACTCACACTTTCTGTTGTAAATGCAGTGTCTAACTGCACATCTTTTTCTTTACCAAGAGCTAGCGTTGCATTCTTCTTCTTGGATGGCCTTAATTTCAATGAGAACATCTTGTTACTTATCAATTGGATTCTTGCAATAAGTTGATTTCTTGGGCATTTATCCATGATCACACAATGATTATCTTCCATGTAGATTTTGTATCATTTTTGTAATAATTGTCGTGTGCTCATCAAATTATGCTTCAAACCAGAAACATAATATACACTAGGCCTAAATTTATGTTCTCCTTGCTTAGTTAAAATGTTTATATTTCCTTTGCCTAAGATAGTGACTTGGATATTTGTTCCAAGTGTAACTTTGGCTTGGACTGACTCATCCAAACTAGAAAACAGTTCTATGTTTCATGTCATGTGGTTACTGTAACCTGAATCTAAGTACCATATGTCACATGGACTTTTTTGAGAAACATTGCATTCAATTAGGGATACTTCAGGCATTGCCTCAGCGCCCACCATAAACATAGGGTAAGTTTGGTTATTTGTGTTGTTTGAATGATCTTGACTTTCTTATTCTAATTATACTGTCTCTTCCTGCACTCATATGCATAATTTCCATACTTTTTATAGTAATGGCATTGAATCTTTGACTTTTCATTTCTTTGACAACTTGACTCACTGGTACTTGGGTTTGACCTCTTCCACGAGTATTTCCAGGACTGCTACTATGTCCACTTCTAACATAAATTCTTCATTTTCCTCTAGAGTTATCTCTCCCCCTTCTTCTTCCACGGCTTATATATGATTGCACGGAAAATGCATTCTCTAATGACATACTTGACCTATTCAATTTGTGTTCATAATTAATGAGGGAATCTTGCAGTTCATCGAGACTACACTGACTCAAGTCTTTGCTCTCGTCTAGAGTCATAATTAAGGTATCAAATTTAGGAGAAAGACTCTTAAGTACCTTCTGAACAACTTTTTTGTCTTCTATGGTTTCACCATGAGACTTAATCTGATGTATTAGGCCAATGACATAGGTCTAAAAGGAATCTACTGAATTTGTATCTTTCATTGACAGAGTTTCAAAATATCTTCTAACAATTTGTAGTTTTGAATTATTTACTTTATCCATACCTTGATAAGAGGTTTGCAATAGGTCGCATGCCTCCTTGGCTTTCTTTGATGATGCAACTCTTGGAAGTATGCTCTCATGCATGGCTTGATGTATGTAAAACAATGTATTTCCATCCTTCTTTCTTTGATCTTTCAAGACATCCTTCTCAGCTTGTGTGACGGCATTCTATGTTGCCTGATCTACTGGTTCTACATAACCACTCTTGACTATCTCCCATACGTTTTGACATCGGAACAATGCCTCCATGGTCAAGGATCACATCTCATAATTATTTCTTATAAAAGTGGGAGGTTGCAGGTTTGAGGTAGAAGCCATATTTCACGTTTCAACAGAGTTTCTTCTCTTGAAGTTGTTGTGATAGAACCTTCTCTTGATCAACTTGTTTTTGATCAACCTAATCTGATACCAAATCTAGGATCCAGCATCGGTGCCCAGTAAAACTGTGCGCGGCGTGCAGTGACAAAATACTGCGAGCCACAAGCTTTCATTGTTAAACACTTAGGACTTATCGCGTAGTTCACAAACTGCACGATTTGTTGTGCACTGTGAAATAAACACTTAATAGAATGATTTTTGAATGCAGAATAACACATTGCTATGCTTAGCACATAAACTCAGAATTACACATGAAATTTGACAACACACAAAATACTTGATATTAATGAACTTCGGCTTAGTGTGCGGGGTTACAAAATACAATACTAAGATGAGCTTCGACTCCAATGACTTCTTCTGTTGACTTCATAAACATAGAGCTTGTGCTCAGACTTCTTCAACTCCTCTGGCTTGTTGCTCTTCCTCTCTACTGTTCTCTCTGCTTCTTTCTGCATCATCTCTGCATCTCGACTAACTAAAGACTCAAACTTATATGAGCTATAACTAAGACTTCCTACAAAAGCTAAGACTAACTCAACATTAAAAACTACCATTAATTCAAGTGACTCTTCAACTACTTAACTGAACTCTAGAAAAATAAAGATCGGCTCTATTTATAACTCTCCTGCTTTCAACGATGTAAAGATCTCACCTACTTGTAATTGCTATTTCCAACAATATATTTGTGAAATGCTAAAATTTATAACCCTATGGAGAATTTCTTTATATGTATCAAATTTAAAGGATTTATTTCAAGGGAGGTAATCGTGAAACTCCAATGAAAATACGTGCTTTCGTAAAAAATATGTTGGTGTTTATAAATATTAATTTATTATTAATTAAATCAACTGTTGGTGTTTATAAATATTACCATGCAGTTACAGTTTGTTTTCTGAAATGCCAGAACATAACAGACAGAGATAGCTTATTATTTTTTGGAGGGAGGGAATCCAAGAGGAGGAGGATATTAGTAACGAACTGATGGCCGAGGTTTAATGCAAAACCCGTTCCTGCATGTGCAAAGTGCGTTCTTTATTTGTTCGCTGTTTCGTGACACAGGAGACGAGACACTGTCTGTCAGTGAAATCGCCAGTTAGCTAATTAGTTGCTTCTCATTTTGGCTCCACGCCCATGGGCCATCGGGTTAACAAAATTGCAAGAATGTTGTCAGACTGATCCGCTAGCCTGCCTTCGACATCTGCATATAGGTACTAAATGTCTAGAGTAATCTATTCAAATCAAATAAGAGGAAAAAACTGTAACATTCTAAAATAAAGAATGCGCATTACTAAGTAGGAATTGATCTCACACTTCGTGTGTTCTGAGCATGATCTTCAGTAGCTTTTATTCATTGCATGAGTTGACTTGAAGGGTAGTTGACAGGAGCCGAAAACATCTCCCAGCAGCTCGAATCCAGGGTCGGAGTAGTTCCGAATCGATTCGAATAAATTTGATCCATTTTTTGAAAATCTCTGTCAGATGCATAATGTGGCAAAGTCCTGTTCATCATTCCATCATTCCACCCTACATACATAGAATGTGGATCATGCTGATTATGCATGATCTATGTGAGGTGGGCAGAAGCAAAGGAAAAACACATAAATTAATACACATAAATTCTTATTGCTCAATGATCAAAACAAATATATCTGCCTAGTATTTATAGAGGCTATGGAAAGGCTATGGAAGGCTCTTGAGAGTCAAGAGTTCTAGGAGTCTCAGTGACTATGTTGGTGGATTGTCTGGAAGATGGTGTAAGTTTCCGGTGGTAGGTAGAGTAGAAATTAATGCTTCCAACACTCCCTCTAATTTCTACTATTAATTACATCAATAGTTACAATGCTCAATGCTTCTCTCATATACTAAAATTGGTCTTGTGCTAAAGCCTCTGTAAACATGTCTGCAAGTTGCTCCTTTGATATGCAATGTTGTAGGAAGATTTCTCCATTGTTGACAAGTTCTGGAATGAAGTGATATCTAGTGTCAATATGCTTCGTCCTCTTGTGAAAAACATGATTCTTTGATACTGCAATAGTGGACTTGTTGTCACAATAGATTGTAGTAGGTTCCTCTTGATTATGCATTAGATCCTTCAATATTCTTTGCATCCAAACTGCTTGACATATAATTGATGTCCATGCTACAACTCTTGTTCCAATATGAAATTCATATCTAGATGTGCTATTTCTGTCATCAATTTCATGCTTGCCAATGTGAATTCTTTGGTGTGTCCATAAATCTAGAAATCAAAGTGACTCCATACATTATATCTGACCTAGTTGTTGTGAGATACATCAAACTTCCAACCAATTTTCTGAATATGGTTGAATTAAAATCCATCTCATTTTATTTTCTACTTAGTTTTGTGCCAATTGCCACAGATATAGAAACTGGACTGCAATTTATCATTCTAAACTTTTTTAAAACGTCTTTTGCATATTTACATTGACAAATGAAAATTCCCTTATCATTTTGTGTGACTTCAATGCCAAGAAAATATTTCATTAACCCCAATTATGTCAACTCAAATTCCTTCTTCATTGTTGATTTAAACATATCAATAGAGAGATTACCAGTATAGATCAAATCATCAACATATAGGCAAACAATCAAGATCTAACCTTGTTCATTGACTTTGGTGTATAATGTAGGCTCACTAGTGTTTCTTATGAATTCATTTTTTTATCATGTATGAATTTATCCTACTATACCAAGCTCTTGGTGCTTGCTTCAATCCATAAAGTGCTTTCTTCAACCTGTAAACCTTGTCTTCTTGTCCTTTTACTTCATACCCTGGTGGTTGTTGAACATAGACTTCTTCTTCTAAATATCCATTCAAGAAGGCTTATTTGACATCCATTTGATAAACTTTCCAATTGTGTTGAGCTGCAATAGCTAGTACCATCCTAATTGTGTCAAGTCTTGCTACGGGTGCAAATGTTTCATTGTAATCAAATCCATATTCTTGTGCAAATTCTTTAGCTACTAATCTTGCCTTATATTTGTCAACTTATCCATTTTCCTTATATTTACTTTTATACACCCATTTCACACCTATCCATTCTTTCTCCCTAGGTAAATCAACTAGATCCCATTTATCATTTTTCTTAATAGATTCCATTTCTTCATTCATTGCATTAATCCAATGTTCTTCCTTAATTACATCCTCAAAATATATAGGATCTTGAGTAAATAGAGAAAAAATGGATTGCAAATCTATCCTATCTCCTTGATCATATATTTCTTGCAAGCTTCTAGTTTGTTTGCCTCTTAATCTTGGTCTTAATGATTCAAGTGTAGGATTTGAGACATAAATTACTTGTGGACTTGATGTTTCTCCTTGCTCAACTTGCYTTTGTGAGTTTTMTTCTTGTGAAATTYTTGATGGTATTCCTCCTTGTTCATTTGATTGTTCTCCTCGACCTTTTTCTCTTTGTTCTTCATATAGTATTGTTGTRCCTATAATTGTCTTGTCTATATTGTCATCCCATGATTCTTCCTCTTTGAATACAACATCTCTAYTTACAATGAMTTTCTTGGTTATAGGATTAAACAACTTATATGCCTTAGATTGTTCATCATAACCAACATAAATGCATTTTTCACTTTTATCATCCAATTTACTCCTTGTTTGTTTAGGCACATGTGCATATGCAATGCAACCAAATATTTTAAAATGAGAAACACTATGATGCTTACCACTCCATGCTTGTTAAGGAATCATTTCCTTCACAATATTTGTTGGACTCCTGTTCAATATATAAGCTGCACAACCTATTGTTTCAGCCCAATATTCATTAGATAGATTATTTCCTTTCAACATGCTTCTTGCCATCTGCATTATTGTAAGATTCTTCCATTCTGCAACACCATTCTATTGAGGTGTATAGCTTGTAGTGAACTACTTATTTATTCCATGATACCTGCAATACTCAAAAAAATCATTTGACATGTATTCTCCTCTTCTATTTGATCTTTATATCTTAATGGATAGAACACTCTATTTCTCAACCAAATCCCTAAATTCCTTAAACTTGTCAAATGTTTCAGATTTTTGCTTGAGGAAATAAACACATGTTTTTCTACTATAATCATCAATGAATGTTATAAAATATATGCTCCCCACTAATGATGGTTTTTTCATTGGACCACATAAA
Source organism: Picea glauca (assembly GCA_000966675.3). NCBI lineage: Eukaryota > Viridiplantae > Streptophyta > Pinopsida > Pinales > Pinaceae > Picea > Picea glauca. The sequence continues at coordinate 235,789 of JZKD02S2164620.1, forward strand.
TATGTATGCACAATTTCTACAGGTGCCCAAGCTCTATATGGAATTTCTTTTGCAAAGCCTTTCCTATGTTGCTTGCCCAAAATGCAACATTCACATGAGCTCATTGGTGCTTGAATATGTGGTAAACCTCTTAGCATTTCATTTCTTTGAAACAAACACAATCCTTTAAAGTTTACATGGCCATACCTCAAGTTCCATATCCATGCTTGATCTTTACTTGATGCGTTGAAACTTGCTCCAATCTTCTCCATCATTTCACTTTTCATGTGAAGTGGGAACATTATGTTGCTTGTCATTTTAATCTTTGCAATCACCATTTTACTAGGAGGAATATCAAATATAGTGCATACATTATTCTCAAAAGCAACTCTATAACCCTTTATAGTAAGTTGTCCCACACTTATGAGATTATGCTTCAAACCAGGTACAAAATAGACATAAGGAATAGTTTTATTTCCAGTCTTTGTTATTACATTAATTGCACCTTTTCCCATGACTTCTACAATGTTATCATTACCCAATTTAATTTTTTCTTTAACTCATTTATCCAAATCCTCAAACAACCCTTTATTTCCAGTCATATGGTTACTACAGCCACTATCATTAAACCAAATGTTACTTCCATTTTCTTGAGCTACATCACATGTAATAAACAATGTCTCAGACTACTCTCGGAGAAATTTGCATTATGCTTTCTCATACTGCTTGTTTCTTTTGGCATTCATTTGCAAAGTGACTATACTTCTTGCATTAATAACATTATAACATTTAATCTTTGATTTGTCATACCTTTGTGATGCCTGATTGTTATTTATTTCCCTTGAGCTGAAATTTTGATTTCTCCTTCCTCCTAGGTCTTGATTCTTTCTTTCTTCTCTTTGAAAATTATTTCTTCCTCTGAATCTTGGATTTCCTCTTCCTCACCAAATGTCATTTTTTTTTTGAATGCATACTCCAATGAGGTAATTTCATTCCTATTCAACCTATCTTCATAATCTTTCAAGGAGCCAACCAACTCTTCCATAGAATATGTAGTCAAATATTTAGATTATTCAATTACCACAAAAAATGCATCAAATTTTCTAGGAAAACTTCTTAAAACCTTTTCTACAACCTTATGATATTATAGATCATCACCATTTTGTCTTATTTAATCCTTCCAACAACTGAATCATCCAATGCTTGTCCAATTATTTGCAAAGCCCTTTGATTTTTTTTCCTATTTTCAACAAGCTTTTTCTTTTCATCATGTAAATTCTAACCTTGTACAATATCTATTGTAAACAGATATTCAAAAAATAACAGAAAAGATACAATGGAAAATACAAACATTACACATAGATTTTTCCCCTCGAAACCCAAACAGGGAAAACCAATATATTCTATATTCATTCATTGTGTTACAATGTTTACAATACAAAATACATATAGGATCCAACGACATCCAAAACCCTAACCCAATGACCTAAATTTGTTCAAAACCCTAATTCCTTAACCGGAAATAGAAAACCATCGGCAAAGAAACCATGTGCCGAAAAACCACATAAATATAATGTGGTCCCAAAAATACGGTCTCGATCCAGAAAAAAAAATTCAGGGGCTTTGCCCCCCAGTTCTCCCGGCGCATACGCTCTGACACTACTACACATGCAAAGAATATAACACATACCCAACATTCTCCCACTTGTTGTTTTCTTTGCATACAGGGGGTTACAAGGTTACATAGTCAACAATCCAAGGCAACAATGCCCATGGATCCTCTACATCAAGAGAACTTCTCAGTGCTCATAGTTTTTGTTAATGAGTCTGCAACATTATTCAAAGTGTCCACCTTCATCAGTGATACTTTATTTTCTTCAATCATGTCTCTCACAAAGTGATATTGAACATCAATGTGCTTTGTCTTTGAATGATAAGCAAGGTTCTTCACCAGAAACATTGCACTTTGAATGTCACATTCTATCCTTACATCTTGTTGTACCAACCCAATACCTGAACAAAATATTTGTAACCATAATGCTTCCTTACTTGCATGAGTGGTTGCCATGTATTCAACTTTTGTAGTTGAAAGTGTCACTACAGTCTGTCTTTTGCTCATCCAACTTATTGCTCCTCCAAACAGGTTAAACACATACCTGCTTGTAGATCTCCTACAATCCAAATCTCTAGCCTACTCTGCATCCACAAATCCATGTATATACACCACTCTGTCCAATCCCGGTCTTCCTTCGTAGCACAATCCATAGCTAGAAGTGCCACGCAAATACCTGAAAACCCTTTTTACTGTTGTCCAATGCTCCTTCCATGATTTTGACACATACCTGCTCAAAATTCCCACTACATGTGCAATGTATGGCCTAGTATAGACCATTGCATACATCAAACTTCCAACTGCACTCGCATATGGAACATGAGACATGTCCTCCTCTTCTTCATGTGTCTTGGGACACTAATTCGTAGATAATTTTACACCAATAGGAATAAAAACCTTGACCGGTTTACATTCCTGCATATTAAACCTCTGCAATATTGTCTCGACATATTTTCTCTGATTTAACCAAAGTTTCCTCCTTTTCCGATCTCTTTTAATTTCCATGCCCAAAATGAAATTTGAAGCACCGAGATCCTTCATGTCAAATTTAGAGGACAACTGAGTTTTCACATCCTAGATAATCTCCTTGTTGTCTCATATCAGCAACATGTCATCCTCATATAAGACCAAATAAATAAAATGATCACCAATTAATTTAAAATACACATAGTGATCTTCTTTGCTTCTTTTGAAGCCAAGTCCCATCATATAAGTATCAAATTGTTGATACCACATTCTTGGTGATTGTTTTAAACCATACAGGGACTTTTTTAGCTTGCACACCAACTTCTTCTTTCCCTTCACAACATAACCTTTTGGTTGCTTCATAAAGATTTCTTCTTCCAGATCCCCATGAAGGAATGTTGTCTTAATATCCATTTTTTCTATTTCAAAATCAAATGCAACAACAACAGATAACAAAAATATTATGGAGGTTAACTTGGCAACAAGAGAAAAACCCTTTGCTACTAACCGAGCTTTGTATTTCTCCACTTTTCCTTATGCATTCAACTTCTTTTTAAATACCCATTTGTTGTTGTTAGGACCACACAATGTACCTTTTTGCCTATACTTTTTTGCCACTATTATACTCTTGATCACCCATATTTAGACTCATACTATCACTTTATCTGATCATCCCAAAGGTATACAACGACCCTTCTCATTACTATACGTTTAATCTGTTCTGCATAATATTTTATATCACTCTCGTACTTGACCATTGATTAGAAATGCATAAGTGTTCAAAACTGCAGATTAGCATTTGAGGCCTATTGTTGAAACACGAAACTGTCCAAGGTCGTTGTGGCTGAAACACATAACTGATGCTAAAACACGGAGCTGATATACAGTCCGAGGTCGCAGATGCTGAGACACAAACCTGCTACACAGTCCGAGGTTGCAGATGTTGAAACACAGAGTTGTTACACAGTCCAGAGTTGCAGATGCTGAAACACAGAGGAAACCGCCAAGATCGACGGAAGTCGTTATAGTCAGCGGTCAACAAATCTCTAACCGTCACTCCTACACAAGAAAGCTGACACAGTCAGAGCGCAATTCACGTGGCTGAAACAACCCGCGAATTGCGATGCTGAAACAACATCAGCAACAACGAGAAGAAGCTGTTACACCAGCCGTAACAGCAATACCTCATTCATCTCATTCTGTTGCGCGAGACTAGGACATCCTATTCTGGTTTAGAAAGTAGATCCAACTAAATATAGGACTCAGATACACATTGTAAATTATTGTATCGAAGGGATTTCCTCTTTAAATAAGAGGAAATCATCATTCGAGGGATCCAAGTTTTATGTATTGAAGAAGCTCCAGAGGAGGGACGTATTCCATTTCAGATTGTAATATGATGTTTTGACAAATGAATAAAAGACGGCTTTGAGTATCCTTCTCTATCTTTCTTGTTTCAGGGGAATCTTGTGAGAAGGGAGGGCCCACCTTCTTCACAAGATTCACCCATTAGTTTAGAAGTGTGTTAGTACAATTTATGTTTATGCTTTGATTAACTTTTGTTTGCTGAACACTGCTTTTAATGAATTCTGCTTTGCTGAAACACTACTGACTCTGTCTTAGTTTATTGAATGAAATTCGTAATTCTTTTTATTAGCAATTTTGTGTGATGATTTTATGAGGCTAGCCAGAGACTGGGTTAAAGGTTCCTCCTCAAACAAGAAGGAATCAGAACATCTTGTCCTCTGTAGATTTCATTTAATTCTGCAAGTGTGCTAGCCAAAGATTGGGTTAAGGGTTCCTTCTCAGAAAGGAAGGAATCAGAACATCCTGTCCTCTGTAGATTTCATTTACTTCTGCAATTGTGTTGGCCATAGACTGGGTTAAGGGTTCCTGCTCAGAAAGGAAGGAATCAAAACATCTTGTCCTCTGTAGATTTCATTTAATTCTGCAAGTGTGCTAGCCAAGGATTGGGTTAAGGGTTCCTGCTCAGAAAGGAAGGAGTCAAAACATCCTGTCCTCGATAGATTTCTATTACTTCTGCAAGTGTGCTAGCTAGGGATTGGGTTAAGGGTTCCTGCTCAGAAAGGAAGGAACCAGAACATTATGTTCTCTGTAGATTTCCATTATTCCTGCAAGTGTGCTAGCCAGAGACTGGGTTAAGGGTCCCTGCTCAGAAAGGAAGGGATCAGACTATCATGTTCTCTGTAAATCTCAATTTCACAAGTGTGCTAACAGAAATAGGGCTTAAGGCTCCTGCTTAGAAAGGAAAGAACTAGATGGCCTTGTTCTCTGCTAGATAGAGTTAACTTTTTCTGCATTACTGTTTTCATGAAAGAGTGTCAGTACTGAAGTCTCTGTTTGAGAGTAAGGGTCCTATTCTCTGGTTGCAGAATAGTTGTTCTTTTCTATTGCAAGTGTTATTCTAATGTAATCCAGGATTATTAGATTAATCTTTAAAGATATGCAATAGGGAAGATTGCTTTCCTGTTATTTAATTCAGAACTTCAGTTTATTCAAGCAAGTGTGATTAGTATAAGTTTCTTTACTACAACTCTAAGTTGCTTTTGGAATTGAGCATATATATTGCGTGGTTATCTTTGAAATAAAAATACTTCCCTGGGTTGACAATTCATGTATCACTTGATTGTTTGAATCAATCAAGCAATTATAGTGACCAACATTTTGGCGTCGTTGCCGGGAAGATAGATATAGATTTCAAAAGCACTTGTGATTTCTTTTCTTTAGATAAAAAGAATGCATGAAAGACCCCAAAGACACTAACCCTACAGGTGGAAAGGGAAAAGGAAAAGGAGGAAGAAAGACTTACATTGACGATATTTTATCCAAGTCTGAATCTGTTGCTCAACGACCAAACCTTCAAAAACAGAACTCCCAACCTTCATTTCGAGCAATTTTTGGAATAGGGAAAGAAGTTTGGAGTCCGGAGACAGTCCATAAGCCAGTAGGAGACATTGAGGACAGAGCAAGTGCAGTGGGAGAGAAGACAGAGGAAAACATGGATGATTACAATGAAGAATTGCATCATGAAGAACAGGCAGGTCCTGAAGGCGAGGTAAAAGATGAAAACTCTTTCTCTACACTAGGATTCCCTATTGGCGATCTCCCTAGAAGGGCAGCCCCCATGAAAAACATTCCACTCTCAGCATTGCCTAATTTTCATGGTTTATCTTCAGAGGATCCTGATGAATTTCTGTTTGAGTTTGATATATTATGTAGAAGTTATGA
>JZKD02S2164620.1:265442-278203 GCA_000966675.3 Picea glauca
ATTTAAAGAGCATGGAGGGTCATTTTCCGATGATCGATTGTGAGAAACTCTCTTGTAAAATCTCTCTGTAATCTTTTTCTTTGCATTAATAAACTGCTCCAAGTGGCTGTGTTGGTTGGGGTTGTGGATGTTTCCCTGTAGGGGTTTTACCACGTGAAAACATCGGTGTGTTGATCTTTGATCTAGTTATGTGAGTGGTTACTAAAGGTGTTCGTCCTCTGTTGGAATACCTGTGTTTTCGAACATGGTATCAGAGCCTGTTTGAAGACCCGCTCTTGTTGTAGATTGAGATCGTGAAGCCGAGTTTCCTCATCTCCATTTTCTGGCATTTTCGTACATTTCTGCACTGAGAGGATTGTTCCATTGCATCCGGAGCACTCGTTTCATTTAGGAACACTTTTCGTTTCACTCGAAAAGGTTTCTGTTTGTCCAAGACTTGAAAGGTGATGAGCAGATTGAAAAATCAACAAGTGAAATTATTGAATCGGCAGTAGATGATGAAGGCAACCCTCATTTTTCAATTCTGCAAACAAAGGGGAATTGCAGTAGATACAAAGAGAGAGATAGTGTGTTGAAAAGTTTAGATCAGCAGTTGAGCTTGCATTCTTCCTTGACAGAAAAAGAACAATTTACATTCAACATTGAGATCAGTGTTGGCAATCAATGACTGCAACAAAGTCAATTGGACCAGCAGCTCAAAGAGGTATTCTTTAATGATTTTGAAGACCCTATTATTGATCATTTGGATTCTATAAGCAACATAAATGTCCAAATACTTTTGTCAGATGAAAGTGGGCTCTGTCATCTTTTCAAATTACATTCTTGTATGCTATGGTTTCCTATATTGTTCAGGTCAAGATCAAGGATGTTAGCAGTAAATCAGTTTCTAATATGGCTACATTGGAAATTTAATTATACCTGGTCAATCTAACTCTACTGGTTAGTGTAGGAGTAGGAAGAAGAATAAGCTCGCCATACAAGCAGCTAGGTTGTTTCCAGTTATTGGTTGAATAAGTAGAGCAGGATACTAGTTTCCAAAGATTAGTTGTACAAGCCAAATGACTCCATAACCAATACTAAAGGCGACTGGAACTACTAGGTTCTTGGTGACCTCACAGGGAGGTATCCATCTCAGTTGGAGCCAAACATTAGCTCGCAAAATGAATCAATCAATGTTTTTCATTTTGTAGGTGACAGCGTGGTCATTAATAGGCTTCTTTATAAATTTTTAGATTTTAGAACTATCAAAACATAGGATTTAAGATTTTATCTTAGAAATAAATTGATCCTCAAAAGATCTTTTCAAAATTTTGAGAAAAATATTTTCAACAGCTAACGTATGTTGTGAAGTTGAAGTTAGTTGGTGAAAGCCTCGAGTTTCAACGGTTAAGGTGTACTCCCCGCAGCAAGTAAGATGGTGAAAGCGCTTACTATTGTAAATATCAAAAGGAAACTTCGGCAATTGTTATAGTGACCATATTTGTCCTATGCATGCACACCTTGAGGAATTATTGAATCGAGTGGATATTCAAAGGCAGAAATACAGTTTTTATAGAAGCAGATGGAACATGAGGAGTATCTCTTTTTACCTTTTTTCGGCAACGATGGAAACAGGAAAATTACTCTGGATGAGCTTCAACAAATCTGCCAGGAATTAGGTATTGTTGATCTTGAGGAAATGATCAAAGAAAGTTGATCAAGATAATGATAGGATCACATAGATACCCTAAGCAAGAATATCCTTCTTGCGTTGCTATCAAATTCCAGCCATAGATAACAACAGTTGTGTATTTGGATTTCCTTTTCATTGCAGGTCACCTGAGGTTCAAACATCAAATGTTGGCAATCATCTTATGCAATTGTTGAAGGATCATTACTACTCTGCATAGTTTTCTTCTCAAATATAAAACAAAAATTTCACCAGCGTAGAAGGTAGAATTATAACCAGTTAGCTAATGAAAAGCAGAGCTTTCACCAGCTAACTAGCAAATCTTAAGGCAAAATAGTTGGTGAAACCTGAGATGGCCAGAGAAAGAGTATTTTTTCCCAGATCGAACTTTTACTCAGCGAAATCTCTTGAAAACTCTTTCTAAAGATAGATATTGAATTATAAAGGAAAATCTAAGATCCACTTTTGATATTAAAGAGTTAGAGGAAGTATTCAAGTTGTTTTGGAACCTATTTTGGAGGTAGTAAATCGGGGTTTTTTCCAAAATTAGCAAATTCGAATTTCATCTTTCTTAGGAGTCATCAAATAGCCTTGGAAGGCTTATCTTCACTGCCAGTAGGGAAAACACCGAGGCTAGCTCTTGCTCCTGTGTTTCAACTCCATGCGACCTACATAGCAGCAAGAACATACAAATCAAGTCAAAGCTAGCTCAGAAGCATAACAACAGCCACAGAGGAGTTTTAATTAAAATTCATATGCCAAAAGATCATATAGATATCAATTCCCATTTCCAAACATTACAGAAATATTGATCGTGGCAACAAATCTGCAACAATTTGCAACAAAATTTATAAGGGTATTATTGTAGTTAATATCTGTAAAGCCTCATTCAATGAGATGGTTTCCTTTATTCTTGCATGTTGGATCAAACAGTACATATACTGTCAAAACTTCAAAGGACACTATGAATAATGCTAGTATAAGCATGAATGATAATTAGACAGTAATTTTGGCATTTGTTTTGGCATATGATAACCTCATTAATAGTATGCTCTGTTTTGATATCATCAATGATGAAGATTTTGATTAATTTGCCAAAGGGGAAAAACATTGGGTCACATTTCATTTGAGGCAGCTACAATATTGGGTTTTCTTCCTAGATATAACCTACAAGGAACGAGCATGAAGGAATGAAGTGTCAAAGACCAGGCGGGAATACTTAGATGTTAGCGATCAAATAATTAATTTTGAAATTTGTTTGAAAAAATGATGCCTAATATTGTGGGGGACTTTTGACTGCCTTCCTAAGCTCTAAATGCAGATTTGAAACAACCATTGGAAAGCTTAGGATTTCTATATGTCAATCGACTATTCAAGTGTGTAAAACGAACTCTCCACGGCTAAGAAATTTGTTTTTTTACCAAGGCAGTTTTTTCTAGGTTTTCACCAGCTTATTGGTTTTGAAATCTGCTAGTTAGTTGTTGAAAGCTTTCATTTTCACCAATTAAAGGGGTGGATTCAGGGAAAATTAGCTGGTGAAACCTGTTACATGGAAGCAAGGTTGTATTTTTTCCCAGATTTGACTTTTTCTCAACCAACTCTTTCGAGGTTGGTTTCTAAAGATGCATAATAATTAAATACATCAGATTTAAGGTTTTATATTGATGTATTTAATGTTTAAGAAGGTGGAAAAGTGAAAATGGTGACCTAGTTCATGAGCAAAAAATTGTTTTTTTGCCAAAGGTGTCAAATTTGAATTTCTTATGAAGATTCATCAGCCTTGGAAGGTCTTCTACATCTGTTAAAGATTTTGGAGGATATGAACACTATCAAGATAGAGTTTGACTCCTTAGATAGGATATTTTCCTATTTTGTTTTCACTTTCCATTTTTTAGTATTCTAGATCCATTTTTATAGGATCTCATCCTACACTTGTTGTATCTATTTTGATTTGACTATTTTTATCAAATCTGATCCATCTTTCAAGGATCTAGATTTCATCTTGTAAGGATATAAATCCAAAGACATTTGGAGCACCAAGGGGTTCAATCCTGGATACACTTTTGGCTATGTACTTTGACTCTATTTTTTTATAACAATCACAGTCTCCTTTGATTACTACATATCCGTCTTTCTCACATATTCCATTACTCTCTATTTAATTTTGTTCAATTTAGTTATTCAGATCTGTTATCTTCTGATATAGCTCATGGATATGAATTAGATCTTTCTTTACCTTCTTGTATGACCCTGCATCGTTGTACTTGGTTATCTTGAATGTTATTCTTCACATMTTGATTATCTAYTRTAACTGATATCTGGTCTYTCAAAKCACTRGTTTATTTAGATGCATGATAAGTTGTCTTTTTACAAAGCCTTCTCAGTTATCCCATTGTTCCAAACACTTTGATTATTCATAATTTCTTAAGTTACCAAGAATCCTTAGTCTACAACCCTAAGGAGTTTCTTGGAGTGATAACAATATCTACCCTTAGACTTAGATCTCCCACTTGAGAAATAAGATCTATTTGTTTCCTGGGAATGTCCTCTTGAAAATAATGCATCTGTGTTATGTCATTCCATATTCTTTCATCTCATCTCCTTCGACAACAATGATGAGACCACTTCTTCAAACTTCAAGGAAGTTGTATTACTACCTATGGACACAACCAGACTATCCCATGAGTCTGGTAAAGAACAAAACAAACTAATACATTTATATTCATATGAAATTTTAATCTCAATAGATACTAACTGACTTACGACAATATTGAAGGAGTTCAAATGCTCTACCACCGAGTCTCTATCTCTCATCCTCAGGTTATATAGCTTCTTTCTCATGAATAGTTTATTTAATAGGGACTTAGACTAATGCAAACTCCCCAACTTTTCCCATAAATCCTTGTTTGTAGCTTCCTATGACACATTCAGTAATACTGAATTAGAGAGACATAGATGGATTGTGCTCTTTTCCTTCCGATCCAACTTTTTCCAGACATCTGCAGAAGTTCCTGTAGGTGCAGTAGTTGGATCTACCGTGATCCACTGATATATGTCCACCAATACATCTTTGATCTTCAGTTTCCATAGCTCAAAAAAATTCCCATTAAACTTCTCGATCTCCATCTTCGAATTGATTGCCATTTCTTTTCACCTAAAAACAATACCGCATATCTCCCACTGTAACAAGGCTTATCACATTCCCGAGCCAAACCCTTGACCACAAAGGTGTCCCCTTGAAGCCAATAAAGCTCTAATACCAAATGTAAATTCTAACCTTGTACAATATCTACTGTAAACAAATATTCAGAAAAGAACATAAAAGATACAATGGCAAATACAAACATTACACAGATATTTTTCCCCTGGAAACCCAAACCGGGAAAACCAGCATATTCTATATTTATTCATTATGTTACAATGTTTACAATACAAAATACATATAGGATCTAGTGGAATCCAAAACCCTAAAACAATGACATTGATTTGTCCAAAACCCTAATTCCTTAACCGGGAATAGAAAACCATCAACAAAGAAACCATGTGCCAAAAAACCACCTAAATATAATGCGGTCCCAAAAAATGTGGTCCCTAAAAATATGGTCCCGATCTAGAAAAACAAATTTCAGGGGCGTTGCCTCTGAACCCCCACGGGAGGGGCTTCGCCCCCCTCCACCCCCTGAGGGGGGGCCTAGCATCCCCCTCTCTTACCCCCTTGCGCTCTCGACGCATACGCTCTGACACTACTACACATGCAAAGAATATAACACATACCCAACATTCTCCCACTTGTTGTTTTCTTTGCATACAGGGGGTTACCGGGTTACATAGTCAACAATCCAAGGAAACAATGCCCATGGATCCTCTACACCAATATAACTTTTCAGTGATGACATATTTTGTTAATGAGTCTCCAACATTCTTCAAAGTGTCCACCTTCATCAGTGATACTTTCTTTTCTTCAATCATGTCTATCACAAAGTGATATTGAACATCAATGTGCTTTGTCTTTGAATGATATGCAGGGTTATTCGCCAGAAACATTGCACTCTGGATGTCACACTCTATCCTTACATATTTTTTTACCAACCCAATACCTGAACACAATCATTGTAACCATACTGCTTCCTTACTTGCATGAGTGACTACCATGTATTCAATTTCTGTAGTTGAAAGTGCCACTAGAGCCTGTCTTTTTCAAATCCAACTTATTTCTCCTCCAAATAGGTTAAACACACCCTCTTGTAGATCTCCTATGATCCAAATATCCATCCCATTCTGCATCCACAAATCCATGTATATACACTACTCTATCCAATCCTAGTCTTCCTTCGTAGAACAATCCATAGCTAGCAGTGCCACGCAAATACCTGAAAACCCTTTTTACTGTTGTCCAATGCTCCTTCCCTGATTTTGACATATACCTTCTCAAAACTCCCACTGCATGTGAAATGTCTGGTCTAGTATAGACCATTGCATACATCAAACTTCCAACTGCACTCGCATATGGAACATGAGACATGTCGTCCTCTTCTTCATGTGTCTTGGGACATTGATCTGCAGATAAATTTACACCAACAGAAATAGGAACCTTGACCGGTTCACATTCCTGCATATTAAACCTTTGCAATATTGTCTTGACATATTTTCTCTGATTTAACTAGAGTTTCCTCCTTTTCCGATCTCTTTTAATTTCCATGCCCAAAATGAAATTTGAAGCACCAAGAGCCTTCATGTCAAATTTAGAGGACAAGTGAGTTTTCACATCTTGGATAATATCCTTGTTGTTTCATATCAACAACCTGTCATCCACATATAAGACCAAATAAATCAAATGACCACTAATTAATTTAAAATACACATATTGATCTTCTTTGCTTCTTGTGAAGCCAAGTCTCATCATATAAGTATCAAATTTTTTATACCACATTCTTGGTGATTGTTTTAAACCATACAGGGACTTTTTCAGCTTGCATACCAGCTCCTTCTTTCCCTTCACAACATAACCTTATGGTTGCTTCATAAAGATTTCTTCTTCCAGATCCCCATGAAGGAATATTGTCTTCACATCCATTTGTTCTATTTCAAAATCAAATGCAACAGCAATAGATAGAAGAAATCTTATGGAGGTTAACTTGGCAACAGGAGAAAAAATGCCACCAATATCAATTCCCTCAACTTGGGAATAACCCTTTTCTACTAACTGAGCTTTGAATTTATCCACTTTTCCTTCTGTATTCAACCTCTTTTTAAATACCCATTTCCTGCCAATGGGCTTTCTTCCAGTTGGCAACTCCACTAGATCCCAAGCCTCATTCTTATCGAAAGATGCCATTTCTTCTTCCATGGCCCTTTTCCAGAGATTTCCATCCTCTGAATCCACTCCCTCCTTGACAGTTCTAGGATCATCATCAGTAATAGAAAAATAAAAATTTGAACAGAAATTAGATGGACTATACATTTCTAGTAGCCTTTTTCTCGATCTGATCTCCTCAATACTAGAGTATGAGGATCTTCTTCTTCTGATTCATGTTCTTCTGTAGAGTCTGATTCATCATCATTTAAATCAAACTCTATTTTCTCTGGTTCTTCCTTACTTGGTAGGACTTCCTATTTAACAACATCCTTCATTTCTCTAAATACCACATCTCGTATATACACTACCTTCTTATTTTATGGGTTCCAAAGCTTATAACCTTTGAGACCATCTTTATATTCAATAAAGATGCATTTTCAGCCTTCTTATCCAGCTTACTCTTGTTTTCCTTTGGAACATGAACATATGCATCGCAGCCAAATACCTTAAGATGTGTGAGCGAAGGTTCGTTACCAGTCCATACCTCTTGTGGATTCTTGTCATCCAACACTGAAGAGGGCAATCTGTTGAACAAATAACATGCAGTACTCACTATCTCTACCCAGAATTGTTGCCCTAACCCGACACTATTGAGCATGCACCTTTCTTTTTCCATCAACGTCTTATTCATCCTTTCTACAACTCCATTCTGTTGAGGTGTATATGGAGTAGTATTATGCCTTGCTATACCGCACTTCTTATAGAATTCTTCAAATTCATTCCCGCAGAACTCTCTGCCATTATCTATCCTCAACACCTTAATTATTTTCTCTGTTTGATTCTCAACAAGATCCTTAAACTCTTTAAACCTATCAAAGACTTCAGATTTGTTCCTGAGTAAACATATCCAAGTTTTCCTCGAGACATCATCTATAAATGATTCATAGTACATAGATTTTCCCAATGATGGGACTGACACGGGTCCAAAATCATCACTGTGAACTAGTTGTAAAATTCTTTCTTCCCTCGTTTCACGAGAGGATAATCTAACCCGATTCTTCTTCCCATATACACAATGTTCACAAAAATCAAAATCTAGAGAGAAGTTAGACATACCTTCAAGAATACCTTTACCTTGTAGTAGTCCAAGACCCTTCTCTCCAATATGCCCCAATCTTTGATGCCACAACATAACCTTTTCTCCAAAGACTGTAGGAGTTCCTTCTTCTTCAACTCCAATATCAGGAACAATGGAGCTATTACACCCATCAGTAATAGTGCTTCCTAGCAGCTTATAGAGAGTTACAAACCGAACTCCCTTCAACAACACCATTTCTCCTTGAACTATCCTGCAAGTTCCCTTTTCAAATATTGTTTTTACCACTGCATCTTCCATTTTTCTTACAGAAATCAAATTTATGGCTATACCTAGGATGTGAAGAACACTAGGTAGTGTTCTAATCCTTCCATCTATGAGCCTGAACTTGATCCTTCCTCTTCCTATGATTCTAGTTGTCGAATCATTACCTAAGAAAACATTACCTCTATCATACCTTTCATATTCATAGAACCACTCCCTGTGGGGATTCATATGAAAGGATGCACTGGAGTCAATCAACCATGCCTCATGATCTACATATGTGCTTGAAGAGGCCAAGTACACATCCCCTCCTTCCTTGGAGGTCTTTTCTTCTGTAGAATAATATTCTTCAGATCCCTTTTTTTTCTCAACTTTGGATCTACATTGCTTCTTATAGTGACCTTCTTTTCCACATCTCCAACATACCCTTACAAAATTTCAGGGAGATTTAGATCTACCCATAGACTTAGATCTCCCACTTGAGAAATAAGATCTATTTCTTTCCTTGAAATTTCCTCTTGGAAATAATGTGTTTGTTCTATGTCCTTCCATATCCTTCTGTCTCATCTCCTCCGAAAACAAGGATGAGACCACTTCTTCAAACTTCAAGGAAGTTGTATTACTACCTATGGCCACAACCATACTATCCCATGTAGAAATTTCAATACAAATTAAGTATTTCCTGCGATTCTCCTGATCTAACAATTATATGCCACTGTTAAATAGATAATCGCTTCTACTAATAATCTTGCAGAAATTAAACCACAATCACAAAGTGAAATATCAAGAACACATAACACAGAATTTTTTCCGGGAAAGAGTAAAGCTAAAAACCCCACTATCATATATTATGTATATCACGGATCATGAAACAATCTCATACAAAAATCTAATCCATGAGCTCTCAATACAATACAATCATCTCAAACTGTTATACAAAACTTAGCAAATACATGTGCCAATTTTTGTGTTCAGACAACCTGCCTCCTCTGCACAATTCCTACAATTAGAATTCTCACAATGAATTTGAATTACCTAGTTTGCACATGCTCATGAGCATATCCACTGAATGTGTGATTTCATGAGTGCACTTCACTCAAATCACAACTGATATCCAAACTGTCCCTTTCACCTGTTATCTCAACTGGATCTCCACTAGATCTGACATGCATGTAGTTAACCATTGTGAATCTTTAGTTGCATGCGAGTTCACTGATTTTGAATTAATTAATAATTAATTCACTGAACTCTCACTAGTGTAAGTTTAGTTACAACTAGTACAACTGGGATGAACTCACTTAACTACACTTATAACTCTGTTACAACTTCAAGTCACCTCCATGTCTTACCTGTCAACCTTTGAACTCGAATTTCCCATAGTTAACTGATTTTCCATTTCAGTTAATTATTTCAAGTAATTATGAGATAATAGATAAATATTTATTGTCCAATTTATTTAAGGGAAAAGTAAATTAGAGACATGTTTCTTGTTGACTTTTCAACACTCCCTCTCAACAAGAAATGGATTATCCTTCACCCCAATCATGTCCCTATGATATTCGAATTTTCTCCTGGTGAGCGCCTTCATCAGAATGTCTGCATCCTAATCTTTCGTAGGAATGTATTGAAGCAACATGATATTCCATTGCACACAATCTCTGAGATGATGATACCAGATATCTATATGCTTAGATCTATCATGAAAACAAGATTAATCGAGAGTTTAATGCAACTCTGATTATCACAATGAATCACTGTCGAATCTAAATGAGAACCAGACAAACCAACCAAGATCTTTCTCATCCAGATAGCCTCACATGTAGCTTGACTTACTGCCATGTATTCTGCTTCCACTGAACTAAGTGCCACGGATCTATGTTTCTTTTTGTACCAAGAAACAGTTGTAGATCCGATACTAAATATCCCCCCTGATGTGATCTTTTTTTCCATTGGGATGCTCACCCAATATGCATCCATGAAGCCATGCAACTTCACCTCATCTCTCTATCTATACCATAATCCATACTCAGATGTTCCCTTCAGATATCTCAGGACATGCTTACCTTCCTTCCAAAAGAGTTTGGTAGGCTTAACCATCGCTTGACTTAGCCGATTAACCACATAGAAAATTTCCAGTCTCATATTCACTAAATACATTAGCGAACCCACTAATTGTCAATACATAGTAGCATCCACTACCTCTCCAGAAATAGCATCCTCTTTCCTCCAGTTTCCTAGAAGAGGAGTATCCATGGGTTTGCAGCCCTCCATATGAAACTTACCCAGTATCTCCCTTTCATACTTGCCTTGCGACACAAAAGGTTAACCATCTCGCTGCCATATTTCCAATCCAAGGAAATAATGAAGAAGGCCCAAATCCTTCATCTCAAACTCCTTTACAAGGTCATCCTTGCATGAGTGTATCAACTACTCATCACTAGTCAGTATTAAATCATCAACATAAAGAACAATGATCAAGAGCTTACCCTCAACCAAAAATTGGTATAGGTTTGTGTTAGCGATATTTCTGGTTCGGGGGGTAAATCTTGTCCCTGGTCCGAGAAGCACGCAGGTCTGCAAGTTTCACGCAGTGCTCAAGCGCAGCTCGGGAGAATTCATGTTTTCCTCCAAGTATCAAATCAAGCGAGCGTGCTAAGTCTTGGTATTAACGGACGAGATTCGTCCGCAAAGAAAATCAACGGTCATCGGGGTGTCGGAGTTGCCCATCTACTCGACATTTAGCAGCAGAGAAGTCTCTTTTCTTTAAAGGTTGAATACAGGTCGTCCGATCCAGAGGTACGTGGCGAGAGATCCCACAGAGTCGGGGTCCGCGGAACTAAAAGTCCCGAGCACATGGCAACAGAAATCCCGATATCCCGATGCCCGATTTCCCGATATCGGGGGTAGTTTTCGATAGTGGAAGACAGGTGGCATACTATGCACCAAGGAGCTGACCATCAACAAGTCAACGGACATAATCCATCGGGTTTCGAGAAATCACAAGTCTAGTGGACACAAACATCGTGTCGTCAAAAACGCCGAAATCCCGATGGAAAGTTGGACCACGGTCGCACAGGAACAGGTCCTGTGGGTTATGATCTAGTCGGTAGGGGCTATTCCCCGGGAGAAGGAGCTCATCACATATCGAGATATCGGGGATCCCGGAGGCAAGGAACTCGCGCTCTTCAAACTCGTGAACCCCGATCCCCGAAATCCCGAAGCCTCGTCACATACATTTGCCATCTGTTCTTTGTCGCCACGTCTTCTTTCCATATCATGCTAACCACAGTTTTTCGGCCATTGTGTTCCTCCACCTGGCTCGTACACTTCAACACCCATGGATCCTGCCGCTTGTATCTGCCCTATCGTTTTCCTGCCCAATCACCGTTCACTCACCACTCCACGTCACTCATCATTCCTACCATGATTTCTCCAAGAGAGATTCAAATGGCAGAGTATGAAGATTTCCATGTCCTGTAGGCACAAGATTGGCCAGGGCCTTCCCCGATTCCAATGAAACAGTTATTACAACAGCTGAGGGTAGTTGGACATCGTTTCCTCCATAAATGGAAAGCCAACGAATGAATGCAGGTTGGTCAATTCAGTCAGAGGGCCTCTAGAACACGATTGCGTCTGAATGAAGCTCACGAACGTCCAGAGATTGCAGACACAGTAAATATGAAGCCGTAATGTCTTCAATACAATGCCTCGATTTGGCTTCCAGTGTTTTGTTCCAAGTATATGTGGGCATTTTGGTCACTTTTGTAAGCATCGATTGTTGAGCAGAGCTCCCAGGTTGTAAAATTTTAATAAAGCATTGTCGTTTTGGTTATGTATGAACTTTGGAGACTTCTTGCCTTATGAATGCCAGTTTATTTCATGTCTTTGTTTACATTGTGTTAGAGCAGCTCGGAATTGGAGGATCCAGTCGAGCTGTAACTATTATAGGATGATGTTGTAATGGATCACTGTAATAGTTACGGAGCCTCTAATCAGTCCCTGTAATTTCCTTAACGCTGAACGACTTGGAATTGGAGGATCCAGTCAAGTCCCCTTTCAGTTTCTTGAAGCCCTGAACCAGGAGGATCCTGCTTTCAGAGTTTTTCCCCTACAAACCGCTGCAAGCCTAATGCCCAGAGTTGTTTGTTCACTTTCTCCTAAGTCTTCCACCTGTTCAACTTTAAAATCAACCCACTGGCTGAAGTTAGGATTCCATACCTCCTCTATTCTTAACATACCAGACTCAGTCCCTGAGTTAGAGTGATACCTCCCTGAGCCATTATCTCCATTTGATCACCCTTTATCAACAAATCGTGACACAAAACTGATGGGCGTTGGGCTCTGCTCCTGCAAGCAATCCAGGAGTGACTTCCGACGCTAACATTTCTGGCGCCGTTGCCGGGGACGAAGTTGAAGATTTTCCCTGGGTAAAACGA
>JZKD02S2164620.1:280996-298021 GCA_000966675.3 Picea glauca
TTCAGTCAGAGGGCCTCTGGAACACGATTGCGTCTGAATGAATCTCACGAACGTCCAGAGATTGTAGACGCAGTAAATGTGAAGCCGTAATGTCTTCAATACAATGCCTCGATTTGGCTTCCAGTGTTTTGTTCCAAGTATATGTGGGTATTTTGGCCACTTTTGTAAGCATCGATGGTTGAGCAGAGCTCCCGGGTTGTAAAATTTTAATAAAGCATAGTCGTTTTGGTTATGTATGAACTTTGGAGACTTCTTGCCTTATGAATGCCAGTTTCTTTCATGTCTTTGTTTACACTGTGTTAGAGCAGCTCGAAATTGGAGGATCCAGTCGAGCTGTAACTATTATAGGATGATGTTGTAATGGATCACTGTAATAGTTACGGAGCCTCTAATCAGTCCCTGTAATTTCCTTAACGCTGAACGACTTGGAATTGGAGGATCCAGTCAAGTCCCCTTTCAGTTTCTTGAAGCCCTGAACCAGGAGGATCCTGCTTTCAGAGTTTTTCCCCGACAAACCGTTGCAAGCCTGATGCCCAAAGCTGTTTGTTCACTTTCTCCTAAGTCTTCCACCTGTTCAACTTTAAAATCAACCCACTGGCTAAAGTTAGGATTCCAGACCTCCTCTGTTCTTAACATACCAAACTCAGTCCTTGAGTTAGAGTGATACCTCCCTGAGCCATTATCTCCATTTGATCACCCTTTATCAACAAATCGTGACATAAAAATGATGGGCGTTGGGCTCTTCTCCTGCAAGCAATCCAGGAGTGACTTCCGACGCTAACAGTTTGCATCCACTTCAGTTTTGGTGAAGCCCAATTCGGTGAAATAGTTGTGTAACCAAGTGTACCAAGAACGGGGTGCTTGCTTCATCCCATACATTGCTCTCTTGAGTCTGCACACATGTGAATCTCTCTCAAAGGTCTCAAAACCTTATAGTTGTTCAATGTACACTTCTTCCTCAATGATCTCGTTGAGGAATGTAGTTTTTACATCCATCTGATGAATGTGCCAACCCATCTGCACTGAAAGTGCAAGGATGGATCTTATGGAAGAGTACCTTGTGACAGGTGCAAAGGTATCATCATAATCTATCCCCTTTATCTATGAGAAGCCTCGGGCCACAAACCTAACCTTGTATTTCTCCACACTCCCATCAGCAGCTTGCTTTGCCTTGTAGATCCATCTCGAACCTAACACTGATTTGTCGACTAGTCTTGGGAAAATTTCCCATGCACTGTTTTTGACAATGTAGTCATACTCCTCTACCATAGCATCAACCCAAGTGGTATATTGCACTACTTCCTGAAAGGAATATGGTTCAGTCACAATACATTTGTTCATGAGAGCCATGTATCCAGCAAATCGATCAGGAGACTATCTCTGTCTGAGCTGTGAAGTAGGGGCCCCTACATTCTATGCAGCATCTAATCTCAATCTGTCAGGTTCCATGGCACACTTTCTTCCATTTCTAATGGATGGCTCTACTTGAGTGGTTTCCTCCACTCCATGAACCTCCTCATGTGGTTGATCCACATCTTGAGACTCATCTTTGGGAACCAACAATTCCTCTTCTGCATGCAAGTCTAACTCCCTCTCAAGCGACAACTGCATGGCTTTCCCCTCATCGAATTTTATATCCCTTCGCATAATAGTCATCTTACTGTTTGGAATATACACACGATAATTATGGGGTGTTTCTGTGTACCCCACAAATATCCCAACTTCAGCAGTCGATTCCATCTTCTTCCTGGAATCCTTGTTCACATGCACATAAACAGATGAGCCAAAAATCTTAAAATGTGAAACATCAGGTTTCTTACCAGTGAAAGCTTCTTCAGGTGTACTCACAACAAGTACTCTATGAGGACAACAGTTCTACACATAAACCGCAGTATTGCATGCTTCTTCCCACAAATGCATTGGTAGGCCCTGATCATGCAACATCGCTCATGTTGCACCCATGATCATTATGTTCTTTCTCTCTTCGACCCCATTTTGTTGTGGGTTATGAGGCTCTATGAGTTCTCTTCGAATTCCTTCTCTACTACAGAATTCTTTGAATTCGTTAGAGATGTATTCTCCACCATTATTGCTCTTTAGAGATTTCACTTACTTCCCTGACTCTTTCTCCACTAATTCTTTAAACTCACAAAACTTTGAGAATGTTTGATCCTTCTTTTGAATGAAGAATATCCATCATTTAGGAGAAAATTCATCAACAAAAATAACATAATACCTATGTTTTGTTGTTGAAGCAACCGAGAATGGTCCACACACGTCTATGTGAATTCTCTCCAGGATCACTGAAGCACGGTTCTCCTTTTCATGAAAAGTGGAATTTACATACTTCCCTAGGGTGCACCCCTTACACTAATCTAACTAAGAAAGTGTTCCCATTGGAAGTCCAGTAGATATTTGTTGCGTTATCTTCAAGGCTCCATGATGAAGATGTCCCAATCGCCTGTGCCATAATTCACCCTCATCTCGGCTCACCACTTTTTCTTCCTTTCCCACCATGCCATCGTAGCCATTTACCTCTAGCATGTATAGATTCTTAACTAGAATCCATATCTTCTTGACTTGACCCATTTCTTTCTATCACAGGAAATATTTTCCACCACTGAAAACAACGACATAGCCTCTTTACTCCAACATTGCGACTGAGACTAGGTTTTTCTTTAGACCTGGAACATGCATAACATTTTTCAATTGAAATGGTTTACCTGACTCCCTATGAAAGGTAATGGTACCAATGTCAGTCACACTATACCATCCATCGTCACCCATATCTATATGCATTCTGATATCTTTCTCCTCCAAGTCACTGAATGACTCTTTATCTCTCGTCAAGTGGTAGGAAGTGCCACTATCCAAATACCACACCGATCCCGGTGCACTTGAAGCCATGCATGTGATCAAAGAGAAGTCAAGTTCAAATTATGAGACAAGAGCCTCACCAGTTTCATCTCCAACAATCGTCTTGTTCTTCCTCTTCTGCGGACAGTTAGTAGCGAGATGCCCATGTTCGTGACAGTGAAAACACTTCACTTTGGACAAATCCAGCTTCTTGACTTTAGACTCAGATTTTGAATGGAATTTCTTCCCTATCCCTTTCCTTGCCTTGGAAGTCAAAGCACAATCCTCTTCATCATCACACTTTGATGAAGATCCATCTCTAGTGTTTTTCCTGAACTCCTCCTGCACTAGATCCAACCATAGTCATTCCCAATCTAGCAATTTTTCCCTTCCATTGACAAATTCTTGATAACTGTGCCAACTCTTGGGAATTCCTAGGAGATCCAAGCTCACCAAATCATCAACAACAACTATTATTCCCACACTTCGAAGCTCATATTGACATTGGAAAAACTTCGTGAGATATTTTGGAATGGAGTTACCCTTCTCCATCTTGATCTTCCTGAGTTTATCTTTGAGTGCCAATTTCCTATGGTCGATACTGTTTTGGAACAAATCCATCAAAACCTTACACATTGCATGTGGTGTGGTTTTCCCATGGAAACTTGAGACAATGTGGTCTCGTACTCCATCCAACAGAATCCTCCTTGCCTTTTCCACTTTGTTTTTCCATGCATCAAGATTTGCAGTGTCTGTCGCATCTGGCTTAGGAACATCTTTGTCAATGTATTCCTTTAAGCCATTGTCTTTGAGTACTGCCTCCATCTTGTCCTTCCAAGAAATGTAGTTCGATCTACCCTCGAGTGCATACTCCAACCTCAAGACATTGAAAGACATTTCGATCTTGAATCAACTGTGGCACCAAGAAACTCCTGCAAATTCGAATTGTATCCAACCACAAACTCAACTGCTACAATTCTTCTTGCCCTAGGAGGTTCACACTTGACCAGTTACTAGCCTGAGGGAATTTCGCACCCTACTAGTGTCTAGCATGTGAACTTGTTGAGAGAGTTTTCACCTCACCTATGTATAGCCTACGAACTCTTGGAGGGATTTCGCATTGTAATTCACAATGGGGTGAGGGAATTTCACAACTCTCCTTTAAGTACCCTGCGAGAATCTTAACGAAGTTTTCACCTCTCCTTTGAGTAGGGTGCAAGAATTTCTTCTCCCAGAAATGTGCGAAGATTTCAGTACTAAGGTTCACACCCTGTCAGAGACGGGACCTGCAAAAATACTATTATTTTTTCACCTCGCTTCCGTGGCTCCATGGCTCTAATACCATGTAGAAATTTCAATACAAATTAAGTATTTTCTATGATTCTCCTGATCTAACAATTATATTCCACTGTTAAATACAAAATCGGTTCTACTAATAATCTTGCGGAAATTAAACCACGATCACAAAGTGAAATATCAAGAAAACATAACACAAAAGTTTTTCCGAGAAAACATAAAGCTAAAAACCCCACTATCATATATTATGTATATCATGGATCATGAAACAATCTCATACAAAACTCTAATCCAAGATCTCTCAGTACAATACAATCCTCTCACATTTTCATACAAAAATTAGCAAATACATGTGCCAATTTATTTGTTCAGATAGCATGCCTCCTCTGCACAATCCCTGCAATTAAAATTCTCACAATGAATTCGAATTACCTAGTTTGTGCATGCTCATGAGTATATCCACTGCATGTGTGATTTCATGAGTGCACTTCACTCAAATCACAACTGATAGCTAAACTATCCCTTTCACCTATTATCTCAATTGGATCTCCACTGGATCTGACATGCATGTAGTTAACCATGGTGAATCTTCAGTTGCATGTGAGTTCACTGATTTTGAATTAATTAATAATTAATTCACTCAACTCTCACTAGTGTAAGTTTAGTTACAACTAGTACAACTGGGCTTAACTCACTTAACTACACTTATAACTCTGTTACAACTTCAAGTCACCTCCATGTCTTACCAATCAACCTTTGAACTCGAATTTCCCATAGTTAACTGATTTGTCATTTCAGTTAATTATTTCAAGTAATTATGACATAGTAAATTAATATTTATTGTCCAATTTATTTAAAGGAAAAGTAAATTAGACACATGTTTCTTGTTGACTTTTCAACATCCCATGAGTCTGGTAAAGAACACAACAAACTGATACATTTATCTTCATCTAAAATTTTAATCTCAACAGATACTAACTGACTTACCACAGTATTGAAGGTGTTCAAATGCTCTGCCACTGAGTCTCCATCTCTCATCCTCAGGTTATACATATTCTTTCTCAGGAATAGTTTATTTACCAGGGACTTAGACTGATATAACTTCCCCAACTTTTCCCATAAATCCCTGGTTGTAGCTTCCTCTAACACATTCATTAATACTGAATCGGAGAGACACAGATGGATTGTGCTCTTTTCCTTCTAATCCAACTTTTTCCAGTCATCTGTAGAAGTTCCTGTAGGTGCAGTACCTAGATCTACCATGATCCACTGATCTATGTCCACTAACAAATCTTCCATATTGAGCTTCCACAGCTCAAAACTTTTCCCATTAAACTTCGCGATCTCCATCTTCGAATTGCTTGCCATTTCTTTTCACCTAAAAATAATACTGCAGATCTCCCACTGTAACAAGTCTTATCACAGTCCCGATCCAAACCCTTGACCACAAAGGCATCCCCTGAAGCCAATAAATATCTGATACCAAATGTAAATTCTAACCTTGTACAATATCTACTTTAAATAGATATTCAGAAAAGAACAGAAAAGATACAATGGAAAATACAAACATTACACAAAGATTTTTCCCTTGGAAACCCAAACCGGGAAAACTATCATATTCTATATTCATTCATTATGTTACAATGTTTACAATAAAAAATACATATAGGAGCCAGCGGCATCCAAAACCCTAACCCAATAACCTGGATTTTTCCAAAACCCTAATTCCTTAACCGAAAATAGAAAACCATCGACAAAGAAACCATGTGTCGAAAAACCACCTAAATATAATGCAGTCCCAATCCAGAAAAAAAAAATTCGGGGGCACTGCCCCCAAACCCTCACATGGGGGGATCCACCCCCCTGCACATACGCTCTGAAACTACTACACATGCAAAGAATATAACACATCAACACTCAAAATAGACTCATCTCATGGCTCATTATAACCAATCATTACTATCTTTGATAGCTCATATGAATCAAATGCTAATTTCATTCTAAATGTCCAATTGTTAGAGCAAGATTTGCCTCACCCTATGCAATCTTGCAGAGAGGGCCTTATTCCATTTCCCTATGCAGACTTGTCTTCCTTGTTACTAGAATCCAGAGAGAAAAATACAAATTTGTCCACTTGTACACATCTTTCACCCTATACAACAAGCATATACACAAGCCACTCCACTACAGCCTGTGTACATCAGGATTTGTGATAGAAAATCAAAATTAAATGTCGGGTTTCCATGTCATGACAAGAGACCTCTGATCCTTGGCCTTCCATATACTTGAAACGTTACAACTCGACCCTTCAGTTTCATTTTGAAGGCTATAAAGAGGCCAATTCTAAGCTATGGAAAAGGAGAAAGAATTCAACTTCAAGAGAAAAGTTACTCTGGAGAAATTATTACTTCATATTGAGTCTACACCCCTTTTTCCTTTAAGTATAAACACAGTGTTCATCCCCCAAGTTCTCCCCTTATTGATGTAGAACCTCATTGTCTCCCTTCTATGAGATTGCCTTTGGTGGAGGATTGAAGTGGTGGAGGCCCAACTGGAAGGAACTTGGTTTATTAGTTCTGAACCGTGCCGACATGAAAGTCTGTAATATTTTCACTCTTGATGATCATTTATTAATAGAAATACTCTCTTCCCGTCCAATTGATATCTTGCAAATATATGAGTTATTATCTATGGGCATGTTTGTTTTGTATATTAATGGATTATGCTATCTAATGTGTTAACCTTTTATATTATCACTATATGCTTGTTCTGCTTGTTTGTTGAGAACTTGTTGCAGGTATAAAGATTTGGGTCAAAGTGCTCAATGGTGGACATCATCAAACATCTTGACGAGGTAGGTCCCTTTCTTATCTCGCTTTCACATTGGTTTATATAGCATTTTTTTGGGATAGAGTTGGTTTCGGTAGTCATATATTTCTATTCTGGTTTACCCTAGCCATAGAGAGATTTTCCTCCTAACAGAATTGGCGACCATACTGGGGATGAATTTTCTTTCTTAGGGTTTGAAGTACTTTTCTCCTTAGATTTCTCTTGTTTCTATTACGGTTCTTATCATATCATTGCCTGACAGCTCCTGTGCATTTTGGCTCTGAGTTTTGATCCTTTCTCCCTTGCCTATCCTTGTTCTAAAGAATATATGTGCATTTTTCCTTGACAGTCATGTATACACACGAGTTGTCTCACTGCAAGCTACGTATATACGCTTTGTTTTCCTAAACAGTCGCGTACATTAGTTTGCCTTGACTTTTTCCCTACATTGGTATTTGTTGGGTGGGATTTGATGCTTGTTGAGCCTTCTTGGGTCTCAGTAGTGTCTGTTGACTTCTTGTGGGATGATAGCAAACCCTCTTTTGGTTCAATTTATGGGCGAAGTCTTTCTCTTCATCTTTTCATTTTTTATTGTCCTTACACATTAGGGTGGGTGTTTTGTTTCTTGGTATCATGCTTGAGTTATCTCTTTTATACACAGTAGGTTTATATATCAAGTTACTTTTCAGTCCATGCATTTTCAGTTTTGATATATTGAAAATACAAAAAAAATGGGCATTTTTCATTGCTTGCCATTTTTGTCTTTTGAATATTTACCATTAGCTTAGTGAATATAGTGAAAGATTGCATCTTTACTTATGAATTGTAGAGTTGAATTTGAAAATTGCATTGGTTTTTAGAAGATTATCATTCATCAAAAGTTAAAGCTAGGACTTTGCATTATTTTTATATTTAATTTTCTTGCAGAGTCATAAAACCATGAGTTTCATTACCATACCTTTTTGAGAATCGTGGCCATAAAATCAACGATATAATTTAAAGTTAATTAGTAACAATTTTATTTTCTAGGGTGCACAAACTAGCCTAGGATTTAGTGCCTTGGAATAGGATTTTGTGAGTAACCTTTTCCAAGGAAATTAAATCAACATATGTGTCTGAGTCAGGGAGTGGAGAAATCCATTGTATAATTGGTAATATTAGGAGGCTCCACTCACACCGAAGATAATCATGAGGTTGCGTGAAGTTGGTTGAAGGGATATCCCCTCGATACCTTCCTAGCATCAGAGATATTTATGGGGATGTATTCGTATCTAGGGATCTTGTTAGTTCCCTTACCTCTATGAGAGGTGGTGCTTTCAAGGTTTCGGGCTTTGCTACCCTGCCCATATGGTGGATCTGACTTACGACTGCTCATCTGTGCATTGATTAAACAATGGTTTAGTATTTTCTTGAATTAGATGTCTCATAGGTTACTTGCAGGGGTTATTCTGTAGGTACCCCGGGTTAGATAAGGGTCAAACAACACACAACCTTTATGGAGGATTACCTCTCTGGGGGGATCTGATCGATTGGTTGTTAAGCCCACGAGGGCCCTTATAACTAATTGTGTTACCTCCGATATTTAGCAAGAAGTCTCAGGCCCCTCTTGGGCGAGACATACCTTCTTTACGAAGGGAGGCCACTCAACTACTTTACCTCGTTTGCATGCATATTGTATGTTTGAATTTTGGTGTGCTCTTTGACTACTAGTTGGCCTTAGGATATATTTTTTTTATCTTTAGAGTCTTAAGTCATCATGGAGACAGACCAAACTCCCCGTTGGTCCCGTTGCTTG
The DNA here is from genome assembly GCA_000966675.3 of Picea glauca. Taxonomy (NCBI): domain Eukaryota; kingdom Viridiplantae; phylum Streptophyta; class Pinopsida; order Pinales; family Pinaceae; genus Picea; species Picea glauca. Next base: position 289,773 of record JZKD02S2164620.1, read on the forward strand.
TTACAATTACCACCAGATTTCGAGTCTTTGCCTTCTAAAAGCCGTAGAGTTATTAGGAGTGGTACACACACATCCACCATTCAGAATTGTGATTCTACAAGGATGAGTACTGAATCTGGTCTTCAGAACCCTGGGTTCCCTTCAACTCCCATACCTACTATAGTCAATGGCACCACTTCGACTCCCACAACCGTGATGGTTGTAGTGTCAGAGGCAACTATCATTACTATGGCCCGACCTATATTGAATGCTTAATCTCTTTCATCGAACCCTTTTGGGTCTCTTATTCACTCATCGGGCTACAATGTTCAGTCCATACCTATGGATTCTAGTCCATTTTATTATGGTATGACCAACTTTACTTCGTAGTTTTTGAACTCCATCCCAACTATTGGCCTTAATGCTAGCATTGGGATTGGGGGAAGTACACCTCCCTACACTCCTTTTTAGTTTGGTGGATCTCAAATCCCCCAAATGAATCCTAATATGGAACGCATCCATGATTTTAACCCTGGGTCCAATCCTCCTACTTCTAGGTGGAATAACCAACCTGGCGGACAATATTTGGCTCAAGTTTCATCCTACAACCCTACCTCCTCAGCGAAGATTCTAACCAATACGTTTGGAATGATGAATACACCTCTATCCTCTGGGTTTCCACCCAGAGGATGTCAGTTTCATGCTTTGGGAAACCTCCAACCGAGGTCTAATCTGGTTGGGGGCAATTTCTATAACCCTCAACGGAACATTACTTCTAGAATGATGCCCAACCAACCTTATATTAATCAGCCCAAAGGAGGGCCTTATAATTCCAGAGAGGGCCATGGTGTTTACCAAAACCCTGGATGGCCTACAAATCTGCAAGCACAATATTTCTCAGGAGGTTGGGGCCAGGTATTGCAATCCCATCCCCATTTTATGGCCACGCTTAATCTGCCAGATTTGTCTAATTTAATGAATGACCTTGTGACTCACAATCCTACATGGACCCCCATACCCACCAAACTTCCTTCGGACATCCCAAATTTCAAGGGTAAGAATGGAGAGGATCTCGGTGATCACGTCACTACCTTTCACCTTTAGTGCTCATCGAACTCCCTTAATGATGATTCTATTCGTTTGAGACTATTTCAATGCACCCTCATCGGAGTTGCTGCGAAATGGTATATTGAGCTGCCTAGGGGGGCATATGGGACTTTTAGTCAGTTGGTGATGGTATTTCTTAACCACTTCTAGTTTCCCATTCGTTGTGGTGCTGGCCTAGAATTGTTGTCAACTTTACACCAGGATACTGTCACTAATATATTGAACCATATCTAGGAGTGGCTTAGACAGATGAGGTTGATTAAGAACCATATACCCTCGGCCTTTATTTTAGAATGGTTTCTTAAGTATTTGCATGCTCGTATCTCGAAGGGCGTTGCTACTTCTAGGGTTACCACTGAGGAAGAGTCGATCTTTAGGGACCAACAATTATACTTGATATACGCTCAGTATGGGATGTTATACCACCTTCTTCCTGACACACCGTGGTCTACTTATGACCCTAGGAAAAAATGTGAACCTCATGCCGATGGCATTGTAGGTGCCTGCAATGTAAATTCCGCAGACTTGGTGATGAACCATTTGAAAGAGTTGTATTTAAACTAGTCTGCAGGAGGACCAGCTTCGTCTGTGTCTTCCAACCCCACTCAGTCAGTGGATGTACATTCTGTGAAATCATTGACTAACCCAAATGGTAACCAACAACTAGGAGGGAATAAGAAGAAAGGACATAATAACCATAAGGGTAGGAAAAATGGTAATAATCCCAAGGAAAATATTAATAATGAGAAGACGAGTAGTAATGCTGGAGAGGGCGAATGAGAAAAATGCAAGATGAAGTTTCCCTGTAATCTTTGCACAGATGATCACCTTACCCATTTATGCCCCAAACTTGCAGAAGCTGTGAGGGTATTATCTCAATCGCCCGTCGTGCTGACGAATTCATTCCCACATAATCAACACCTAGCCTCAATCTCCTAAAACGCCGAAAATGTGGTTGGTGGAGGTCAAAACTAGCAATTGCACGATGGAAACTATTTATGTATCAATATGGTTGATGTGAACGTTAATGTAGCCACTCGATCTCGAGACTATATCTCTAAACAAGTTAATCCTGGTCTATAATATCCTCCTCCCCCTTTGGAGACGACTTTACATATTGAGAAACCAGAGGCACTGTCGTGTATTCCAAAAAGAGTACTCAAGAACTCTACCCATAATCCAAATGCTAGGGCCGCCCATAATTACTCTATTGTTGAGGACCTGGGTCAAAACCCTTGTGCGATGTCTTCTTTGGAGGTAATCCAGATGTGTCATTCAAAGAGGAATGACTTACTATCTTCTTTAAGATCTCTAGAACCCAGTGGCTCAAAAGTTATCAAGTTTGACATCACAGATGTTAATCCTCGCTTGCCTTACCATGTGTCTTTCCAAATCCATGTGGAGCACTCAAAGTATACCATCAAATGTGTGGTTGTTGATGAAGGTGTTTCTATGTGTGTGATGTCCCTGGTTTTTTGGAAAGCTCTCAGTTCTCCTACTCTTTCCAAGTCATTGAACATGTTGACTGCCTTTAACGGTCATTCCTTCTGCCCTCACAGTATTCACCCTTCCTTTCTGGTCTAGTTAGTTTGGAATATGGTAGATGTGGAAGTAGAGGTATTTGATGCGCCTCTTGATTATAACCTGTTACTAGATCACAATTGGACTTATGCAATGATCGTTGTCGTGTCATTAGTCTTCCATACTCTTTGTTTTCCTCATGAAGGGAATATTGGGATGATCGATTAGTTATTCTTTGCGTGCTCTAGTCCTAATGCATCTCTTGGACTTTCGATCTGAGTGATCGACAATTCTTAGCTGACAACTAAGAATATGGGTGTCAGAATGTATTATTCCCTTAAGGGTACTTTTGACTTCTCGGCACCAATCCATCATGTTTATTCCATGTCAAGTAGATCTGTCTCGAAAGGGAGTTCCATTCCTTTCTACACTTCTTAGTTTAGTGATCCGAGGACCCTACCTTCCCCGACTTCGTCTTGTGAAGGTTAGTTACATGCTAGAATGGCCATGCCACTATCAACATTAGAGATTATGTATCAAATTATTCTCTACTCTTCCATCGATACCGATCATGTTCCCTCATTGACTGACGAGGAGGATATCATTTCTAGGCTCGTGTGGGCCAATTCGTTGTCTTGTTCACATGATTTTCTCAATGGGAATTTTCCTTCAGATGAAGCCATCATCAAAGCCATGAATGGTTCTGACAAACCTTGGGATGATATGCATCACCGCTCTTATTTTCTCCCAGATCTTGAATGAATCGAACAAGATGACTTTTGATCTACTTTGAGTGAGATAGTCAGTCATGTCGTAGTTCCACTTGATACGCACGACATTTATGCCAAAGGAAACAGGGCAAGTATTTATCATACCATCACGATCAACATCTCTCGTACCCCTGGCAAGGTTGAAAACATAAATATCGGTGTGGATTGTTCGCCAGAAGAAATCTTGATCTACACCGAGCTCTTCAAGGAATTCTGAGACATATTTGATTGGTCATATGAAGAGATTATAGTAATCAACCCTCATATTTTCGAACATGAGATTAAAAATTATCTGGATGATAAACCTGTTCGACAATGTCTTAGAGTTTTCAACGCTTGAAGGGCCCCTGCTATTAAGGCAGAGGTGGAGAAGATACTTAATGTTGGCTTCATCTACCCAGTTCCCTTGACTGAATGGGTATCCAACCTTGTTCCTGTAGATAAGAAGAAAGGAACCATCTGTGTATGTATGGATTTTCGTGACCTGAACAAGGCATGTCCTAAAGATAAATTTCCCACACCTTTCATCGATCAAATTATCGACAAGTGTGCAGGAAGCAAAGTATTTTCTTTCATGGATGGATTTTAAGGGTATAACCAAATTCAAATCAAGCATTAGGATCAACACAAGATGGAATTTATTTGTCCTTGGGGTACTTTCACATACCGAAAAATGCCTTTCGGCCTTAAAAATGTCAGAGCAACCTTTCAACGTGCCATGAATTTCTCTTTTCATGATATTAAACACATAGTTGAAGCTTACCTTGATGATCTTGCTGCTCACTCTCGCAAGAGAGAGGATCATTTTATATACCTTCACCTTGTTTTTGAAATATGTCATTATTATAGAATCCGTTTGAACCCTCACAAGTGCATCTTTTACATTAAGTCTGGTCATCTTCTGGGATTTCTAATATCTGAGACCAGGATCATGGTAGATCCAATTAAGGTTGAGGAAATACTTTGGTTTCCTCCCCCGCGCACGATTAGACAACTTCAAGGTTTACAGGGGAAAGATAAATTTATTCTTCAGTTTATAGTGAACTATTCCACTATCACTAAAGGTTTCATGTGTCTTTTAAAGAAGGACACCCCTTTTATCTAGGATGAGCAAGCCCATGAGTCCTTCGATGCTTTGAAGAAATATTTAGTGTCGGCACCTCTCTTGTAGCCTCGGGACTACGATAGATATTACTTACTTTATATTGTCACATTTTAAGATACGATTGGTATGGTTCTAGTTCAGGAGGATGATGAGATCCATGAGCATGTCATCTACTATCTTAGTCGAACTTTAATCAGTATTGAGCTTAACTATACTCACGTTGAAAATCTAGCTTTGGTTGTCGTTCACGCAGTCCAACGTTTGCATCATTATAGATTACTTTGCAAGACTACTGTGATTGATGATGTAAATCCATTTCAATATGTACTTTCCCGACGTATCATGGGGGGAAAATATAATAAATGGATTGTCATTTTACAAGAGTTTGATCTCGATTTCTCTTCCACAAAATCCAAGAAATCCCTAGTGTTTGCAAAGTTAATATCTGATTTTCCATGATTAGATGATGACGTTATACATGATGATTCATTTTCATAAGAAAACATTTTTCTTGTCTCGTCGTCTGACCCCTGGTATGGAGACATTGTTTTGTATCTTCAGAACTTGAAGTTCCCTCAGCATATCTCACGAGATGATTGATGGCATATTAGATACCAAGCTAATAAATATGATATCATCGATGATACTTTGAATCATTGGGGAATAGACGATATCTTGCATCGTTGTTTAACTCATGGAGAAGCTGAGGTTGTCTTGAATAATTTCCAAAGTGGGGCTTGTGGTGGTCATCTATCCCAGCTTGAGACAACCCAAAAATATTTGCGAGCTAGTTATTTTTGGCCTACTATCTTTAAGGATTGTGTTGAAGTAGTTAATAAGTGTCACCCCTGCCAGGTGTTCACATGGAAAATGTTCTCGCATCCAACCCCTCTTCACCCTGTCATTGTTGTCAGTCCCTTCACCAAGTGGGGGGTGGACTTCATTGATTGCAAACCAACTTCAGCTGGGGGCATCAACATATTATCATGGTCATAGACTACTTTACTAAGTGGGTCGAGGCCATGTCTATAGTTAAATCCAATGGGAATACTGCAGCCTTTTTCATATTCAATCAAATTATCACCCGGTTCGGTATCCTGAGTGATATTGTCACTGATCATGGCAGTGGATTTTAGAATGAAATGATAGAAGAACTAGAATCTAAGATAGGGTTTACACATAGTCATTCTTCTCCTTATTACCCCCAAGAAAATGGACAAGTAGATGCCATCAACAAGTCTCTCAAAACCATTTTGTAAAAAATGGTTAGTCAAAGAAAGTTTGACTAGCACATCATGCTATATCCTGCACTTTGGGCATATGAAACCTTGGTCAAGATTACCACCAGATTTTCCCCTTTCCAGTTAGTACACGATGTGGAGTTGATTTTACCTATTGAATGTGAGATCCCTTTTCTTAATTTGGCAATCGCGCTCCTACCTGACAGTTCTGATATTGAGAGATGCCTTGTACACCTAGAGAGTCTTGATGAGCAGTGTCGAGACGCCTATATGACTATCGAGGTGAACAAAAGACATGTTAAGGTCTAGTATGATAAGTCTATCTGTCCTCGGTTGTACGTTGAGGGTGATTTGGTCCTCTTGTATGATCAAGACAAAGAACCATTGGGGGAAGGCAAGTTTAAACCCATGTGGCACAGTCCTTATAACATTGTGCGATGTGTTCTAGAAAAAGGAGCCTATGAGTTAGAAGATTATGAAGGGAATAGTTTGGTTGAGCCCAAAAATGGGCTCTACTTGAAAATATACTATACTTGAGCCCTGGGCTTGAGTGAAACTCTTTGTATACTAATGTAATTTATTGTATATATCTTTTTGTTTCATCTTCGGGTTGCTTATCGATTTTTCACTTGGTTGATAGATGTCAATGGAGTCTTCTCTCTACCTAGGATTCACAGACGGACCCAATTGTCATACATGGAACTTTGATTCTGCCTCTTGGGTGGTTTATTCACCCGAGGGTCTTCTGGTGTCTACGGGTGGCATATGCCTAGGGCCATCCATGAAAAATGTGGCTGAATATAGCATCGTTATAGAAATTTTGCGTGATTCTATCTCACATGGAATTTGTTCATTAGAAGTTCTCCTGGATTCCCAGTTATTAGTATGTCAATTGAATGGCAGTTATCGCATTCGTGGTCCTACTTTACTCCGACGATTCCTACGGGTACATCTTTTAGAACGACATTTTCATTTTATTACATATTATCATATTCCTAGGAGTTCTAATCATGTATCCAATGCTTATGCTAATTTCGTTTTATATTGGCATTTATCACATAACTAAAGAAAAGAAAACCATCTCATCAATGTACACATTGTAAAATATAAGTAAAACTGAAGATCCCTTTTTTATATATTTCAAAAATATGGTGTTTATAATACAAAATGGGGCTAATACCCTCAAAACACATATACAGTCGGTATTACAATATCCCACGAAATCTACACTTGTGGCACCAAATGTGTGTCATGGTAGAAAACCACGGCATTAGCAAGACGTTGAAAGAGTCATACCCATGCCTTGGGCACACCAACCACCTGTCGTTGCATGGCTTCATGCAGATCCTCTACCTGAACCATGGGTATCATGTAAGTCAAATGTGAAAGGTTTCCTTGCACATTTTTTAGCACCCTCTCGGCTTATCCTCCCACCACCTCATCTCCCCGGTTCCTCTGTCAATGTTGAGGGAAGCCTTATGGTCATCGTGGACCCATGTCTGCGGTACACAAATGTCTAGTCAATACTTAAACACCATCCAAAAAAAATTATGTCCTAATTATTGTTGGGTATGTGTTATATTCTTTGCACGAGTAGTAGTGTCTGAGCGCCTGCGCCGGGCGTGCATGGGGGTAAGAGGGGGGGCCGCTAGGCCCCCCCTCGGGGGGTGCAGGGGGGCGGAGCCCCCCGCGCGGGGTTTCGGGGGCAGCACCCCCGAATTTTTTTTTTTTGGGCCGACATATTTCCGGGATGACATATTTCCGGGACCACATGATATTAGGTGGTTTTCGGCACATAGTTTTTGCCGATGGTTTTCTATTTCCGGTTAAGGAATTAGGTTTTTGGACTAATCCAAGTCATTTGGTTAGGGTTTTGGATGCCGCTGGATCCTATATGTATATTGTATTGTAAACAATGTAACACAATGTGTATCAATATAATATATGCTGGTTTTCCTGGTTTGGGTTTCCAGGTGAAAAATCTTTGTGTAATGTTTGTATTTTCCATTGCATCTTTTCTGTTCTTTTCTGAATATCAGTTTGTAGTAGATATTGTACAAGGTTAGAATTTACATTTGGTATCAAAGATTTATTGGCTTCATGGGGAAGCCTTTGTCGTCAAGGGTTTGGCTCGGGACTGTGATAAGCCTTGTTACAGTGGGAGATCTGTGGTATTGTTTTTCAGGTGAAAAGAAATGGCAAGCAATTCAAAGATGGAGATCAAGAAGTTTAATGGGAAAAGCTTTGAGTTGTGGAAGCTGAAGATGGAATATCTTTTGGTGGAGAGAGATCAGTGGATCGCGGTAGCTCCAGGTATGGCACCTACAGGAACTTCTGCAGATGACTGGAAAAAGATGGATCGGAAGGCAAAGAGAACAATTCGACTGCGTCTCTCCGATTAAGTATTACTAAATGTGTCAGAGGAAGCTATAGCCAAAGATTTATGGGAAAATTTGGGGAAGTTGTATCAGTCTAAGTCCCTGGTAAATAAACTATTCCTGAGAAAGAAGCTGTATAACTTGAGGA
>JZKD02S2164620.1:301017-316385 GCA_000966675.3 Picea glauca
TGTTGACTATGTAACCCTGTAACCCCCTGTGTGCAAAGAAAACAACAAGTGGGAGAATGTTGGGTATGTGTTATATTCTTTGCACAAGTAGTAGTGTCTGAGCGCTTGCGCCGGGTGTGTAGGGGGGTAAGAGGGGGGGTGCAAAGCCCCCCGCGCGGGGGTTCGGGGGCAGCACCCCCGATTTTTTTTTTTTCGGCCGACATATTTTCGCCGGTTTCGGGCCGACATATTATCGCCGGGCCGACATATTTCCGGGATGACATATTTCCGGGACCACATGATATTAGGTGGTTTTCGGCACATAGTGTTTGCCGATGGTTTTCTATTTCCAGTTAAGGAATTAGGGTTTTGGACTAATCCAGGTCATTGGGTTAGGGTTTTGGATGCCGCTGGCTCCTATATGTATATTGTATTGTAAACAATGTAACACAATGTGTATCAATATAATATATGCTGGTTTTCCCGATTTGGGTTTCCAGGTGAAAAATCTCTGTGTAATGTTTGTATTTGTCATTGCATCTTTTCTGTTCTTTTCTGAATATCAGTTTGTAGTAGATATTGTACAAGGTTAGAATTTACAATTATGCCAAAATACATAAAATGAAATATGTAAAACAAAATTGACATACCTATGTCACCGTAGGCAATCCCTGGTGGGAATGGCATGTCTGGATCCCCTCTGAAGTCAATCCCCTCATAGGGATAGTCATCCAGAGCAATGGCTTGTCACCACCACCAGTAGAATAAGTCCTCTTTGTAGGGTGTTGGAACCCTACCTCCCCCTTTCTGCCTCATTACATTGATCCATCGTGCCATGGATGAATCGCGAGGTCCTCTAGGAAGAATCTCGATTCTAGGTCCCAGAACTAGAACCCGCTTGAAAAATAAACTGCAAAGGATAGAGGCAAACCCAAAATTTCTCTTACCTCCTTGTTTGCACTATGTTAACTGTCTCTTCATATTTTCTAGTAGTGAGGTACACCAGTAAAACACCATGGGTCTCATATCCTGCACTTCATAGAACATGAGAGACCTCAATGCCTAGTGAAACAAGGATGAACCTCTGATCCTAGTCAATACTAGGACAATAATCTTCAGACTGAGATCATTTATTTCTCGAATAGGGACTTGAATCCCTACCTTAGGAGTCCCTGCTACACAGTGGGCATTGATATCTTCCTATATCTTCATCCCACTCCCTGCTCCCCATGATTTAAGGTTTACAACCTCACCCCGATGTGATAGTGTTGGCCCTTGACCAAGTTGTGAGAAATACTTGGTCATATTTGACCGTTTTTGGGACTTTGACACCCTATCGAAGGAAACACACAAGATGAAGCATAGATCATGAGATCTCGGTCCACTTTTGGGCCCCTTTTTAGGGTTTGGGTTAATGTAATGGGAAAGGGATGTCGACCCATGGGTTTATGCACGCTTAGGCTCACTTTTGTATGTATAAATAGATGTCTAGGCAAGGCAGAAGAGATTCGATGGCTTAGTTCTAGTAATTAGATCTGTGTTATCATATGTGGATTGTAAATGCTCTGTGCATGATTGTAAGAGACTTGTAGAGCTAAGTGCAAGTTGTTGTAGGAGGTTTTGAAAGGCTTTGTGTTGAAGTGCAAGGAAGAAGGATCTAGCGAGCTGCGCAGATCTTTTGTCCTGTGAAAAGTAAGTGTTGTTGAGGCTCTATGTTGTAACTGCTTGACCAAGATAATAAAGAAGAAGAGTTGGTGGACATAGCCCCAGGGTGGGGGTGAACCATGTAAATTTGTGTGTGATTCTTTGTGCTTTGATTTAATGTGTTTACTTCTTCTTCTGCTAAGTGCTCTGATATTTGTAGGAATATATGCTTATGCTTTGTGCTCCTAGATGTGTATCAATGTTAGATCTGATGTGTATGAATATGCTTATTGTTGATCTACTGGATTTGATCTAGCTAATTGATTGAATACTATAGATTAGTGTGAATGTTGCAAAGATTTGTCTTATGAGCGAGGTGGTTATTGAATGTATCTTGAGGAAATAATGGTGCTAAGTGCTCTAGTAAGCTGTATAATCACAGATATATGTCCCAGCTAAGGTTGTAGACACTTGAGTCTTGAAACCACCCCTACCTCTACCTCGGGTGAGACTTCATCTTCTTCGCAGGTGTTCTCGAAAGGGCCAGTAGTTAGGGTTTTGTTGGTGCATTTTTGTAGTGTTGAAACCTGGGTCTACCCCTGTGCCAAAAAATGGTTCCAATGTCGGGACTGGAACTGTGATTACTAGGAACTGAGAAAGAAATGTGTTGTGCAAAGATTCGATCTAGAAACTGGGAAAGCTCTGTGTGTAGATATGTTTCCCTAGTGCGCAATGTTCTACTTAACCTGTGAAGCTTTGTGCCAAGAAAGGTCATATATGCATAAAATAGGTAAGATATGTAAGGTTTGTGCTCTGATAGAGGTAAGAATAGTCAAAAGTTTTTAGATTTGGAAGCTTTGTTCTCTGCAAAAGTAAAATAAGTGCAATTTTTTGTTTCTAGAGTATGGATCTTGGTATGTTTGATAGACTTTGTCCTATCTTGGAAACTAGGGTTCTGATAGATGAAAGAAATTTGTATATGAATAGATCTGATATATATGTTATACCTATGCATATAAAGAATGTCTGGACTAACAAGCGGATGCAGGATCCTCGAAAGAAATTTTTACAAGCTAGCTACCATAACCCTAGTGCGTAGTACAGAAGAGGTTGGGGATCATTTAAAAGAAAGAGAGGATTAACCCTCTGTTACAGTTGAAGAAGACTGTGACATATTGCTAAGGAATGCCCTAGTGGAATACCTAGTTGTCTCTGTTGCAAAGATTTGGACCACGAAGTATTATATTTCCCTAGAATGATTTCTAAAATGGAAGGCATGAATCTAAAAGAAGAAAACCCTAAGGCAGTTCCAGAAATAACAAAACACCAGAGAGAATCAGACAAGATGTTACTATAGATACAAGACACCTTGAATGATCACCGACATGTTAGATTATCAGAGTCTTTTAACAAGAAATAATGCATCGAGGTAAGAATAGGAGACTTCGAAGTTGATTGTGTTCTAAATGAGGAAACACAAGTGAATATTATGACAGAAAGAACTTGGGAAGCTATAGGGAGGCCTGTTATGACCCCTTCACTGAGTGGAATAGGGTTATTAAGAGGGAAACTAGTGAACCTATGTGGAAGGCTCAATCAGATATCCATGAATGCTAATGGAACTTCAACAGAAGAAGATTTTGAGATTATCAAATTTATTGAGGACAACGCCCCGTTTACTATGTTACTTGGAAATCCTTGGATTGAAAGAGATCATGCCAAAAAGAAGGACGAAGAAAAAGTTTTAGAATAGCAGAGACAAGAGTTAATAGACTTCGTGAACAGAAGGATCATGCAATTGATTGAAGAACAGAACAATAGATCGAAGCTATATCACACTAGGAACCTAGATGTCAAAGTTATCAGAACACCAGAGGACTCACAAAAGATTGAAGTTTCTATCTCAGATAAAGAAGATATGTTATCCCTGAACTCTAAGAAAGAACCTCAGTAGCGTGAAGTAACTATATCCAAGGAAAATAAGATCCAGAACAGGAAAAGAACTACTGAAACGAATGTCACTGGAAAGAAAGCTAGAAAGTTAAGTAAGAAGAGGGAAAAGATTGAAAATTTGTAGGAGATTCCAGATAGAACATCGGAGAAAGAAACTTTGCAGAATGGGAGCTTCATCGAGATATCAGAACAGTGACCTATGGCACTTCGTCGTGACAAAGCGATATAGTCGTTGGACCAATATACCCATTCGACTTCCTCCCCAAATGAACATAAAAGAATTAAAGGATCATCACTAGATTGTTGGACCGCACCATAATGGACATATCAACGTTAATGGAAGCTTCATTCCCGTTGCAAGCAAACCGTTGCCGAATTTCTTATTTAGTTCATCGTGCCATGCATGAAGAACACTTTTTCCAACTGAGAATTAGAATCCCACCGAATAGTAGTTGTATACGGTGGTCATTGCGATCTGGTTGGTCATCCTAGTACAATACTTGAGATCATTGTGAAACCCGACTAATTTTTCTCTCCGAGAGCGTATGTCTGACAAATTTAACACAGCTAAAGAATATGAAAGAGAGGTACTCACTAACCTCAAAACCGAAAGAGTCATGTCGGAACGAGGGTTTTCTACAGGTTTACAGGCATCCTCGATGAGAGGAGTGCAAGCCTCCCCATCGATTGCTTGAGCAAGAAAATTCCGAGCTGGCACAAAATGTAGAGCCAAACATAAAGATGATATGGCCAATGCGAGCTTGGTTCCATCCATCCTACCTACTTACATACCACCTCTGAGTGGTGTGATCAATAGAGACATCATGCCTAGAGACTTTGATTACACTCTAGTCACTGCATACCTGCCAAAAGGGGTACGCGCAGTCCGCGCAGATCAAGATAAGATTGCAGCATTGAATTTTACTGACTTCAACCTGGAGGATCGTAAAGTCTATAGCACACTTTCCCCATACAAGTACCTAACTAGAACCAAGGGCTATAACCAAATATCGTCCCTCAGCAATGGACTATGAACCTTGCGCAGTCCACTCTGTTGAACGTCATGAAGATCCCACATTTCGGACGTCACCAAGAAGTCAATGCTTGTGTTAAGATGCTCCTGGAAAGCTATCATGGAGGATACCTATGGTTGAACCACTGCATCACAGTTGATCCAGCGTTGATCAATAGGATCATAGGTCTTAGCATGCAGGGTCATGATCCCCATGAAAATTATCCTGGACAGACCATAGACCGCACTCTTTCTTAGAAGATCAAAGAATATTATGGTAATGTTGAGAAAGGAGTGAGAGGCTACAAGGTAGCCTCTATTTAGAGAGGCGCAGTGCACCTTGCATGTCAGTTGATTGCAGCGAAGCTCGTTTGCAAGAATCGACCAAATAAAGTATCCGGATTTGTAGTTGACCTCACAGGAAAGTGCGTAGAGGGACTACAAATGAACTGGGTGAAGTACCTGTTGAATCAACTAGAGATTGACTACATAGAAGCCCGGGATCAGGGGCATGAATTCCATTTTATATGGCTCTTGTTACTTATATCTTTTGTTGCATGGGAGCTACCAGAAGATGCAACCTTCCCGGACCTTGACCCTTTTGAGAACTTCGCTACGAAGATCAATACCTTATGGTACTCAAATGATATGAGAAAACAATGGAAATCCAATGCTATATTCCATGCCTACTACAATCAGTTGAAGGGAACCATCTAGTCTGAGCCTCGAATAACCCCAAATACCCTCTTGAGGTTCAGGCCCTTAATGAAGATCAACGTGGATGATATGGATTTTATGAGAAAAAATAAATGAATACAGATTATTAACAGGTGCTTAACAAAAAATAACAGAGATACAATAAATCTAGTTTTCTATTCAATAACGAAATAAGCTGAAACTGTAAAATGCAGTGGAAACAAGCTTGCTGGAATGGTGGCGGCTTATCTCTGAGAAGAGCTGTGAAGACAACACACATTCGCAAGAAGAAGATTACAATGAGGCTCTGAAGGCATTTTTACAATAAGCAAGAATGAAAAAAAACCTAGGCAGCCAAAAACGTAACCCTAGGAGATGAAGCGCCAAAAGTCATGTGGGCCCCGTTTGGGTAAGTTAGTACATCAACTTCCTGGGGTCATAACTTTTTCATACGATCTCCATTTTAGGCATGTGATAGCCCGTTGGAAAGGTATCATCGAGGAGATTAATTCTGGGGGCTCAATTATTCCTTCAACTATCATTGAGGAGTTTGATACTGAAAAACCTTCATTTTGGCCCTCAAAATGGCCCCGGAAGTTAAAACTGCTAAAAATAGTAAATTGCCAAAATTGTCAGAAAACTATTTTGAGCCAGTTGGAAATGGTGGGTGGCCACTTATATCCATATAGATCAATGTACTGCCACTTCATTTACATAACAGCACTCACTGATGAGAACAAAGAGTAGTTACATTCTTATTATAAGCTGACAGAAGAAGACCTGGAGGAAATCACCAAGGAATGGTCAGTAGACCTCCTTGTTTCAGCAGACCCCGTAGAATTTTCTAACATCGACAGCCTAGAATCTGCACAAGATACACCTGGGCCTAGTAAGACAAAGAAAACAATGAAGACAAAGAAGGATGAGGAAATACAGGATATAGACAATAGATCTGTAAGGACCACATCCATTTCACCCGAGAAAGAAGGTAATGATGAAGAAGTCGAACAGAGGTCAGAAGATGAAGAGGAATCATCAAAGAAAAGGAAGGTTTCACCTTTGAAACCTTCCTCCCAGAAGAAACCTAGAACCCCTATAACCAATATGAATACCATTCTCACCCCAAATGAATTCAATTTCCTCCTCGCCACTATGAATGAAGCTATATAAGAAATAACAAAAAAGAAGGAAGCCAAGCAAGAGGCAATGTACAACATAATTGAGAGAGAGATCCAAGGAGTGCAGCAGGAACTTCAGTATAGCCGCGCAGTCTCCACTGTGCCCCTGCCAGAAGGAACAATAGAAGAGGTAGATGAACCAGTTCAAATACACAAGATTGCTACCACAGTTGAATCACGCCTTCGACAAGCATAGGAAGAAACCATGTAGGCCACCCAATCCTTAAAGCAAGAACAGGAGGAAATCATCGAGTAGCGTCGAGCTGCACAACAAGAGAGGGATGCTCTCCAAGCAAAATTGGAAGAAGACATAGTGAAGATCCAAAAAGAAAAGGAGCAGTTGCTCGCAAAGCAGATCAGGATCGAAGAAGTAGTCAACAAAGCATTTCACTCTGTGACCGACTTAGAGAATGAAGTAGAAGAACCCTTAGAATACCAAGTGATGAAGCTTCCTGAAGTTATTCAACAACTTCAACAAAGATTCGTAGAATTAGAGCTTCAGACCATACCAAGTACCTCATAAGAAGAGCACGACCAGCGAGAAATGACTGCCTGGAGCATAGTAGAAAGGATTAAAGTACTCACTAAGGAATGAAAACAATTAAGTAGTATAAGTGCGTGGATACATGAGAACCTAACCAAGAATCCTAAATTTCATAAATTGGAGTCACGGCTCCAGGAGGTGAAGCATGAAGTCGAAAATCTACAGGTACAGTTGAAGGCCCTATCACCCATAGAGAAAATGAAACGATATTTCAAGCAGTGCATAGCACAGCAGTAGATCCATGTAATCCAGAGGAAGGTAATGGAAGTAACTCAACAACTTCAAAATTTGCAGGATAAGTCATGTCAGCTATTTATAGAGATCGAGAACCAAGGAATAGAGTTGGAACAGGTCATAAATTTAGCACAGCAATGCCTAGAAGGGTCGGTGAATGTTGCAGTCATCCAGGAGTTCGTCGAGAAAGAAGCAGTTGCAATGAAGTAGGTCAAAGCAGCTCGAGCCAAGATCGAGGCGTTCAAAGCAGAATTGATCATACCTGAGTGAATCGGGATGAGTCACAGGTGAGTGTTGGGGGCCTATTGGCCCTCGACCAAGTTGTGGGATATACATGGTCATATTTGACGGATTTTGGGACTTCGACTCCCTATTGAAGGAAGCGCGCAAGAAGAAGAAGAGATCATGGGATCTTAGTCCACTTTTGGGCCCCTTTTTAGGGTTTGGGTTAACGTAATGGGAAAGGGATGTCAGCCCGTGGGTTTACCCAAGCTTAGGCCCACTTTTGTATGTATAAATATATGTCTAGGAAAGGTAGACGAGAGTCGATGGCTTAGTGCTAGTAATTAGATCTGTGTGATCAGATGTGGATTGTAAATTCTATGTGCATGATTGTAAGAGACTTGCAGAGCTAAGTGTAAGTTGTTGTAGGAGGTTGTGAAAGGCTTTGTGCTAAAGCGGAAGGAAGAAGGATCTAATGAGCTACACAGATCTTATTTCCTGTGCGGAGTAAGGGTTGTTGAGGCTATGTGCTATAACTGCTTGAACGAGATAATAAAGAATAAGATTTTGTGTACATAGCCCCAGGGTGGGGGTGAACCACGTAAATCTATGTGTGATACTTTGTGATTTGATTCAATGTGTTTACTTCTTCTTCTGCTAAGTTCTTTGATATTTGTAGGAAGATTTGCTTATGACTTATGCTCCTAGATGTGTATGAATGTTAGATCTGATGTGTATGAAGATGCTTAGTGTTGATCTACTGGGTTTGATCTAGCTAAGTGCTTGAATAATATAGATTAGTGTGAATTTTGGGAAGCTCTGTCTTATAATAGAAGTGGTTATTGAATGTATCTTGAGGAACTAACGGTGCTAAGTGATATAGTAAGATGTATAATCACAGATGTGTGTCCCAGCTAAGGTTGCAGACACCTGAGTCTTGCAACCACCCATGCCTCTACCTCGGGTGATACTTCATCTGCTTCGCAGGTGTTGCCGAAAGGGCCTGTAGTTAGGGTTTTGTTGGTGTGTTGTTGTAGCGTTGAACCCTGGGTCTGCCCCTATGCTAACAGATAGACCAGTCAGAAAGTAAATATCCTCTACTTCAATTGTCAATGGTTTCCCATCAATATTGAAACTCTCTCTCTCAGAGTCCCAGTAACCCACCAGCATCTCGAGCAACCTCACCTGGGATCTCATTCCTTTGAGCGTCCAAAATATATACAAGCCACATCACTTTAAGGCCATTTGGTCCCCTGGATCTTGATCTACAGTAGCATCAACCTCCTTGTGCTCTCTCTCTCTCTCTCTCTCCATTCAAGAACCATCATGTCAAAGACAAATAAAATTTTGAGTTAGAACCCTTAAAAATGATTGTTTACGTGCCTGTACGCAGCCTACTTTACATACAATCATGTGTAGGTGTTGATATATTCCCCCTGTAGTTCACACAGGAGCGTATACCTCATCGTATACATGACACAATCAAAGCCAGCATGCATACACTGAAATACACTTTTCTCCCTCAATAACTAAAACTTTGGAACCTAATTCAAAATTTTAATCCACTGAATTTGAAGAGGAAGAGAACAAGAATTACCTGATCTAAATAGTTTTTTATTTCATTGCCTGATACTGCGGCAATCGCCATTTGAATCTCAGAGATATTTTGGTCCAATTTGCACTAGTTCGGTAAAAAATCAAAATGGTATAGTAATTTTTTTTTTTGTTACTATTTATAAATTATTTTTACCCACTTTCTATAGTTTTGAGCCATTTTTTCACCTAATGGACTAATACAAAGGTGGATCGAGTTGGTTTTTGCAGTTTTAACTTGGGATTCTTGTCGATTTCAGTGTTATGTTGATTTTTTGTCACCATGAGAAGGTATTTTCATTACCCAACATATAGGATAGGTATCCATTCCATTATACATTTTTGCATTATCCTATAAATGTCACTCTTTATGCCCTAGGTACAAACCCATTTGTTGCGACACAAAACCTTTCATCTTCTATAAAGTCATGTCGTTATCTAGTGGTAGAGACTTACCAAACATGGGTGCCCTAATTAGATCCCCTATTAAATTCAGTGCCCATGCTGAGATTTTTTCATAGGACCGGGAGTTCCTCACAACTTGTACTTGCCTTTTTGTTGAGCTTCATTTCTCATTCATAAACATGTGGCATTATACCCTGAGGACTCCCAAACAAGTTTAATTTAAGCTCTTTTCCAACTGGTCTCTAAAAATTGAAAATATTGTTGGGTGATTTGTCCCTTTCACACTCGTTAAATTGGACTTGAAAGGTCATGAGTCCTAGTTAATCTCTTTTCCATCTCTCTATCAAAAAGTGAAAAGATCGTCGAGTGAACTGGTCTTTTTCACACTCGTAAATTGGTTTTGAAAAGATGTCTATTTGGCATAAGTTTATCCCTTTTTCACACCAAGTAGACTAAAAGATATAAAAATGAATTTTTTTTTGTGTTAAGTTATGATTTCATCTCATGCCCTTGCTTGCAGTATTGAGCCTATAGCCGGTTCTCGCTTTACATTATAAACTATTTGCCTCAACCATTTGACACCCTATACCTAGGAGGGAACATTCCCTCAAGTGTCCATCTCTCGCATGCACTTCCCTACATTGAGAATAGGTATGTTCCACTGCTAGAACTAGTTTTCTTACTTGTGACACTCGTTTCCTCATTTGTTTCATAGCATTCATTTGTATATGAAAATACAAAAAAATATGGGTGGGAAGGGAGCATCATAATTTTGAGATTAACATGGCCTTGGGAAGATGATCTCATTACAGAGTCTTCTCTACCGATTGGTTACTCTTCCAGTCCCTATAGACAATTTTATCGATGCCTCCTGCATCTTATGGCTTCATCATCATGTTTATGCTGTTGGAGTCCTCCATATGTCTCATGCTCCTATTCAAAGGAAGTCTATCAACCTATTTTGGCCACTCCTCAAAACTCTTGACTTTTCATGTTGGCCATACCCTCATTTTTTCTCAGAATCACATGATATTGTAGTACTATCATGCAACCTAGCCCTACTTTCATCATTGGTCGGTAACCTTGAACCCAATAGTCGGCATTTCATCATTGGTCGTTGACTGGGTGGTTTACCTTGTGTTCGAAGGCAAGACATCTATTAACACATTGGGATTCATGCAATGTCTTGGATTCCATTAGCTTTATTGGTGGTTTCCCCTCCTTTGTCATCAATTTTCAACATTGGCTGCTATTCAGAGGGTCTTTTTCGTGTACCGCTTGCACTTGGAACACACAAAATATGCACATGGTCATTGGTTCGTGAACATGTTCTTCATCCAATTTCCACCAAATCATGAATCTCCTTCTTTGTACCTCGTGTGTATTGATGAGACATGCCTTATATCTCTCCTTTCAGCAGGTCTCTTTCCATCGAATTCAACCCATTTATTCTCGAAATGGGACCTAGAGTCTTATGAGTACCTTGAGGCTTCCATTCATCAATGGAAGGCTCTCTCGCCATCGATAGTTGGGAATACATCAATGTCTCCTGATCGATGGATTCTTCAGGTGTTCGAAACCAACTCCTTTATTCACACTTGTAAGAAAGTACTTGGTGCCTTGATACCTACTTTCATTACCGGTAGGTTGTCTCACGTTTGTTAATGGTATACCTCAATGAACGATAATAAAATGATGTCTTATTGTGTTCGACCTCAACTCCTTTATTCACATGATGTAGACGTGCACCTTTGGCGGATTGTGTAGAAGACTTGAAGACATCACTATGTGGCCGCAACTTTCATGAGTTGTTGCTTCCTTTTCATTAGACCAGTACCTATATGACTTCAGTGGTCATGAGAGATCAGATTGTACTCCATGTTATACAAATAGATTCAGATTGGTTTTGAGACTGGTTCTACTGGGCCTTGTTCGTGACTATGACAACTATTGGCATGTAACCAAATTGATATTTTCCTATTCATGGCCATAGACACTTATTTGGTATATTTTCACATGGATCTGTAGTTTTGTTTTGGCAGCCATGTATGCAAAGTCAGTGAAGGATGTAATGAGAAACCAAGTTCGTCTAGCTGGTTCTCTACCACTCCACTTCTAGGTTATTTATAATGTATTTAAGCCATCACAGATACTCCTCTGACCTCACACATTAGGGGGCATATGTTAGAGAAATAATTTCCTCACCCTATGCAATCTTGCAGAGAGGGCCTTATTCAATTTCCTTATGCAAACTTGTTTTCCCTGTTACTAGAATCCAGAGACAAAAACAAAAAAAATTCCACTTGTATGCATCTTGCACCCTATACAACAAGCGTATATGTAGGTTACTCCACTACAGCCCGTGTACATAGGGATTTGTGCCAAAAAATTAAAATTAAATGTCAGGTTTCCATGTCATGACAAGAGATATTTGATCCTTGGCCTTCCATATATTGGAAATCCTACAACTCGACCCTTCAGTTGCATTTTGAAGGCTATAAAGAGGCCAATTTCGAGCTATGGAAAAGGAGAAAGAATTCAACTTTGAGAGCAAAGTTACTCTAGAGAAATTATTACTTCATATTGATTCTACATCCCTTTTTCCTTTAAGTCTGAACACAATGTTCATCCCCCAATCTCTCCCCTTATTGATGGAGAACCTCATTGTCTCCCTTCTATGAGCTTTCCTTTGGTGGAGGATTGAAGTGGTGGAGGCCCAGCTGGAAGGAACTTGGTTTCTCGGTTCCAAACTATGTTGACACAGAAGTCTGTAATATTTTCACTTCTGTTGATCATTTATTAATAGAAGTACTCTCTTCCCATCCAATTGATATCTTGCAAATATATGAGTTATTATCTATGTGCATGTTTGTTTTGTATATTAATGGATTATGCTATCTAATGTGCTAACCTTTTATATTATCACTATATGCTTTCTCTGCTTATTTTTTGAGAACTTGCTATGGGTATAAATCTTTGGGTCAAAGTGCTCAATGTTGGACATCATCAAACATCTGGACGAGGTAGGTCCATTTCTTATCTCGCTTGCACATTGATTTATATAGAATTTTTGGGGGATAAAGTTGATTTCTGTAGTCATATCCATATGTTGTGGTTTACCCTAGCCATAGAGATATTTTCCTCGTAACACCAATTATCATAATTTTTCCCAGAAAATGTTGGAATCATAAGTTTTTGATACATGCTTGATGCCATTCTCTTTTAAAAGAAATCAAGCCCCCCCAAAAAACTTTCAACAAAATAGACGAGTAAATTCAATAGTAATTGCATAAAAAATTGTGTTAACCTTTGTAGTCTAGCAAGGTTACACAACAATGATAACTTCTAAAGTTATAAGGGTTTTTGTACCAACTACACCTACCACTTGTAACATACCCACTAACTAAATCAAATTTTTCCGGTCCTCTATCGGATTCGAACTCCTAAATAACCAAGGAGGTCCAACGTAAACTGGCTCTTTCTCTCTTCTTCTCCGTTCTCATATGATCGTGAGTCATGATCACGGTTCAGTTTGAACGCAGTGCTTATTTGTATTTTGCGCTTCGGAGCTACAGTAATGTCCAAAAACTAGACTCTGCAACCACTGAACCCCGGTAGGGCTAACGAGTGTCCAACAGGGATGAATTCTCATGGGTTCAGCGATTGGCCAATGGAAATAAATCTCAACAGAAGTAGAGAACCGCCAATGAGAACAAGCCCCGTCGCGCGGTTAGGTGTAATACAGGTGGCAAGAGGGAAGCGCGACACAGTGGTCATAATGACGAGGAGGGGTCCCACTTCATACACCACACTATTCCGTACCCCCCCCCTCATTAAAGGTAGAATGGCAAGGGGGCTCCGAAATGGAACCTCAGTCATAGATCTAGGCAGTTGAACTCTGGCCGTCCAGATCCTCTTGTCTCTTATCCTATCGTTTATTCACGTCCTGACTTAAGTTGACATCTTGTCCCCACGTCTAATGGTCAGGAAAGACTCGGAGATCCTCCGAAAGAATCTCTCTCGTCCATCGAGGTTTCAAATGTCACAATATTGAAATACGTAAGCCTTTGGTCCTCGGAATCCCCGATATCCCGATATGAAGTCAACTTCCGCTAGTCCCCTAGACTAAGCCTTTTGGTCCATACGACCTCCCTCTATATGACCGCAATCGTATCCTTTCATCGGGGTTTCCCCCCAAGGGCGTTGATGATTTCCACGCGTCCTTCTCAATTGGGCAGTCTCGATTAACTCTCGGGGTTTCAGGACTTTCGATGTCCTGGTTCCTTCGACCTCAGGATTGCTGATTCCCGATCTTCTGACTCTCATCAGATTTTCGACACCTATCTCTCTGAACGGACAGCTTAGATTAAGTCGGGGTTTTTCGACTGGGACTTCCCCGTCCTCTTGTCCCTGGTAATGTCGATTTCCTGATGTGCCAAACGCCGATGGCGCTTGATCTCCGCCAAGTGTCCTCTGCCAATGGACGGTCCAGATCCTTGTCGGGATATCGCGGATCGCAATTCCAACATGTAAGAGTTTCACGCCTTCGAAAACTCCAATCCTCCGATCCCCGACTCCTCGGGATCTCCTGACACGCGTCCTCCAAAATGGATGGTTCAGATCGTGTCGGGAAATCATGTTTTGCGATTCCCAGTGGAAATATTTCCTTTCTCTCGCAAACCTCGATTTCCCGATGCTCGACTTCTATGGATCTCCTGACACGCGTCCTCAACTATGGACGGCTCAGATCCTCTTGTGGCTTCACCACTATTAACGAGGCTTAGCCATCGTCTACCTCCCTATAGATCTAACGACTGTCGGGTTCCCTAGCTAAGATATGACGGTTCAGATCCTCTCGTGGACCTTGGAGGTCTACGATCCGGAATTATTCGTTGCCCGTGAAGACACCGAAGACAAAGGGTTAAGGCCATTAACATCTCTACCATTTTCCTAACGATCTAACGGTCAGGTGTGACCATAGATTCCCCAATGGAATCTCGTCCATTGATCGTCACCTATCAGGGATAAGGTACTTAGCTTCCCATCTTTCTCCTCCGATCTGACGGTGGTGAGTGACTACAGATCTCCTGACGGGATCTCGTTCGTCGATTCAATACTTCGTTCTTACGCTGTCGTCTCGAGTTTTCAAGAGGATCGTTCCTCCTCATGCAGGTTTACTAAGGTCTTATGCCTTCATCTTCTCCTCCATAGTTCTTCATGGATTTTTCAAAGAGGGTCTCTCTACGAGGAGGTTTACCCAGGGCATTTGTCTGAGGCAGGTAAGGGTATCATTCTCTCGAGAACCAGACGTGAAGTCTAAACCAGATCAGTACACATATAAATAACGATTCATGAGGACATAAGCCATACGTAGTCTTCTCATACAAGTATACAACAACTATTACTGATCATATCACCATACAGACAATCTTATAATGAGATCATTCGCAGTTTATGAGCATATATGTTAGCATATAAATTTCAAGATGTGATATGAACAAAATACTTATCAGAAATAACTTCAGAAATGGGTGCAACTGCTGAGAGGGGTGCTCATTTCCACCCAACCGTAGGCGTAGCAAATCCTACTAGATCTACCACTAGCCACCCCCGAGTTGAGACCATGATGTCCGGAGACCTGCGTCTCTCTGTCTTCCAGTGCCCAGGAGCGAAGGTTGCAATCCTCCCTCTCTACGATCACTCACTCTGCGTAAAATTGCCAGAGTTTTCCCCTCGCGTCCGCGCCCTCTCAAATAATTTCAGCGATGCGCCTTATCCTCTCCCAAGGTTTCCTGTGGCACGATTACCCTTGCGCTGGTCATTCATGATGTCTCTACGGATAGGCGGTTCACCTCCCCATCCCTCATCAAGCCATCAACCTACCAGCCTGCAAGGCATTTATTTCAGG
>JZKD02S2164620.1:322773-393205 GCA_000966675.3 Picea glauca
GCTTTTGGTTCTCCGGGCCAGTGGAGTCCAAATACGGTATTAAATTCTCGGCAGAAGTTAACGCCCCTTTTTCAAGGTGCCCTCCACCACCATCGTGGTCTCTTTTCTGCACATCTCCTCTTGGCAGTTCTGCAATAAATTCAAACTGTCATTTACATTCATTGACCTCTTTCTGCAGGTCCATTTACATCACATATTCATATTTATAAGTTTTTCCATAGTCCTTGGCCAGTTCAGTTATATTTACAATTTGGGGGAAACAGGGTGTTACACCACTAAAGCACAATAATTAGACACTACACCTGGAAAAAATTCTGGGGACGACAGTGTGCTTCCCTCAACCTGTTTGTTGTGGGAAGTACCTCTACCTCTGCCTCCAGTCATGTGCCCTTCAATCTACTTCTATATAAAGTACTTCTCCAGCTACATCTAAGCATGCCCTTTGTTTGGGAAAAAATTAAAATATTCTATGCTGAGACGATTCTGGCTCAAAAACAATTGAATTTGAGCCCAAAAGCTAATCATTTCATTGTTTATGATGGATTTATGCCGTCCAATTCAGACATCCGTCGGGCCTGTTTCCTTAGAACCTCATTCCATTCCAAATCAGATTTCAACTCTGAACCTCCTCATAACAGAACCCTTAGTGATAGAGAAAACTGTGTACAGAAAGAAAACACAGGTGCTCTATAAGAATTTAACAATGCACAACACAAAATGCCACCACGGTTGCAGGGATGAAGTTTGATTCCTTCAAGGATGATGTTACTCCACAAAACAGAGGTATGTCCCCTTCTAACTGATCATAAATGAGCTTGGCCTTCTCACAAACTTTTTACGGAAGATCTCGTCCCTCACAACTCTCTCGAGCTCTCACTACTCTCCAACTCTCAAGGAAACTCAATGCACATCGTACTTTCACGACCCTCCTAGAAACTCAACGCTCACCTCTCTCTAATACGATGATGAAGTGGGAAAAAGGAAAGGAAGAACACATAAATTAACACACAAACAAATTCTTATTGTTCAATGATCAAAACAAATACATATGCCTCATATTTATATAGGCCATGGAAGGCTCTCGAGAGTCCATAGAGTTCTCAGAGCATTGGTGACTATGTCGTTGGATTGTTGGTGGAGGTGACTATGTTGGTGGATTGTCGATGGAGGAACTGTCTGGAATATGGTGGAGGATTTGGGTGGTAGGTATAGTAGAAATTAATGCTTCCAACACTATGTATAGAATGTGGATCATGGAGGAAATTTGATTATGCATGAAATTTTGTGTTGATCATTTTGTTTAAAAATGTAATTTGTGATTAATTAGAGAACAAATGAGTCATTTTGTTAAAAATAAAATGTTGGGCGTTAGATGTATTTAAAAAAGTTGGACATTAGAGGAAAATAGAGGGAAAATGTTGTTCGACATTAGAGGAGAATAAAGGAGTTATAAAATATAATATAATATTTTAATATGGGTCATGGTGGAAGAAATATGATGATGCATGAAATTTGTTATGGGTCATTTTGTTAAAAAATGTTGGGCATTACAAGAGAATGGAGAAACAATGTTAAATGCTAGACATTACAAGAGAATGAAGAAACAAAGTTGGACAATGGAGAAATTATAAAATATAATATTTTGATGCACGAGAATCATCAAGGACAACTGATAAGACAATGTGAGTGACTCGGCATACAACATAGCAAGCATTAAACTGGTTTGAATTCCAAGGACGGTGCAACATTCAATTTTCAATCCATTGTAATTAAATATCTCTTGAGATCAAAAGGCTAGACACATTGTACAATGCCAAGAAGGCTATAAAATCACCCTTAATGACTGTAGAAGGAACAAATTTTGAGCATCAACTCATATATGAGTTTATAAATACATATTTACTGTGATAGGCTAGTGTTAGGAAATGCATTTAATAAGGTATGAAAGCACTACAATGCTCTAGAGATAAAGGCTCGAGAAGACATATATGTATAAATCATTGTAATATATGTTGTAAGTTAGTTTTTTTGTAAGAGAAGAGAAGAGAAGTTTAAGGGAGAAACACCCTCAAATATTGAGAGGATTCTATAAGCCTATTTTTGTTCTTCCTGAACCTTAATAGATACTCTATTGTTTTATGTTAGCATATGTACATTTGTATGTTTTATGAGTGAATTTGTGAATTTGTTTAAGTTTCAATTGTTTCTCTTCAAGGAGTCAAGTTCAAGGTGAGAACATAGTCGATGCAATGCCTTTAGAGGCCATAACTTTTTCAATATTAAAGATCAAAAGGGATAGTGAAAAGTATGCACAAATTTATCGCAAAGAGTGTGCATAAATCCCACACATGGTGTGCGCAGGCCAATCATTTCTAAACGCCAAAGCTCGGGAGAATTAGTTCAAGGTGTACATAGGAAAATCATTTATAAAGGCCAAATCCCAGGAGAGTTAGCGCAGGACAATAATTCTAAGGCTCAAATATCAGGGAAGTTAGCACAAGTGTGCACTGGAGATCACTTTGTAGAAGCGATAAAGCTCATAAGATAAAGCACCATGGATTTCCAAAGCGAGAGCAAAGACGTCGCCGAAAAAAACTCCTTTGGTAAGGATCATACGATCGTGGAGAATACCTGTGAGTCATTGATCATGCAAACTAATCCAGGTTGTAGACCCATGGTCGAAGTGAGAATATTTTGACTTCTGTGTCACTCAGAACTTGGAGATTTGTCCATACGGGATAGTTAGTTGTTGGGTTGAGGCAAGAAGTCTCGCATCCCCACACACTATCGATTTGGGATCTTGGGATCTAACATGAGCCGTAGATCCAAGAGAGTAGAGAACCCTCGCCAGTCGTCTGAGCTCGGGCGAGTCAGATATAACCCTTGTACTTGGAGGAGTGGAAAGATAGGATAAAACCCACAACCATCTGTCAAGACACATTACAACCGAATGCGGATCAGGAAAATTGGTGTCACGTTAACCCTTTGGATATTTGAAGTCTCGACACATTGCATAACACATTTATGTTAAGAACTGGGTTCTAGCCCGCAGTCACGATCACTATTCTGTTGGGGAAAGGACCCTCGTGGATCTTAGAGGTTCGCGCATTTAGGACCAGGCATGTGGTAAAGAAAACCAGGGGTTTGTGGGATCCCAAGAGCCATTTTGTCTCTTAATTGTAATGATCCATACCGAGAGGTCGAGCACACCCACAATGGTTGTGTTAGACTAGTATCAGAGAAGGACAAAGCTCTGTGAGGATATATATATATATAGGATCCATTCCACTGAGGAGACATCCAGGAATTAATCTTGGTGCACGAAGGGAGAGACATGTAGCCAACATAGCTATGGAGGAGGAAATGAGACAGCTTCAATAAAGGATAAATGTCATGGAAGCATCGCAAAATAGATGTCCAGATGTTGAAGATGTTAGTGAGACCGAGGAAGAAAATATAGGAGAAGAGGAAGCAACAAAGGAACAATTGTTGAGAGTTGTTTTCAAGCTAGGAACTAGGGTGAAGATTGAAGTCCCAATGTATGAAGGTAATCTGTATGTGGAATAATTGCTTGACTCGATAAATTCCTTGGATAAATATTTTGATTACAAGGAGATAGAAGATGAAAAAAAAGTAAAGCATGTTGTGACAAGGTTGAAGGGACATGCATCTTTATGGTGGGACGAGTTGCAAGATGACAGGAGGAGGAAAGGTAAGTATAATATTAAGATTTTGGATATAATGGTAGATAAAATTAAGGCTAAGTTCATACCCAAATATTATTAGCTAAACCTATTCAGAAGACTATAAAAACTTAGACATAAAAGTATGTTAGTGAAAGAGTATACTGAAGAATTATATAAGTTGAATATAAGGGAAGGACACTTCGAAAATGATGAAGAGAAAGTTGCTAGGTATATCAATGGGTTGAGGTATGAAATTCAAGATGAAATTATTCTGGTGACGATGAGGACTGTAGAGGATGCCTATTAGGCACCCCTGAAGGCAAAAGAAGTAGATCCAAAAGAATAGGGGAAAGAATCTAACTAGAGGAAAAGGAAACCTAAGGGAAAAGTTCTAGAAATCAAGGAAAGAATCTAGTGGCTCTAACAATCGTATGGATAGAGTAGGAGACTCTAGAGGAAGGATACTTTTTTCGAGAGGTAGAGTAATAGGTAGAGGAGGAAAGATCAAATGTTATGCTTATGGAAAGAAGGGACACATGTCTTGGGAATGTCTTGAATATAAGACTACAGGTTTTAGATAAACTCACATTATTGAGGCTCAACAGAAGATTATGGAGACAGAGGAAAAAGGAGAATTTGTTAAAGAGGGAAAACTATTCATGATGAGGAAAACCCTTGTGAAGCCAGAAAAAGAGGTGAAAGATCCAACACAAAGAAAATGTTTATTTAGAACCTCTTGCAAAGAAAACGAGAGGTGATGTAGGAGCATCATTGGCAAGTGCGTAGAGGCAGGAGGACTCAACACGTTAGAGTTCTTCCAGAAATTCTGCGTGGGTAGTTGCAACCGATTCCGGAATCCGCCTCCACTCAGCGCTGAAAATTCACCTTTAAAGGCACGCTTGAACTAGTGCCGAATTTTACCCTTTGAGGCACATTTTGAAAATTGTAAACAGAGAAGAAGTTTCCACTTTGGCTTTGGAATGCAACTGAACTAAGATAGTGTAGGATGAATTTTAGAGTAGGAAAGTATCCAGGGGAAACCCTAGAAACATTTTTGAGTTATGTAGAAGTTTGTACACCCAGTTAGGGAGAGCTAGAATACAGAGAGAAATTAGTTGTAAGAGAGAATTGTGAGTTAGCAGGAGATCTCAGTGTTTTTGAGTTACCGTAATTTTGAATGTATTCTGTATCCATTGGGAACTTGTGAATATAACAGAATGGAAAATTGATCCAAATGTATGGTGTGTGGACTGTGTGCATTTTCCTGTCTTTTCTGTTTACATGAACAAGGGGATTGAACTGTGAGTTTTTCCAGTTTCAATTGTGTCTCTTCATTGGAAGCTCTGCAAGGTGTGCATCGAGCCAGAGAGGAATGTAAGGAGATCAGGAGGAATTTCTCTATGAGAAATACCATGGATCTAAGTTATCAAAATCCCTTAGACGCAAGGAGTGTGCGGGAAATTGAAGTCTGAACCAAACAAATCTCAGGAGGGATAACTCTTCGGAAGGTGTTATCGAAATCTAGGAACTCATTCCCTAGAAGGAATGAAGACCTAGTCTTCGAAGACTTAGAAAATCTTCTAAGTCTGAAGTGAGTAAAATATTAGGAGGAAGAACGTCATCGAGTGTTGGATCATGGCAGAAGATCCTGCAGACCATCCGATTTGAGGGAGAAGCGCGGACTTTAATGTTGCGTATATCCAGAAGAGGAGATCTCGAAGATATGAACAGACGGTGGAGAAATCTCGAGGAGAGTCGTGAAATACCCCAAACCGTTGGATCAAGTGGAGTTGCGAGGAGGTCATTGATGGGGAAGAGATCTGACCATATATCTAGAGGGCGTTGTGAGTCGTTGATCAAGCGCCTCGAGATTCTGGCATTTCGGCATTTCGGCAATATGGAATCCGAAAGACAGAGAAGTGGGGCCCTTGCATCGTGATTCCCTGAATCGTGAAACCCTAAAAGAATAGGCACCGAGACATTTCGGTATTTCAGCAATCGAGAATCCAAAAGACAAGGGAGCGAGACCCTTGCATCACAACTCCCCAAATCGAAAAACCCTAAATGAATGAACGCAAAAAAATTTGGTATTCCGGTAACCAAAGATCTAAAAGACAGAGGAGTGGGGCCCTTGCATCGCAATTCCCCGAATCATGAAACCCCAAAAGAATAGGTGCCAAGACATTTTGGTATTTTGGCGACTGGGAATCCGAAAGACAGGGGAGCGAGGGAATGCCTACATCGCAATTTCCTGAATCACGAAAGTCAGTAGCGCTTTTTCGTGGACCGTCATTTCATCATTTCAGGAACCGGGTGTTCGAGAGGCCAGGAGTCGGGAGATGTGGAGTCCCGACTCCCGAAATCGCGAAACCCTGAAAGCCTTCGGAGGAATAGTATGAGCCAGATCCGTTAATCCCTTTTCATCATTTTGGTAACTGGGGATTCTACATAGCAGAGATATCCCTTGCACCTAGGTTTAGCAAAACGCAAAAACCTGAAAGAATAGGCCCACGATATTTCGACATTTCGGTCACCGGGGGTTCAAAGGACGAAGAGATGGGACGCTTGACTCGTGAAGTCCTGACCCATGATATTTCGACATTTCGGCCACTGGGGGTTCGAAGGACGAAGGGATGGGATGCTTGACTTGTGAAGTTTTGGTCCCCGATAAGCATCCTTTTTTTATTAGCGCAAGGTCACGCCTCTTGGTTGTGTGTTGTGGGAGCTCATGCTTGGCGCTTGGAAAAGACAACTGAGCATTTATGGGGAACCTGTGTGTGTGTTCGTTTTTGAAGGGTTCCAGTTTGGGACCAGAAGATCCATTTTGGCTCCCGAACCAGAAGATCCTAACTGGGAGGTCGCGAAACCCTGAGGAGGGATAGGGGTCTGCATCAGGTGGTATCGAGCATCAATTTTTCATCTATAGACTTTAGGCAAAGGAGGAAAATAAGGAGAGAGAGAACTTGGAGCTGTACTATGTGTGTGACAGATAGTTGACATAATGCCACCAAGAAGACGAGAGCCACCTTTAGGCAACCGTGTTGTAGAGAGGGATATGCGAGAGCTTCGCGCCCGATTGGAAACAATGGAAGCAACATAGAGAAGAGAACCTGACGTTGGGGATGTCAATGATGCAAAAAGTGAAGAGGTTGAGGTTGAAGAAGCTGCAGGAGAGGATGCTGCAGAAGAACGTTTGTTGAGAGCAGTTGCCAGATTGGGAGGCAGAGCTAAGATAGAGGTCCCCATGTATGAGGGAAATCTATATGTTGAAGAAATGTTGGACTGGATAAGGTCCATGGACAAACACTTTGACTATGAAGATGTCGATGAGGAGAAGAAGGTGAAGCAGGAAGTCACCCAGCTAAAAGGGCATGCAACACTGTGGTGGGACGAACTGTAGGCTGAGAGGAGAAATAAATGAAAACAGAGGATAAAGAGTTGGGACAGGATGGTAGCCAAACTAAAGGCTAAGTTCATACCTAAAGACTACCATATTAATATGTTCAAGAAGCTACATAACCTGAGATAGAAAGGGATGACGGTCAAGGAGTACACCGAAGAGTTCTACCGGCTAAAAATCAGAACTGGACAAAAGGAGAGAGACGAAGAAAGAGTCACCAGATATATAAACGACTTGAGATATGAAATCTAGGATGAACTTAGCATGATGTCAGTGAGGATTGTGGAAGATGCTTATCAGTTTACGCTGAAGGCAGAGGAGAAGATGACCAGAAAACAGAACCAGCAAGGAAGAGGTAAAGGCTCGGTCCCAAGAAAAAGAAATGGATTTAACTGTGATAGAGCACATCAGTATAAGGATGAGGCTGAGAAACCACACAATCACTCAGAACGAGGAGGAACTTCACGAGGAAGACAAAATGGTGGAAGAAAATTTTCTAGAGGAAGAGGCAGAGGAGGAGTAAGGTGTTATAACTGTGGAAAGATAGGGCACATGTCTTGGGAATGTCCCGAGAATAATAAGGAAGGAGGAGAAGCTCACATTTCAGAAGTAAGGTGAAGAGATGTTGAAGAAGAAGGAGCAGAGGATGGAGCATCCCTGATGTTAAGAAAAGTTCTCTTAAAACCAGAGGCAGAAATTGAAAAGCCAGTGCAGAGAAATAGTCTCTTCAGAATAGCTTGCAAGATTAAGGATAAAGTATGCAAGGTGATCATTGACAGTGGGATTACTGACAATCTAGTATCCATAGAGATGGTGGAGAAATCGGAGCTAAAGACAACTGCACATCCAAGGCCATACAAAGTCTCATGGCTGCAAAAAGGACACCAGGTAATGATTTCTAAACAATGCCTGGTTGAAATTAAAATAGGAGGATATAAAGATTAAATCCTATGTGATGTAATTCCCATGGACGTATGCCACATTTTGTTGGGAACACCATGGCAGTTTGACAGAAATGCCATTCACGATGGAAGGAAGAATACATATACATTGGAGAAGAATGGTAGGATGCATATGTTTCTTCCAATGGAGGAGAAGAGAGTGAAAGAGGAAGCCAACACAAGCATACTTCTCATGAGTGGGAAGGAACTCCTGAAAGAAGTCAAGGAAGAACAGGAGATGCAGTTTGATGTGGTAAGGAAGCCCATATTCATCCTTATGAGTATGTCAATGGATGATTTGCCTGAAGAAGTTTAGGAGATGCTAGATAATTTTGTTGATATAGTGGTGGATGAGATGCCAAACTCATTGCCACCCATCAGGAGTATCAGTCATCATATCGACTTGATACCAGGAGAAAACCTGCCAAACAAAGCAGCGTACAGATTAACACCTAGAGAAAATGAGGAGGTGAGGAACCAAGTCCAAGAGTTGTTGGATAAGGGTTTAGTCAAAGAAAGTTTGAGCCCATGCGCAGTACCAACTGTGTTAAGCCTAATGAAAGATGGAGGATGGAGAATGTGAACAGACTCGAGATCCATCAACAAGATCACCATCAGGTACAGATTTCCTTTACCAAGAATGGATGACTTAATGGATTGCTTAAGTTGAGAATTTTTTTTTTCTAAGATAGATCTGAAAAGTGGATATCACCAAATCAGGATGAGAGAAGGTGATGAATGGAAAATATCCTTTAAGACGAATGAAGGTCTATATGAGTGGTTGGTTATTCCATTTGGCTTAACAAATGCCCCGAGCACTTTTATGAGGCTGATGAATGAAATTCTAAAAGATTTCATTGGTAAGTTAGTGGTTGTATATCTGGACAATTTACTAATGTTTAGCAAGACTAAAGAGAAGCATTTGAGGCACCTAATGCTAGTAATGAGAAGGCTACAACAGGAGAAGTTGCTGATCAATTTGAAGAAGTCCTCTTTTATGAAGATAGAACTCATTTATTTGGGTTTCGTGATCTCTTCGAATGAACTGAAGATGGATCCAGTGAAGGTGAAAGCGATCAAGGAATGGTCGTCGCCAAGGAGCATGTTTGAAGTAAGGAGCTTTCATGGTTTAGCAAGTTTTTATAGAAATTTCATTAGAGACTTCAGTGGGATTTGTGCACCCATGATGGATACAGTAAATAAGCGGCACAAGTATTTTAAATGGACAGAGCATGCCGAAAGGAGATTCAATATATTGAAGGAGAGGATAACAGAATGACCAATTCTGGTCTTGCCAAATTTTGGGAAGACATTTCAGGTAAGATGTGATGTAAGTGGAGTTGTAATAGGAGCAGTTCTGAGTCAGGACAATCGACATGTTGCCTATTTCAGTGAGAATTTGAATGAGACTAAGAGGAAATACTCCACATATGACAAGGATTTTTATGCCATAATCCAAGCTTTGAAGAAATGGAGGCATTATCTTGTCCCACAAGGGTTTGTCATGTACAACGATAACCAAGCTTTACAATTCATAACCAGACAAGAAAAACTAAACCAGAGGCATGCAAAATGGGTTGAATATATGCAAAATTTTACTTTTGTCATAAAACATATTGCTAGAAATGCTAACAAGGTTGTTGATGCGTTAAGCAGGAGATGTTTGATCATGTAGGAATTCCAGGTGAAGACCTTGAGGTTTGAACACCTTAAGGATATGTATTGTGATGATACATATTTCAAGGAGGCCTACGAAGCATGTACAAGCCCTGTACTAAGAGATAGAAGTCAGTGGACAAAGTATATGGTTCAGGAAGGATTGTTGTTCAGAGGAAATCAATTGTGCATACCAAGATGCTCAATGAGGGACAATCTTTTGAAGGAGAAGCATAGTGGAGGATTGGCTGGACATTTTGGTCACGATAAAACATTTGCACAGTTGAGCAGTTCATACTATTGGCCAGGTATGAGAACAGAGGTGATAAAGTTTGTGAACAAATGTAGGATCTACCAACATGCAAAGGGGAAAAGACAGAACACTGGATTGTATCAACCATTGCCAATACCAAAGATGCCTTGGGATGCAATAAGCATGGATTTCATGTTGGGATTTCCAAGAACACAAAGGGGATTCAATTCCATATTTCTGGTGGTGGATAGGTTTTCAAATATGGCACATTTCATCCCATGCCAGAAGACCAGTGATGCAACACATGTTGCAAATCTGTTTTTCAGAGAAGTTGTTAGACTTCACGGTCTACCCAGGAGCATTGTCTTAGACAGAGACACAAAATTTGTTGGTCACTTTTGGAGGACGTTGTGGAATAAGATGAGGACAGATTTTTCCTTTATCTCATCTTATCACCCTCAAACAGATGGGTAGACTGAGATGGTAAATAGAAGTTTGGGGAATTTATTAAGGAGTCTAGTTACTGAACATCATAACCAGTGGGATCAAATTCTGCCACAAGCAAATTTTCATACAATGACTCACCAAACAGAAGCACTGGAAGGAGCCCATTCCAAATACTCTATGGAATGCAACCCAGGGGAGTGTCTTATTCAAGGGACTTGGAACAGAGAGAGATCGGAAGCGTTGGAGCAGAGGATTTTGTTGTTGAAGTGCAGAGACTCCATAGTCGGATCAAAGAACAATTACAAAGTTCTAGACAAAAATACAAGCACAGAGTTGATCAACATCGGAAGGAACTTCAATTTGAAGTGGGAGATCAAGTTCTAGCACATATCAAGAAGGAAAGGTTCCCTAGGGGAACATATAACAAACTGAAGATGGAGAAGATAGGACCCTGTAAGATCTTGAGGAAGTTTGATGCAAACGCCTATGAGATCGAGTTGCCAGATGGTGTGGGCATTTCACCCATATTCAATGTCTCAGACACGTACCCTTACAGGAGAGATGACATAGAAGGATCAAAAGATCAAGGAAAGATTCAGTGGGAGAAGTAGATGCCTGTGGTAGAGAACCTATAGATGGAGAAGATTATGGATCAGAGGATTGGCAAGAAGACCAGGAGGAGGACTTATTTTGAGTATCTGGTCAAATGGAAGGGATTCCCAATAGAAGATGCTAGTTGGGAAAACGAAGTTGTTATCCAGAAGCGGGGAAAGTTAGTAGAGGAGCTCATGGACAAGAGTCCATGAATTTTTGTCAAGGGGAGTATGATGCAGGAGCATCGTTGGCAAGTGCGCAGAGGCGGGACCACTCAACATGTGAGAGTTCTTCCAGAACTTTTCCGTGGACAGTTGCAACATATTCTGGAATCTGCCTCCACTCGGCACCGGAAATTCACCTTTGGAGGCACACTTGAACCGGTGTCGAATTTTACCCTTTGAGGCACGTTTTGAAAATTGTAAACAGAGCAGGAGTTTCCACTTCAGATCTGGAATGCGAATGAAATAAGATAGCATAGGATGAATTTTAGAGTAGGAAAGTAGCCAGGGGAAACCCTAGAAACATTTTTGAGTTATGTAGAAGTTTGTACACCCAGTTAGGGAGAGCTGGAATACAGAGAGAAATTAGTTGTAAGAGAGAACTGCGAGTTAGCAGGAGATCGCAATGTTTTTGAGTTACTATAATTTTGAATGTATTATGTAGCCATTGAGCACTTGTGAATATAACAGAATGGAAAATTGATCCAAATGTATGGTGTGTGGACTGTGTGAATGTTCCTGACTTTTTTGGTTACATGAACAAGGGGATGGAACTGTGAGTTTTTCTAGTTTCAATTATTTCTCTTCATTGGAAGCTCTGCAAGGTGTGCATCGAGCCAAAGAGGAACGTAAGGAGATCAGGAGGAATTTCTCTACGAGAAATACCTTGGATCTGAGTTATCAAAATCCCTCATATGCAAGGAATGTGCGGGAAATTGAAGTCTGAACCAGACAAAGATCGGGAGGGATAGCGCTTCGGAAGGTGTTATCGAGATCCAGAAACTCATTCCCTGGAAGGAATGAAGACCTAGTCTTTGAAGACTTAGAAAATATTCTAAGTCTGAAGTGAGTAAAATCTCAGGAGGAAGAACACCATCGAGCGTTGGATCGCGGCAGAAGATCCCACAGACCGTCCGATTTGAGCGAGAAGCACAGACTTTAATGTTGCATAGATCTAAGAGAAGAGATCTCGAAGATCTAAACGGATGGTGGAGAAATCTCGAGGAGAGTCATGAAATACCACAAACCATTGGATCAAGTGGAGTTGCGAGGAGGTCAATGACAGGGAAGAGATCTGACCATAGATCTAGAGGGAATTGTGAGCCATTGATCAAGCACCTTGAGCTTTTGGCATTTCATCATTTCGGTATTTCGGCAACCGGGAATCTGAAAGACAGAGGAGCGGGGCCCTTGCATCCTGATTCCTCAAATCGTGAAACCCCGAACGAATAGGCATCGGGACATTTCGGTATTTCACCAACTGGGAATCCTAAAGAAAGGGGAGCGGGAGCCTTGCATCACGACTCCCCGAATCGTGAAACCCCGAACGAACGAATGCCAAACATTTCAGTATTTCGATAATCGGAGATCCAAAAGACAGAGGAGCGGGGCCCTTGCATCGTGATTCCTCAAATCGTGAAACCCAGAAAGAATAGGCGTCGAGAGATTTCGGTATTTCGGCGACCAGGAATCTGAAACATCGGGGAGCAAGGGAATGCCTACATCATGATTTCCTGAATCATGAAAGCCGATAGCTCTTTGTCGTGGACCATCATTTCGACATTTCGGGAACCGGGTGTTCGAGAGGCCAGGAGTCAGGAGACGTGGAGTTCTGACTCGCTAAATCGTGAAACCCCGAAAGCCTTTGGATGAATAGTATGAGACAGAGCCGTTAATCCCTTTCCGACATTTTGGCAACCGGGGATTCCAAGGAGCAAAGATATCCCTTGCACCCAGGTTTCGCAAAACGCGAAAACCCGAAAGAATAGGCCCACGATATTTCGTCATTTCAGCCACCGAAGGTTCGAAGGATGAAGGGATGGGACGCTTAACTTGTGAAGTCCCAGCCCATGATATTTCGACATTTCGATCACCAGGGGTTCGAAGGACGAAGGGACGGGAATCTTGACTTGTGAAGTTCCAGTCCCCAATAAGCGTCCTTTTTGGATTAGCGCAAGGTCACGACTCTTGGTCGTGTGTTGTGGGAGCTCACACTTGGTGCTTGGAAAATCCAACTGAGCATTTGTGAGGCACCTGTGTGTATGTTCATTTTCGAAGGGTTCCAGTTTGGGACCAGAAGAGCCATTTTGGCTCCTGAACCAGAAGATCCTGATTGGGAGGTCGCGCAACCCTGAGGAGGGATAGGGGTCTGCATCAAGAGGGTATGCAAGTTGATTATAGATAGTGGGAGAACTAATAATATAGTGTCGATGAAAATGGTGGAAAATCTAAAGATGGGGATGACAACACATTTGAATCTGTATAGGGTTTTGTGGATACAGAAAGGACATCAAGTCATGGTAAGTAAACAATGTAAAGTTTAATTTAATATTTCTAGTTACAAGGATGAAGTTTTATGTGATGTCATACATATGGATGTTTTTCATGCTCTGTTGGGGAGGCCATGAAAATATGATAGAAATGTCATACATGATGAGATAAATAATAATTATACCCTTGAGAAGAATGGGTGTAGGCATATGTTGTTACCACTAGATGATAAGGGAGTCAAAAAGGAGGCTAGTCTGAGTATACTTCTCATGAGTGGGAAGGATATATTGAAGGAAATTAAAAAGGAACAGAAGATGCAGATCATTGTTATTGGTAAGACGACAACCATTCTTACAAATACTTCTATGAATGATTTTCCTGTTGAAATTCAGGAACTGTTGGATGATTTTGTTAAAATTGTGGTGGATGTGTTGCCTCATACTTTAACTCCCATCATAAGTATTAGTAATCATATTGACCTTATTCTAGGTGTAAGTTTTCCAAACAAAGAAGCATATAGGTTTACCCCTCAGGAGAATGAAGAGGTCAAAAAGTAGTTACAAGAGGTATTGGACAAAGGGTTAATTAGAGAAAGTATGAGCCCATGTGAAGTACTTACTGTGTTGAGTCCAAAGAAGGATGGTGGATGGAGAATCTACACGGATTCCAAAGATATCAACAAGATCACCATTGGGTATAGATTTCATTTACCCTGGATGGATGGTTTAATGGATTATTTGAGTGGAAAAAGTTATTTTTCGAAGATAGATTTGAAAAGTGGTTATCATCATATAAGAATGATAGAAGGATATTAACAAAAAACAACATTCAAAACAAATGAAGTGTTGTATCAGTGGCTTGTTATTCCATTTGGTTTAACCAATGCTCCAAGTACATTCATCAGATTGATGAATGAAGTACTCAAAGATTTAATTGGAAAGTTTTCAATTGTTTATTTGGATGATATCCTAGTCTACAGTAACATTAAGGAGGATCATTTGAGACACTTAAGGATGGTGTTTAGGATATTGTAACAAGAGAAGTTGTTGATAAATTTGAAGAAATGCTCTTTTATGAAGACATAACTTGTCTATTTAGGGTTTGTAATTTTTTCAAATGGATTGATGATGGATACTAAGAAGGTGAGGGATATAAAGGAGTGTCCTTCTATGAGAAGTGTGTTTGAGGTAAGAAGATTTCATGGGTTGGAAATTTTTTACAAAAATTTCATTAGAAATTTTAGTAGTATTTGTGCACCCATAGTGGATACTATAAAGAAATAACATAGATCCTTTGATTGGACAAAATAATCCAAGAAAGGATTTAGGATATTAAATGAGAAGATAACATAACAACCCATCTTAATTTTACTAGACTTAAGGAAGAATTTTTAAGGTGTGATGCAAGTGGAGTGGCCATTGGAGAAATTTTAAGACAGGATGATAATCCTATTGTTTATTTCAGTGAGAAGTTGACTGACACTTGTTGGTTGTGGAGCTTGATTATCTTCCTAATTCAGATGTTTGTTTCATCTGTGCTTCGACCCTATTCCCTAACGTGGGTGTGGGGGGGATTCCCCCCCCCCACAACTGTTGTGAGGGGGCTCCATAGGGGCGGCGAAAATTTTTTCATCCCTCCTTGGCAGGGGATTTGGGGGTAGTGCCCCCGAAGAGAAATATTGAGAAAATTTTCCTTGTAAAATATTGTAATTTCATAGTCAATCTAGACCATTCATTATAAGTTCATAGATCTGATAGTAGAATTTATTTTTAGGGTTTCTTCCCCATAAGGAAACACTCTCTTATGAGCAAATTGTATTGTGGATGCGTATTATCATGAATATTGTATTCTGAGAGAAGACACTGTTAGAGAAAGAAGAGGAAGTTACAATGAGTGTGTTGTAGGTTGTATCCCTTCATTTTGTTGGATAATAAAAAGGAAGGATCTGGAAATTTCTCTGGTGGACGTAGCCCACATTGGGTGAACCATGTATATCTGTGTCTCTATTGTATTATGTATCTTCTATGTTTTATTTCCGCATTTGTTTTATTTTATTGCTTCGCGATCTTGTTTTTATAACAACACTAAGAAGAAATATTTGACTTATGACTAGGAATTTAATGTTGTAATTCAAGCTTTGAAAAAGTGGAGGCATTATCTTATGCCAAAATATTTAATTTGTATACTCACAATCATGATTTGCATTTTATAACTATGCAGGAGAAGTTGAATAAGAGACATGCCAAATGGATAGAATTCATGCTGAGTTTTACTTTTGTCATTAAGCATATTAGTGGGAGTTCTAACAAAGTTGCAGATGCTTTGAGCAGGAGATGTTTGACCTTGCAGAAATTCCAAGTGGAGACTTTGGGGTTCGAACACCTCAAGGAAATGTGAAAGGAAGACCCAAACTTCAAGGAGGCTTATAAGGCTTGTGAGAATCCTTTGATAAGGGATAGAAGTCTATGGATGGAGTACTTGATCCAAGAAGGATTGTTGCTCAAAGGGAGTCAGTTATGTATTCCCAAATGTTCAATGAGGGATAATTTACTAAATGATAATCATAGTGGAGGATTAGATGTACATGTTGGCCATGAAAAGACATATGCGCAGTTGATTTCTTCTTACTATTGGCCAGGCATGAGATCTGACGTGAAGAGGTTTGTAGAAAAATGTATAATTTGTTAATATGCTAAAGGGAAGTAGCAAAATACATTGTTGTATCAACAATTTCCTATTCCAAATAGGCCATGGGATGCTATAAGTATGGATTTGTTTCTAGGATTTCCAAGAACCCAGAGGGGAAATGATTCGATTTTCGTGGTAGTTGACAGTTTTTCAAAGATGGCACATTTCATACCCTGTCACGAGACAAGCGATGCTACCCATGTAGCAAATTTATTTTTCAAGGAGATTGTGAGATTGCATGGATTTGCTAAGAGCATAGTTTCGGACATAGACACAAATTTTATAGGGAATTTTTGGAGATCTTTATGTAATAAGATGGGAACTAATATGTATTTTAGTTCATCATATCACCCTCGGAAAGATGAAAACACTGAGGTGGTGAATAGAATCTTGGGGAATTTGTTAATAATTTTGGTGACTGAACATAAGAGTCAATGGGTTCAAATTCTTCCTCAGGAGAAATTTTCATATAATTCTTTACCAAACAGGAGTACTGGTAAGAGCCCATTCTAGATAGTATATGGAATGCACCCAAGGAGAATTTTTTAGTTAAGTTGAAAAATATAGGGCCTATTTTTGGTCTTCTTGAAGCTTAATAGATATTGTGTTGTTTTATTTCTGCATATGTAGGTTTATATGTTTTATGAGTGAATTTGTGAATGCGTTTAAGTTTAAATTGTTTATCTTCGAGGAGTCAAGTTCAAAGTGAGCACTGAGTCGATGCAATGTGTGCAGAGGCCATAACGTTTTGAGGATTAAAGCTAAGAAGGGATAGTGCAAAGTCTGCATAGAATAGCGCAAAGAGTGCACATAAATCCCATGCAAGGTGTGGGTAGGCCAAATATCATAAGACTTAGCGCAAGGTATGAATAGGCCAATCATTTCTAAAAGCCAAATCTCAGGAGAGTTAGTGCAAAGAGTGTGCAGCCAAGTAATTTTAATTTTCAAAACTGAGGAGAGTTAGTGCAAGTGAGCACTAGAGATCACTTAGTAGAAGTGATAAAGATCAGAAGAGAAAGCATTATGTATTTCGAAAGAGGGAACTCAGAGGTCACAAAAAAAAAAATCCTTTGGTAAGGATCGAACGATCATGGGAAGTTGTTTTGGGTCCCGAATACCCACCAGTCGTTAATCGTGTAAACTAATCCAAGTTGTAGACCCCTGGTTGAAGTGCGAGTAGTCTGACCTACATGTCACTCGGACGTTGGAGATTCTACCATCTGGGATATTTAGTTGTTGGGTGGAGGCGAGAAGTCCTGCATCCCCGCACACTGTTGATTTAGGAGCTTGGGATCTAACACAAGATGTAGATCCAAGAGAGCAGAGAACTCCCGCCATTCATCCGATCTCGGGCGAGTAAGATCTAGCCCTTGTAGTTGGAGGAGTGGAAATATAGGGTAAAACCCAAAACCATCGGTCAAGCCACTTTATGACCGATTGCAATCAGTAGAGACATCCAGGAAAATTGGTGTCATGTTCACCCTTTGGAGCTTCAAATTCCCGACGCGTCGCATAGAGCCTTTTCGTTAAGCACTAGGTTCTATCCCACGGTCACGTGCACTATTCTATTGGGGAAAGGACCCTCATGGATCTTGGAGGTTCGCGCGTTCACGATAGAGCCTGTGGTAAAGAAAACCAGATCTATGGGATCTCGAGAGCCATTTCAACTCTCTAGACCGGGAGGTCGAGCGCACCCACAGGGGTTGCGTCATATTTTAATGTGGATCATGGTGGAAATATGATGGTGCATGAAATTGTTATCAATTTCTTGATCTTGCTTTGTTGGAACGGTGTTCTAAAACATTAAAAAAATTACAATGCCTCTATCTTTCTTTGTTGGAATAATATGATTACCTTCAAGAATGTGCAGGCATGCACTTCTCTGTTAAAAGTTTGTGTAATTGATGTTAAAAGTTTGTGTAATCAATTTGTTTAATGTTTTGAGAGATGAGATATATATGAGAACACCCATAGAGGTGAGAGTGCAATGTGTAGTAAAGTGTGTGAACAAGTCACAATATTGTAGAGTACAGTGTGTCTGTGAGGAGAGGATGATTGTATGTTGTGTTGGCTATTGTAATTCTCCCTTGAATAATAAGAATATGGATTATCATTTACCCGTGGTTTTTTGCTATATTGAATTTTCGCTTAAATCACTGTATAAATTGTAGATTTTTTGTTCTCAGTTTTATGCTCTATTTATACTCTGTTTTACTTCCAGTTCCTAACAAGTAGTATCAGAACTCAGAGTTGAAAAATCTGATAGCTAAGGAGGAAGATTTATTCAAAATCGAATTCACAAAGGAAGTCGTTGGTCGTTGGGGTCACTGCCATAAAGAGAACGGTCGGTCACGCAGAAAATATCAAAGGTTAGTTGTGGGATGAAAACTCTGCAAACCGCAAGGTAGAGGACGAGCCTTCTTGAATGGGAAGGGGCAATATTGATATTCTGCGTGAATAGGCTCTATGGTTGGCTCTATACCCTCAGTTTTAGGATTATCACACTCTACAATGCCTTGCGGGAGAAGCGATAACAGTGGGAACACTTTCTTCACCATCATGGAAAGTTTGAAGTGAGGTATGAGAGGATTTATTTTCTTACATTATGCACAAGAGATATAATATCAAGGATCACCTTTATAGTTAAATGTTTGGTGAAGACTTTCTTCACCATCGTGGAAAGTTTGAAACTAGGTATGAGAGGAGATTTATTTGCTTATATTATGCACAAGAGATATAATATCAAGGATCACCTTTATACTTAAATGGTGGATGTCCTTTAAAGGATCACCTTTATTTGTTTAAGAGGTCGATCCTTTCTTGTTTTGGTAAAACGTTTTAAACATATATGTTAAATATTTATGTTTTGAATTTAAACCTTTTTTTGGTTCAACCTTGAATTTTAAGATTGGTTATTCCACATATTATAAAGAGCTTGGTTTATTATAAGTTGTAGTATTTTTTTTTTGGTAGTTTTGTGCTAGTGGAAAAGTACAGAGTTTGGTTAATATTTGTGGTTGCAGTAATTGTTTTCTTGAAGGTCTCATTGGTTGAGACGAGAACTTCCTATAGAATGTTACGGTTTATCATGTGAAGTGATGATGCTCACTGTTTCACTGTCATGTGATAGTAAATGGAGCATTGGAAGATGATCGTGGAGAAGAAAGGGGATGTGATGCTAAATAGCAGCATGGTGACGGTAAAGTCACTATGACAGTAAAATATTCTTTAGAGTTGTAAAAATAATTGATTGCATGTAAATGGGCATATGTTTGTAAGACATGGATAGGCTTGTGTACCCCTAGTTTATCAGGTCAACTATGAAAATTTAGACATAGATTTAGGTAGATTGAATATGTGGGGGGCATGCATGTTGGGTTAATGATGCAGGAGCATCGCTCCCAAGCCAACCATGCGTCGGCCAGCCAGCGCACTCAACGCGTTCAAGGAAGAGAGGTGCAAGCGTTCTCATATTTTGAATTTGAATTAAGGGCATTTAATATTGTAAGGTTGTTAGAGCCAAAAGGTCGTGCCTATACACAAGCTTTAGATGTAGATAGCCTTTAATGGTTGTAAGGCTGGGATCTAAATCCAATATAGACTAAACAACCATTTAATTATGAATTCAATGTAATTGAATAGGGTAGGTAGCATGGACGGAAGAGCTCAAAGAGCCCCCTCATGTAAAAGATCTTTTGATCTTGTTTGGAGTTAGTGGAAGTTGCAAGAGAATAGAGAGGAGAGGAGAGAAGGAGTCGAGACTCTGTCAAAGTCTGAGCTTAGGAACAAATTGTAAAAACATGCATTTGATATTAATACAAACCAGAGCAGTTTTTCCTACATATTGTCTATGTTGTGTGAATGTCTATGTGTGTTCTATTTATGCTATGAATGTATGTTGTAGATGTGCGTTTACAGGGACAGATAGGCTCTTCTATCTGTAGAGTTCTTTGATTCCAGGTTGGAGTTCTTTGAGGCTTGATGCCAAGAGGGCGTGACAAAACACTACGGGTTCTGATAGTCAGTGCTTAGAGAGCACTTCCAATTCTGCGGAATTTGGACAAGGACGTGCTAGGAGGGCACACCAACTGAAATCATTGACTCAGAGGAAGACCTCAAGGTTTTTGAACACCTTGGAGGCAATACTATGTAGAGGAAGACACAGTGGAAGACATAATCGTTGCGGGATTCTGCAAGAACTCTGCCAG
Source organism: Picea glauca (assembly GCA_000966675.3). Lineage (NCBI taxonomy): Eukaryota > Viridiplantae > Streptophyta > Pinopsida > Pinales > Pinaceae > Picea > Picea glauca. The sequence continues at coordinate 343,139 of JZKD02S2164620.1, forward strand.
GTGGGCATTGAGTAGATGCACGGGTTGCATTGAGGAGGAACTCCATTGTGAGTTCATAGAGAAAACAGAGTCAGTGAGAGAACTCTCGGAAAACTCTGCCAGGAGGGCATTGAGTTAGTGTGCAGATAGAGCACAGAAGGAAATAACTCTTTTGAGTTCTGGAATAGAAGAAGAGTCCAAGGAAGGATCTTCACACGGTTGTTGAAAACCCTGCAGACTCGGCAAGAAGTTTCTTAAGCAAGAGAGTGCCAGGAGGGCATCAGATTCTCCATCTAAGGGAAAAGGAAAAAGGGTTAATCCCTTAGAGGTCGAAGCTACAGGAAAATCTCAGAAGAGATAGCACCTTCGTGCGTTCAAAGACTCTGCAAGGAATGCAGAAGTCAAAGAATCCTTTGAGGATTCAAGGAGAGAAGCTCAAGAGGAGTAGTGCTTTCATGCACAAAGCCATAGCTGCAGAAGTCGTAGAGGCCAAGGAACTCTTTGGAGAGTTTAGAATCTCAGAAGCTCAGGAGGGATAATGTAGGCGAGGCCCAATGGTGTAGAGCTCACAGAGGAAAAGCAAAGGTCGAAGCCTTTGGAATTTGGAAAATATTCCAAAGTTTGAGAAGAAAGCGTAAGCTCAAGGGGAGAGTACAACTACCGTCAGATCAGGCCGAAGCGAAGATCTGGACCGTTAAAGTTTTCACGTTCAGATAGCAGTAGGAGAGCACATAGGAGAAGAGATGATCTAGACCATTGGATCTTGCTTAGACAGTCGATAGTCGTCGAATCTATCGAAAGAAGCACGAGGTTTAATCCTTGCGCGCAGAGTAGAGAAATCCAGAAAAATCCCGATAGGGTAGAGGTATCGGGATTTCAGAATTCGGAAGTTCGGAGGTTCAGAGGACAGTGGACCAAGAGATTTTAACTAACGGGTCTCGAAGTCCCAAAGATGATCAGAGTCGTCCATCTGTGGGAGGACACGTAGCGAAGATCGGGAATTCACCGAGATTTCAGATACTGGGGATTCAAGAGAACAGAGGATAAGTGTCATAGGGGTCGCGAAGTTCTGAAACGCAAAACCATGAAAACTCTGAAAGAAAAGGGAGGACATGTGGCAACGATCCAAGCATCAGGGAAATTCCTGAAAGAATCATTTCTCCATTTTGGCTACCGGGAATGCGAGAGGTAAGAGTTCGAAACTCTTGACCCATAGAATCCCAAAAGAATTTGAGTCGTTGGATCAAGGGAGGCTTTGAGCCGTTGATCTTGTTCAGAGGAGGAGAATGATGCAGACGCAATTGACGCACCCTACATCTGCCCAAAGGATCGCTCAATCACCTCATGTGAGCCGAATTAGCTCTTTCAATTCCCCGACTGGAATCTCGGTTGAAAACCCGACCCACAGGTCCTTCTCATTTCCCTGTCATAGCCTCTGCATGCGCCTATGACCTTCTCCCGACTTAATTTCAAGTTTCGGGGTTTCGTCTTTTCTAATGTCACGAACCTCTGTCCCCGCGATCTCCCAGTCATTGATTCGTCGATGCGCTCCTTTTTGGCCTTAGCCCCTCCTGGCTATGCCCCCTAGTCCATATGACTAGTCCTCGTAAGACCACAGTCTTATCTCCTTATCAGGATTCAGGGTTTCACGATCCTCGATGTCACGAACCTATGTCCCCACGATCTCCCGATCTCCGATGAATAAATTCACCAATGTGCGCTTTACGCGTTAGCCCCCCTAGCTAAACTCCTGGCTCATATGTCTACTCTCCCTGCGACCGCAGTCTTACCTCTCATCGGGGTTTCAAACATCGCAATGTCGAAATGCGTAAACACTTTGTCCACGGGATTCCCGATATCCCGACTCGCGATTTTCCGATGTGGCTCTCCTATCGGGACCTTTTCCGATGGCCTTGCTCGCTGCCACGCGTCCCTTCAAGATGGACGGTCCTGATCGCCTCTTGCTATTCGCGACTTCAAGTGTCCTGGATGCCTCGTCTTCGGGACTCCCGAAATGCCGACCTATGATATGTCGATGGGCTCTCCTCCTTCAGGACTTTCACCGTGGAGATTCCCGATCTCCTTCTCTCGAGACCTCCGATATCCCGATATGTCGATGACCGATATCCCGATACCTGTCGGGACTTTCATCCTCCACGAATCCCAGTGCCCGGATCTCCGAATGAATGATTGTGTGACACGCGGCCTTCCTCAAGTCAACGGCTATGATTCTTTCGTTGTTTTGCGAACTGTAAAGCCTTGATCTTTCGACCTCGAGAACTCCTATGTACCGAGTGTCGATATCCCTATGCCTGTCGAGACTTTTGTCCTCTCCTTTTGAGGGCTTAAACCTCGTGCAGGTTCTGGCCAATCCAACGGCTGACGGGTATCTTGATCAAATCCGACGGCTCACGATCTCCCCCTTCTGTGCACTTCTCCTGCTCCTTCCTGGATGTAGAAACCAACAGTCCAGATCTCTTTTCTCCGCCAATCCGACGGTTGTTGTGCTCTCCTGAACTTGCGCACTCCTTCTTCCCAGACTTGGAATAATTTCAAAATCCAAAGGCGTCAACCTTTGCTCCCTTTCTCCTCTACGAATTCCTCACTCTGAGTTCTCACCTACGCTTTTCGATAGCGTTGTTCCTCCTGAGATTTTACTCCTGGATCCTCAAAAGGATTCTTTGACTTCTGTGCCTCTGCAGAGTCTTCACGCACACACAGTTCTATCTCTCCTGATCTTCTCAAACACTCAGACCCCTAAGGGATTTTGTCTTTCTTCCCTTCTCCCTCATATGGAGAAATTGGATGCCCTCCTGGCTATCCTCTACCTCAAGCAACTCCTTGCTGAGTCTGCAGGGTGTTCAACAACCCTATGAAGATCCCTCAGTGGATTCTTCCTTCAATTACAGAACTCAAAGAGTTCTCCTCTATTCTATGCCTGTCTGCACAATATCTCAAATACCCTCTTGGCAGAGTGTCTTTTCCTTTCACTCACTCAATGCCCACCTGGCAGAGCTCTCAAAATCCTTAGTGATTATGTTTCTTATTGAACTTCCCAACATAAGTCTTCTGTTGTGTACTCCTTGCACCTGCTCAATGCCCACCTGGAAGAGCTTCACAGAATCCTCAGTGATTCTGATTCTTCTTTCTGAACTCACAACAGAGTTCTTCTCAATGCACCACTATGCGTATGCTCAATGCCCACTTGGAAGAGATTCACATAACTCCTGAGAGCTTCTATATGAAACTATGTCTCTCCTACACAGCCTTGCCTCCAAGGTGTTCAACAACCTTGAGGTCTTTCTCCTAAGTTGTTGACTCCAGTTCTTGTGCCATAGCACGTCTTCGTCTAAACCCGCAGTATTTAGAAATGCATCCTCTATGCACGACTATCAGAACCCGCAGCATTCTGTCACACACTCCTAGTGTGAAGCCTCAAAGGCCTTCAACTGAAATCAAGAACTCTTGCAAATGCACACCTACAACATACATCTACAGCATACAATGGAACACACACAGACATCCACATAACACAGAAATACATGCAGGAAAAACTGCTCTTTTTGTATTAAATGGAAAATGTCTATATTTACAAGGTGTTCCTGAGCACGACCTGTAACAAGGTCTCGGCTCCTTCTTCTGCTCTCTACTCATATATTCTCTCTATCTCTATACAGCCTCAACTAACTACCAAAGATATACTCCCAATGTCGTTTACCTGAGGGGGCTCTTAGAGCTCTTCCCTCCAATCTACCTACCCTATTCAATTGCATTGAATGGGTTGTCTAGTCCAACATATTGATCTAGATCTCAGCCATACAAAACATTAAATGCCTATCTTATCTACAGCCTGCACAAACGCATGGCTTCACAACTCACCAGCTTAAACATTAAATTACATTAAATTACAATTTAAAAGATGAGGGTTGCGCCTTTCTTCGTCTTGAATGCACGCGCTTGACACGGCTGGTTGGTTGGCTGGATAACGTGGAGAGATGCTCCTGCATCATACTCCTTAGCTGCAAAATTCATGAGCTCCTTCTCATGAGCTTCCCATCTCTGATTTTGAAATCCTCCTGGATCCCAAATCATCCTCTGGAGTTGTTCATTCACTCCATTCTGTTGTTGTTGTTGCTTCTGCATTGTTGTTGTTGTTGCTTCTCTTCTGCCCAGCCTCTCCTCATTGGCAGTCTCTGCTGACCTCGAAATCAGCCTTCTGATATCTTCTATCACTTCATCCAGCTGCTCTAGTGGCTGGCTCTATTTTTGCAGTCACCCCAGCTGCAAAAAATTTTGGAACATGGGAAGATTCTCAGGATCTCCCATGCCTTCTTCATCAGTCTCCAACTTTACCTGTTGGATGTGCATGCTTTGCACTTTCACCCTCTCTTCCAGGGCTTCTATCTGTTCATACAGATCATCCAAACTAATGTTGTATACCCCTTCTTTTTCTTCTGCTTCAAACTCCCAGGTTGCAATCCTTTCAGCTTCCTGGCTGAAAATATTGAGCCATTCCTCGGAATGCTCATCATCTTCTCCTACTTCTTTTGTTGTCAGCTTCAGTGCTACAGCTTCCTTAGCTTCCTGGCTGAATATGTTGAGACACTCCTCAGAATTCTCATTTTCCTTTCCTGTTTGGGAAGCTTCCAAAGTCTGCTCCAATCCCTCTTCTCTCCTGACAGTCACAGCTGACTGTTCTGTTGTTGTTGTTGCACCATCTGCAACACAGACTTCTACCTCCTCCTGGGAAAATGGTAGGAATACTCCAATTCCCCCAATCATCAGAATATTATCCTGATCTTCCTCCTCGTTCAGCTGCACCTGTTGATCCAAACTCACCTTTCAACTCATTTGTTCTGTCAGCTCCTCAGGTTGATCCCAACTCATCTGCTCATCCCTACCCACCTAGCAATATGGGATGCTTTTGCTACCCTCATGGTAGTCTTCGAGATCCCGCAGCGCCTCATATCATTGCCCAGATGGCAATGTGAAATTCCTTGGCTGTCCTCATGACAGTCTCTGAGATCCCGCAGCGATCTCATTTCTTTCCCCACCTGGAAAACTGGAATTTCTTCTCTGCCCTCCTGGCAGTTCTTGAGATCCTCAGCCGATCCCAATTCATTTTCTTCATCACTGATACCTCTCCCAGTCTCTGGTTCACACACATGAACCATTTCCTCAGGTCCATTGAGGGTTTCATCATACCTCAACCATCCTCTTAACAGCCTGCGCTGCCTTCTAGCCATCAACTCCTTGACTGGCCATTTTATCTTCGGCTTCTCCATGGGCCATTCATATACCCATCTCGGCTTCTTATCCTGTCGCATCCGCAGTTCAAGCTTTTCTATGTCTGTCCTTATTTCATAGAGCTCTTTATCCATTTCTGCAAGATTTTTTGCCTTGCTCTTCCTCCCAGCATGCCTATGGCCTTCAGTAACCATGGTGATGTCTCTGTCTGCTTTCGTAGCAAACCTGCTGCTATCACTTCGCACTAAGAGTGCTACCAGCTTCATCCTACAGTCTCCCCGACTGTCTTCTTGATTGTTGCCTACCTACAAACAATCTCCACAGAGTCTCCAACACTCTGTCTTCCTTTACCTTCTCTCTCTGATACCACTTGATGTGTATCAGAGTGCTCCTTACCTCTTATGCCTCCCTCGCCTGAAATATACAGACAAGAATCAGCCTCTGATACCACTTGATGTGCATATCAGAGTGCTCTTTACCTCTTCCTACCTCTTCCTTCCTGAAATATACAGACAAGAATCAAGCTCTGATACCACTTGATGAAGACGCAATTGATGCACCCTACGTCCGCCCATAGGATCTCTCAATCACCTCATGCAAGCTAAATTATCTATTTCGATTCCCCGACTGGAATCTCGGTTGAAAACCTGATCCACAGGTCCTTCTCATTTCCCTATCACGGCCTCTGCACATGCCTGTCACCTTCTCCCGACTTAATTTTGGGTTTCAGGGTTTCGTCTTTTCTGATGTCACGAACCTCTATCCCCGCGATCTCTCGGTCACTGATTAGTCGATGCGCTCCTTTTTGGCTTTAGCCCCTCCTGGCTATGCCCTCTAGTCCATATGACTAGTCCTCGTAAGACCACAGTCTTATCTCCTTATCGGGATTCGGGGTTTCGTGATCCTCGATGTCATGAACCTCTATCCCCGCGATCTCCCGATCTCCGATGAATAAATTCACCGATGCATGCTTTACGCGTTAGCCCCCCTGGCTAAACTCCTGGATCATATGTCCACTCTCCCTGTGACCGTAATCTTACCTCTCATCAGGGTTTTGGACATCGCAATGCCGAAATGCGTAAACACTTTGTCCACGGGATTCCCGATATCCCAACTCGCGATTTCTTGATGTGGCTCTCCTATCGGGACATTTTTCGATGGCCTCGTTCACTGCTACATGTCCCTTCAAGATGGATGGTCCTGATTGCCTCTCACTATTCGCGACTTCAAGTTTCCCAGATGCCTCATCTTCAGGACTCTCAAAATGTCGACCTTCGATATGTCGATGGGCTCTCCTCCTTCGGGACTTTCACTGTGGAGATTCCCAATCTCCTGCTCTCGAGACCTCCGATATCGCGATATGCCAATGACCGATATCCCGATACCTTTCGGGACTTTCATCCTTCATGAATCCCAGTGCCCGAATTTCTGAATGAATGATCGCGTGACACACGACCTTCCTCAAGTCAACGACTGCGATTCTTTCGTTGTTTCGAGACTTGTAAATCCTTGATCTTTTGACCTCGAGAAATCCGATGTCTCGAGTGTCGATATCCCGATGCCTGTCGGGACTTTTGTCCTCTCCTTTCGAGGGCTTAAACCTCGTGCAGGTTTTGGCCGATCCAATGGCTGACGGGTATCTTGATCAGATCCGGTGGCTCACGATCTGCCCCTTCTGTGCACTTCTCCTGCTCCTTCCTGGATGTAGAAACCAACGGTCCAGATCTCTTTTCTCCATCGATCCAATGGTTGTTGTGCTCTCCTGAACTTCCGCACTATTTCTTCCCAGACTTGGAAGAATTTCAAAATCCAAAGGCCTCAACCTTTGCTCCCTTTCTCCTCTATGAATTCCTCACTTTGAGTTCTCACCTACGCTTTTTGATAGCGTTGTTCCTCCTGAGATTTTACTCCTGGATCCTCAAAAGGATTCTTTGACTTCTACGCCTCTGCAGAGTCTTCACGCACACATAGTTCTATCTTTCCTGAGCTTCTCAAACACTTAGACCCCTAACGGATTTTGTCTTTCTTCCCTTCTCCCTCAGATGGAGAAATTGGATGCCCTCCTGGTTATCCTTTGCCTCAAGAAACTCCTTACTGAGTCTACAGGGTGTTCAACAACCCTGTGAAGATCCCTCAGTGGATTCTTCCTTCAATTAAAGAACTCAAAGAGTTCTCCTCTCTTCTGTGCCCGTCTGCACAATATCTCAAATACCCTTCTGGCAGAGTGGCTTTTCCTTTCACTCGCTCAATGCCCACCTGGTAGAGCTCTCAGAATCCTCAGTGATTCTGTTTCTTCTTGAACTTCCCAACAGAATTCTTCCATTGTGTACTCCTTGCACCTGCTCAATGCCCACTTGGCAGAGCTTCACATAATCCTCAGTGATTCTGATTCTTCTTTCTGAACTCACAACAGAGTTCTTCTCAATGCAACACTGTGCGTATGCTCAATGCCCACTTTCTAGAGCTTCACAGAACTCCTCAGAGCTTCTGTCTGCAACTATGTCTCTCCTACACAGCCTTTCCTCCAAGGTGTTCAACAACCTTGAGGTCTTTCTCCTGAGTTGTTGACTCCAGTTCCTGTGCCGTAGCATGTCTTCGTCTGAACCCGCAGTATTCAGAAATGCATCCTCTGTGCATGAATATCAGAACCCGCAGCGTTTTGTCACACCATCCTAGTGTGAAGCCTCAAAGACCTTCAACTGAAATCAAGAACTCCTGCAAATGCACACCTACAACATACAATGGAATTCACACAGACATCCACATAACACAGAAATACATGCAGGAAAAACTACTCTTTTTGTATTAAATGGAAAATGCCTGTATTTACAAGGTGTTCCTGAGCACGGCCTGTAAAAAGGTCTTGGCTCCTTCTTCTTCTCTCTACTCACAGATTCTCTCTATCTCTATACACCCTCGACTAACTACCAAATAGATACTCCCGGTCTCTTTTACCTGAGGGGGCTCTTAGAGCTCTTCCCTCCAATCTACCTACCCTATTCAATTGCATTGAATGGGTTGTCTAGTCCAGCATATGGATCTACATATCAGCCATACAAAACATTAAATGCCTATCTTATCTACAGCCTGCACAAAGGCACGGCTTCACATATCACCAACTTAAACATTAAATTACATTCAATTACAATTTAAAAGATGATGGTTGCGCCTCTCTTCATCTTGAATGCACGCGCTTGACACGGCTGGTTGTTTGGCTGGCTGATGTGGAGAGATGCTCCTGCATCAAAGAATCTGAGGGTTCAAGATTTCGGTACTACGGTATTTTGGCTACCGAGAGTACAAGAGGACAACGAAGATTTGATGTGCTGGGAGTCGCAGAATTTTGAAATGCGAATTCCCGAAGGTGGAGAAGGAGCATTGTCGGGTCACAAGGGAAAGAGCCAGATTTCGGCATACCAGATATCGGGATTTTGGAAATCTTGAGGAAATAGAATCCAAGCTCTTAGGAATGAAGATCCCGAAAGGATCAAGGTCGTTGATTTGAGAGTGGATCATAGCCATTAATCTCAGCCAGGAGTGAAAATGTTGTATCGGTACTTCGACATTTCAGAATACTGGGATTTGGCATTTCAGGAATCCAAAAGACTAAGAGTCGGGGCTCACAGAGTCGAAAGTTCCAAATACGAATGTGGTCATATGAAGAGTGGTCACATGGACCAAAAATATGGCCTAGAGGGATAATCACCGCTGAGTGTTATTTCAGCATTTCGACATTTCAGGGATCGAGGGATCAAGAAGGCAGAGGTTCTCGACATCAGGACTCAGGAAGTCCTGAAACCCAAAATTACTTTGCGGGAAAATATCGCAGTCGTATTTGAAGGCCGTGTGGAGGTGAAGGACCTGTGGATCAAAGATTTGAGGTTCCAATAGGGAATCAAAGGAGCCTCTTCGACTCGAGGAGGTTTTTGAATGATCCTGCGTGGACCTCGACACGAGGGTCAGGGGGTCTGTTTCAGTTAACCTTGACTCGATGAAAGATTTAATGACTTAAATACGGTTTTTAGGTCAAAGTAGGTGGTTTTTCAGGTCCATGTTTTTGGGTATCCTGTGGTATTGTGTCCATGGATTGCATGTAATGAAGCCTATAAAAGGTGTGGTGAACTCAATTGTAAATGGGCCCAGAGGTAAGTGGTGAAGGATTACTTGGGTCGTTTTGGCCGGATTTGGTCAAAATTATTTGAATGCAAAGTTCGAGGTGGAGTAGTGTACCCAGGTTAGAAAGGTGGGTCTGTAGAAAGGTTGATGTCTTTGCAGGTCAATCAAGTGTTTGAGAATATATGATGAAGTTAGGTTCATGAAACATAGAAAGTATTACAAGAAAGTTGGGATAGAAGAGGAATGTTCAGTAATGCCAAGTTGCAGCAATAGTTGTGGACATAAGCGGTTGTGCTATCTGGTAACTCAATCATCATCGGTTGCAAAATACTAGGATATTCTAAAAGAGGTATGAACAGGTCATTTGGTGATTACTCAAATGTGAAATTATTTGGTTGTGATGATTATTTTTTTATCAAAATTCTGAGTAAGACCTAGATCAAACAGGTAGATCTTTGATATGGTGATGATTTTAAGGGGTGCAGGTTGTGGGATCATACTACCCACAGAATCATCATGGACATAGATGCAGTGCTTGATGAATCTCCTTTTATAAAATAAGACAGTAAAATATGAAAGGTCCAAAGCATGATTGGTAGAAGAAGGGTATTTGGAAGGTATTGATTTCCATGAAAGTCTCTCACCAGTTGTTAAAAGTTTTTTTTCTATTCATGTTTTGTTAGCACTAGTTGTATTAGTACATCTAGATGTTAAAACTATTTTACATGGAATTTGTTTTATAAGAGGATGTATATGGAACAACTAGAACGATTAGTTTAGAATTGAAACAAAATATTTGTTTGCAAACTCAAGAATCATCGTATGGCCTGAAGCACACCAGGAAGATGGTACAAGATGTTTGATTCCTTTGTGGTGAGCCAAATTTTACAAGAAGTGAGTATAACCATTTTGTTTATGCTATATCCATTATCTTGGCATTATATGTTATGATTGTTGCAAGCACAAGCATGGTTGAGATCAATAGGTTGGCTCAGTTAGTTAGGACGTTTGATATGAAGGATCTAGGAGCAGCAAAACAATTATTGCACATGGAAATACACAGAGTTAGCAACGATGGTAAGCTTGGTTATCAAAAAAGAAGTATGTGGTGAATACTCAGGAAATTCGGTATGAATAATGTGAAATCAATAAAATCTTGTTGGATTTCCATTGTAATTTTTCTTCAGTTTTATGTACTTAATGATAAAGAAGAAAATGGTTATATGTCTTGTTGGCCCTTGACCAAGCTTTGGAATAATCTTGGTCATGATTGACCATTTTTGGGACTTCGACAGCCTATTGAAGATGGAGCGCTAGACGAAGCAAAGATCACGGAATCTCGACCCACTTTTGGGCCCATTTTGGGTTTTAGGAATATGTAATGGGAAAGGGATGTCAGCCCGTGGGTTCACCCATGCTTAGGACCATTTTTGTAAATGTATAAATAGACATCTAGGCATCTAGTAGAGTATTGTATCTATGTGATATAGGCTACGTGCCAAGTGGGATCTGTGTGATCGAGGTGGTGTGCATTCTATAGGATTGCAGAGCTTAGTGCAAGTCCTTGTGTGGAGATATAGAAGGATTTGTGTTGTAAGGCAAGGAAGAAGGATCTAGCGAGCTGCGCAAATATTTTTTCCTATGCGCAGTAGGTTTTGGTGGATTTGTGCTTGTAACCGATTGAAGACATTAATAAAGAAGAAGAGTTGGTGGACATAGCCCCAAAGTGGGGGTGAACCATGTAAATATGTGTGTTATGCTTTGTGCTTTGACTTAATGTGTTTATCTCTGCTTTTGCAAAGTGATTTGATATATTTAGATGGATATACTTATGCTTTGTGCTTCATTAGATGTGTATGAATAGTAGATATGATATGTATGAATATTATTAGTGTTGATGTACTGGATCTGATCTATTTTAATGTTTCTAAGTACTAAGATACCTTAGATCTAAGTGAATGTTGTGATGCTATGTGCTATCTATGAAGTATAATAAGGGTTGAATATTGATGAATGATCAATGCTAAAGTTCTCTGTAAGCGATATAATCATAGACCTACGTCCCATCTAAGGTTGTAGACACCTGAGTCTCACAACCACCCCCGCTTCTACCTCGGGTGAAAATTCATCTACTTCACAGGTGTTGTAGAAAGGGTCAATAGTTAGGATTTTTTTGGTGCATTATTGTAGCGTTGAACCCCGAGTCTACCCCTGTGCCAACAAATGGTTTCGTTGTCAGGACCTAAAACTGTGATTGCTGGGAAATGAGGAAGTAGAAGCTTTGTGAAAAGATTCGTTCTGAAACTGTGGAAGCTCTGTGCGTGGATATGTGCCCTTGTGCGCAGTATTCCACTTGATCTGAAAATCTTTGTGCTAAAGAAAGAAATACAAATCTGAAGAAAAGAAGCAAGATCTGAACGCTTTGTGCTCTAAGAAAAGTACAAGTAGAAGTTTCTGAAGAAAAGAGGTTAGATCTGCAGAAAAGAGGTAAGATTTGTAAGCTCAGTTCTCTAATAAAGGTAAGAATAGTTAAAAGTTTTTAAATCTGGAAGTTTTATATGAATAAATCTAATAAGCATAATGATAGATATGTTATACCTATGCATAGAAAGAATGTTTGGACTAACAAATGGATGCAGGATCCTAGAAAGAATTTTTTGCAGGCTAGCTAGCATGATCTTGGTGCGCAGTACAAAAGAAGTTGGGGAACATTTAAACGAAAGAGAGGGTTAACCCTCTGTTACAGTTGCAGAAGACCGGGACATCTTGCTAAGGAATGCCCTGGTGGAAGCTCTAGTTGCCTATGTTGAAAATCTTTGGACAATGAAGTGTTGGATTGCCCTAGAATGATTGCTAAGCTTAAAAGAATGAATCTGAATGAATAAAACCCTAAGGAAGATCTAGAAATAGTAGAACCCCAGAAGGAATCAGAGAAGGTATTCCTACAGATTAAAGAAACCTTGAATGATCATCGACATGTTAGGCTATCATATATCTTTAAAGAAAAAAAATGTATCAAGGTAAGAATAGGAGACTTCGACATTGACTATGTTCTTGATGAAGAAACACAAGTGAACATTATGCTAGAGAAAACTTGGGAAGCTATAATAAATCCTACTATGATCCCTTCATTAAGAGGAATAGGGATATTCAGAGGAAAACTGGTAACCCTATGTGGATAACTCACTCAGATATCTATGAATGCCAATGGAACTTCGACTGAAGCAGATTTTGAGATTATTAAATTTACTGAGGACAGTGCCCCATTTACCATGTTTCTAGGAAAGCCCTGGGTTGATAACGATCAAGATAGACAAAAGGAATAAGAATAAGTTTTGGAACAACGGAAATAGGAATTAAACGATTTCATGACTAGAAGGATCGCGTAGTTGATTGGAGAATAGGAAAACAGATCAAAGCTATTTGACAATAGAATCCTAGATGTCAAAGCTGCAAGAGAATTAGAGGACTCACAGAAGATTGAAGTATCTGTCTCAAATATAGAAGAAGTATTACCCCTGAGTCTTAGGAGAGAATATCAACAGTGCGAAGTGACTACGTCCAAGGAAAATAAGAATCATAATGGGAAGAGAAGCATTGAGATGAAGCTCACTGGAAAGAAGGCTAAGAAGCTAAGTAAAAAGAGATCTAAGATCGATAAGCTACAAAAGATTCCAAAGGGAGCCTCGTAGAAGGAAAACTTGAAGAATTTGAAGCTCGTCAAGATATCAGACCAGTGACATAGTCCACTTCGTCGAGGTGAAGCAATATAGCCATTGGAAGCTGATATAATGGTTTGACTTTCACTCCGAACAGGTCATAAATCATTGATGGTTCGCCACTAGACCATTAGACCACACCATAATGGACAGAACATGAGTTAATGATGCCTCATACCCATTGCAAGAATACTGTTGCTAAGTTTCTTATTTAGTCCGTCGCACCACGCACCAAAAATACTTTTTCTAACCAAGAATTTGAGCCAAAATCCTGAGATTATTTTTCATTATGATCATATCCTTATTCCCATACCCTTCATTGTAGTCTATGAATTCAGTATGAACCCGATCTAATTGACCCCGAGTCTGTATGTTGGACGAGCTCAGCGCTGCAAAACAAATAGTTGAAGAAGTTTTGATTGACTTAATGACTAAGAGAGTCATGTTGGAGTGAGGGTTATCTATAGGAATCCAAGCATCATCGACAAGAGGAATGCGGGCCTCTCCTTCCATTGCTCGCGTCGGTCCATCCTGACCGACCGATGAGAAATGGACAAAGCATAGAGATGACATCGTGAACACCAAGATTATTCCACATATTCTATCGGATTACCTACCACCTCTGAGCGGCTCCATCAATCGTGACAGTGTACCTCAAGACTTCGAGTATACTTTGACCATCGCGTACCTTCCGAAAGGGGTATGTGCAGTTCGTGCCGACCAATATAAGCTCGCAGCATTGAAATTTAGTGACTTCAACCTTGGATATCGTAAATCCTACATCATGTTAGCCCTGCATAAGTACTTAACCGGGAACAAAGGAAATAATTCCAATATTATCCCATAGTCATGGACCCAAAACCTTGCGCAGTCCACACTTCTCAATGTAATGAAGATCCTGCACTTCGGAAAACACCAGGAATTCAACACATGCATCAAGTTACTGTTGTCCTGCTACCACATAGGATACTTATGGTTGAACCACTGCATCATTGTGGATCCGACTTTGATCAATCGGATCACAAGTGTTAGTATGCAAGGCCCTGACCCACAAGATTTTTACCCTAGAAAGACCTCAGACCGAGCATTAGCGCAGAGGATTAAACAAACTTATGGCAATGTCGAGAAGGGCACACGAGGCTATAAGGTAGCCTCTATCTAGAGTGGAAAAGTGCGCCTTTCTTTTTAGTTGATCGCGAGCAAGATAGTTCATAAGAATAGACCAACCCAAGTGAGTGGATTCATAGTTGACCTCGCAAGAAAGTGCGCGGAGGGACTACAGATGAACTGGGTGTAGTACCTTGTAAACCAACTAGATATTGATTGCAAATAAGCACAAGACCAAGGGTATGAGTTCCACTTTAGCTGGCTTCTCATACTGATCGCTTTCATCACTTGGGAGCTACCAGAAGGTGAAACTTTCCCGTATATCGAACCCTTTGAACCATTGGATGTGAATTTTTGTACGTTATGGTACTACAAAGACATGAACAAGCAATGGAAGTCCAATGTCTTCTTCCACGCCTATTACAACCAGTTGAAGATTGGAATTCAGTCTACATTGGCATCACTCCGAACATAATTCACAGGTTTAGACCCTTGATGAAATTCAACGCAGACTGCCACTTCACCTATATTACAACGCGCATTGATGAGTATAAACACCAACTCCCGTCATATTACAAGTTGACAGAAGATGACTTGGAGGAGATTACCAAGGAATGGTCAGAGAACCTCCTTGTTCCAGTGGACCCCGCAGAGATGTCTGATGTGGATATCCCTGAAACTATGCCTGACACACCTAAACCAAGCAAGACGAAGAAAGATGATGAAGTGCAATATGTCCATAGCACATTGACGAAGACTTCGATATCACTTGAGCAGGGAGACGATGGTGAATATCTAGGTGGCACAGAAGTCGATAAAAACAAAGGCGAAGTTACTCCACCTAGAGAGGAGGAGGATCCATCCAAGAAAAGGAAGGTTACCCCACCAAAGGCTTCATCCCAGAAGAAATTTAAAGCCACCAGGATTACGTTTAAGACTATCCTCACCCAAGACGTCTTTGACTTCTTAGTCATTGCGTTGAATGACGCTTCACTGGAGATCGTAGAAAGGAAAGAAGTGAAGAAGGAGGAGGTATTCAGCTGAATCAAGGGTGAACTTCAAGAAGTGAATAAGGCACTATAGTCCAGTTGCGCAGTTTCTACTTCTCCCTTGACAATTGGAATAGAAGAACTAAGAGATGAGCCAGCTCAGTTTCACCAGATCACCAATAAAGTTGAATCTCGCCTTCAACGAGCTTAGGAAGAGACAACTCAAGCCACCCAGGCTTTGACGTAGGCACAGGAAGATCTTCTAGAACAATGCAGTAATGCAAAACAAGAAAAACTAGCCCTACAAACAAAGTGGAAGGTAAAGAAAGTAGAGAAAGGAGCAGTTTCTCACAGAGAAACTCGAGATAAAGGAATTGGTCAACAAAGCACTTCACTTTGTGACAGTCATCGAAGTCCAGACAGAAGAACAAGTTCCACAGCCGGTGGAACAACTGGAAGGAGTGATCCAGCAGTGTATCGCAGATATGGAACTTCGTACTGTGCCTGAGACCCCTCAAGATATAAGAGACCTAAGAGAGGCAATTTCCCATAGTGCAGTTGGCAGATTGAAAGCCCTTGAATTGGAATGCAAGCAGCTAACTTCCAGGAGTTCTTAGACATATGAGACCCTCATGAAGAACCCATAGTTGCAGGCATTGGAGTCACAACTCCAAGAAGTAAAGCAGCATGCAGATATGTTACAAGCACAGCTGAAGGCCTTATCACCAGTCGAACGAATGAAGAGGTTTCCAGAGAAATGCACAGCCTAGCAATAGATCCACGCGATTCAGAGTAAAGTGATGGAAGTCTCTCAACGAATTCAACTAGTGCAAGAGAAGGCATTTCAACTATTCACTGAAGTTGAAAACCAAGGAGTAGAACTTGAACAGGTTGTGAGTGAAACGGAACAATGCCTAGAAGGACCAGTCAATGACGCACTCATCCAGGAGTTCACTAAGCAAGAGGTAGTAGCACTATAGCAGGTCAAGGTAGCTCGACCCAAGCATGAGGCGTTCGAAGAAGAATTGCTCAGACCAGAGTGACTTGGGATCAGTCACAGGTGAGTGTTGGGGGCTTGTTGGCCCTTGACCAAGTTTTCGAATAATATTGGTCATGATTGACTGTTTTTGGGACTTCGAAATCCTGTCGAAGATGGATCACCAAAAAAAGAAGAGATCACGGTATCTCGGCCCACTTTTGGGCCCATTTTTTGGGTTTTGGGAATATGTAATGGGAAATGGATGTTAGCCCATGGGTTCACCCACTCTTAGGACCACTTTTGTAAATGTATAAATAGACATCTAGGAATCTAGTAGAGTATTTTATCTATGTGATATAAGCTACCTGCCAAGTGGGATCTGTTAGATCGAGGTGTTGTGCATTCTATAGGCTTGCAGATCTTAGTGCAAGTCCATGTGTGGAGATATAGAAGGATTTGTGTTGTAAGGCAAAGAAGAAGGATCTAGCGAGCTGCACATATCTTATGTCCTATGTGCAGTAATTTTTGGTGGCTCCATTCTTGTAACCGATTGAAGATGCTAATAAAGAGGAAGAGTTGGTGGACATATCCCCAGAGTGGGGGTGAACCATCTAAATTTGTGTGTTACGCTTTGTTCTTTGACTTAATGTTTTTATCGTTTCTTTTACAAAGTGATTTGATATATTTAGATGGATATACTTATGCTTTGTGCTTCATTAGATGTGTATGAATAGTAGATATGATATGTATGAAGATGCTTAGTGTTGATCTACTGGATCTGATCTGTTTTATTGTTGCTAAGTACTAAGATACCTTAGATCTAAGTGAATGTTGCGATGCTCTGTTCTATCTGCGAAGTATAATAAGGGTTGAATATTGATGAATGATCAATGCTAAAGTGCTATGTAAGTGATATAATCACAGAACTGTGTCCCATCTAAGGTTGCAGACACTATCTCAAGTATTATATGCTAGTAGGAAGTTTAATGATTGCGATGGAAAATGGTCAACATTTTACATGCAGTTGGTGTTGTCATTAGACACATGGAAAAACTAGGTGAAGAGCATGGATATGGGTGATTCAAACATAGAAGCACAAGGATCACCTACAGTGGTTGCGATGATTTAGTCTATGCTTATGATTTATGAGATTTGGACGAGAGGAGATATACTTTAGGTTATGTCTTGAAAGAATGAAAGGATATATTGGGTACATTTGTATAGGTACAAGATGTGGTGTTCTATGGTGATCAAAGTGTTGTGCATTTGACTAAAGGTCCATTGCATCAAAATGGGACAAGTGCATCAGTTTATTAGACAGGTTAGTGATGGAGGAAGAATTTTCCATACTCAGGTGAATCGTACAAGCATGTTCATGTAACGGTATTGTTAGAGAATTTGTGAAGACGTGATGGTGTTTGACTTCTCTTGGCTTGTAGAAAAGGTGATGAATTAAGGGCATGATATAACAAGTAAATTATTTTCAAGGTGGAGATTTTTGGAAACATGCTAATGAATTTCCCATGCGGTCACATGTTTTGATTAATTGGGTTGGTTTTCATTGATTTCAACCCTGGAACAAAGTCTGGTAGCGAATTTCGGTAGCACAAAGGTTTGGGAAATGGACCCAATTTTTATTGATGGATAATGGTATGAGTTTTGATATATTTGTAGGTAAGACTATTATATATGGATATTACATGTCATCCCATTTCCGGTGGTATGTGGAACATCACATAACTCCTCATGATTAGAGAGTTATGGCCATGTGAAGTTGGAGAACCCTCGTGAGTCATCTAGAAGCCCCAAAAGGTCAAAGTAGTCAAAGTGTTTGCAAAGAAGAAATTATTTAAATAATATAGTGAAGTGATGAGTTTACTATAAGTCAAAGAGGATGAAAAATAAATTATTTAAATAATAAATTTAATGGAGAATTTACTAGCTATGGAAAGTGGTTAAGTTAAGTGGACAAGTGGTTATAAGTGGGTTAACCCTAAAATAAGGAAACTGGGTTAAGATGGTTAAAACGTAACCCCTTGAGGATGCTACATGAAAGTATACATAAGAGTAAAAGGTCTCTCATTTAATCACATATTGAATATCATTGAATATCTATTTTGTGAAAGTTTATTTGGGCAGGTATTATTGATAGAGAAAAGTGTGGCAGAAAAAGTGCAACAAGAAAAGTGCCACATAAAAAGTGTGGCAGGAAAACCGTGGCAAAAAAATCACGGCAGGAAAATTGCAATAGAAAAAGTGTAGCAGGAAAAGTGTGGCAGAAAAAGTGCGACAAGAAAATCATGGCAATAAAAGTGCGGCAGGAAAAGTGCGACAAAAAAAGTGTGGTAGGAAAATCACGGCAGGAAAAGTGTGGAAAAAAAATCGCGGCAGAAAAAGTGTGGTAGGAAAATTGTGGCAGAAAAACCACGGCAGAAAACGTGCGGCAGAAAAATCGCGGCAGCAGAACGCTACAAGAAGAAAACGATATGGTTTTCATATGTGTAGTGTTGAACTTATGAATCTAGTTGAGAGTTTTCCTTGTAAATCTATTGGATTCCCTCTTGGAAGTTTAAGGATTGTTTTAGAATGGTTTTGAGGCAGATCTATTGAAGTATTTGATAGTTCACATAGTTTGTTTTATTGGCATATCTTGTGGTGCATTGTGAGAGACACTTGTTTGTGGTATTGGTATACGATTAACTTATGAATGATACATCCTTGAGGCTACATAAAAGTGAGTTTATGGCACATGGTTTGATCTAAGGGTTTATGGTATTTTGTTATGGATAGCATGATATATTTCTAGAGAAATTTTGATGGTTATATTGGTATATGTATTTGGTATATGGTTGAGGTACATTTTGGGTACATGGTTGAGACAAGTAGTTGATGAGTTGACACATACATGAGGTGTGTAGTTGATTATGTTGGTACATCTTGATGAGTCATAGATTATGTGTATTTGATGCATGATTGATACATATTTGGTGCATGGTTGATGCACTCATTGATGATATAGGTTGAGCTATAGGTTGGTGCATGGTTGATGCACTTGTTTATGGTACAGGTTGATTACAGGTTGTTTGGACAAGTTATTTATACAGGTTTGGTGCATGATTGATGCATTTGTTTATGGTACAGTTTGAGGTATAGGTTGATGTATGGTACATGTTGGCACATGTTATTGGTACACGTTGTTACAGGTTGATTACAAGTTGATGTATGGCGCATGTTGGTACAAGTTATTGGTACAAGTTGTTACAGGTTGATTACAGGTTGATTGGTACAGATTTACAATAGTATAACTCACAGTGATAGTGTGACAGTGGTTCCATCATTCTACTTCTATGTCAGGGTGGTTGTACGTGGCAAGGATAGGTGCTTGTAGCCACCTTCTGGTTGTAGCCGAAGAACATAGGGGATTGTAGCCTCCTTCTGTTTGTAGCCAGATAATTGGGGAGTTGGAGCTTCCCTCAGGTTATAGCCTAATAATCTAGGGGGTTGTAGCCTCCTTTTGGTTGTAGCTAGATAATTGGGGAGTTGGATGTTCCTTCAGGTTGTAGCCTGAGAAACTAGGGGGTTGGAGCCTCCTTCCAGTTGCAGCTGGAAAATAAAGGAATTTGGTGCTTCCAATGAATGTAATTCTTAAATACATATAAGAAAAAATATTATGTGGTTTTCTCTCGCTTTGGGTTTCCACGTAAAACACTGGTGTATTGTGTATATGTGTGATTGGTGCTCATTTTTTCATTGTTTATTTACTCTGCAACTATTGACTGATAATGCTACATTGATATAACACTTGCATTTTATGGTGAAAAATGATTATATTTCTCTATTACTGATTCACCCCACCTCTTAGTAATTCAACAATTGGTATAAGAGTCGGTTCCTTCAAGAAACAGTTTAACCATTAGAAGGAGATCATGGATTATTCTGAGAATGGAGTACCAATGTTTAATGGTCAAAATGGTTTAAATTATGAGATGTGGAGTGTTAGGACTCAAAAATGTCACATTTATATCCTTCTTTCCCTTCACCATTTCTTACATTTTATAGTCCTAATAAACCCTTTATCATACCATTTCCATAATTATATTTGGGTCTCACCTTATTATTTTCCACTTTATTCATTTTAGTATTATAAGTGAATTTATGATTAAATATTAGAAAATTAACATATTTTCATTATATCTCAAGGTTGGATGATTTTTATGATGTGTAGAGGTATATTTGAAGATTTCAACAAAGTCAAATATTACCACCTAGCCTCAAATTTGAATTTCATCTTCAATCTTTGAAGTTTTGAAGAATATTTGGGACAAACATCAAGCATATTCAAAGGAGAAGATCATGGGGATTTTGATGGCATATCTTATCCAAGATTTGTGAGAGATGTGTGGAGGATTTGAAGGGATCATATCTTGTAATAATAGGAAAGTGGTTGAGAGAATAGTGGATCTATAATTATGAGACTCTTATCTTATCTTCAAGACTCTCATGTATAAAAGAGAGTGTTCTCTCTTCATTGGGGGGAGTTAGAGATGAGAGATTAGAATTAGATCAGCTTGAAGTCTTAGAAGGGGATTCTTATCTTTGATTTGTATTCTTTCATTTGTCATTATTTCATAATTTGTCATTTGATTCTTGTAATGTAATTTGAGATAGCATTATTGTGTGAGCTCACATATGTATTTTGTCTTTCAACTCTTCACATGTTGTATTGCTTTCCTAGTTAGTCTTTCAATGCTTTCCTAGATTAATTTCATTTCATAAATTTAGATTAGATTACTTCTACTTCATTCATTCATATATAGTGTGTGTGATTTGTAAGCCTACGAACCTCAGATTGACAAATTAAATTATTGGGTAAGTACTACAACAAAATTAAACGACAATATTTCCGCCTAACATTTTCGCGTTGTTTCCGTGGAAGCGCAAGGGGATTGAATTTTAGTTTGAATTTTCATGAAAGTATGATTAGTCCTGCTCCTAACTCTGAGGTGACATATGGGTAAGGGCATGTATGGATTGTTTCAATTCCTGTAAGCGTAAGTGTAGATTTCAATTCCTTCAAGTGTGTCTGTATGTGTTGGTAAGGGGTCATAGCAGCTACTTGAGTGGAGACTCCTCATGTTCTCCCTGCCAACGTATTCCTAAATCTAAGGTGAGACATTGACCTCATTTGGGACAGATCATGTAGAGTGCGACTTTCAAATTATGCAATTTCATTTCAGCAATTTTGATTACTTCTACTTCGGTCCTACATATATAGTTTGTGTTCTTCGTAAGCCTATGAACCTCAGATTGACAAATTAAATAGTTGGGAAAGTACTACAACAGAATTAAACGACAATATTTCTTCCTAACATGGAGCAGAAGGATGAAAGTATTTTTATAGGAACAAGGACATTATATTTGGCTATCAATTGTTGCATTAATGATAGTTCAAAAAGGGAAAATACTGCAACCAAGAAGGAATTGAAGAAGAATAAAAAAATAACAATGGATTTAATCTAGGAAGGATTACCTAATCCGATAAGAGAAAAGGTTGGTAAATGTTCATCAACCAAATAACTTGGGATAAGTTACATGACATATATTCTTCACCCATTGCAGATTCAGAAAATTCCAAAGAAGATGCAGATATAGATCAAGAAGAAGTATGTTCACCATGTCAAACAGATTCAGAATATGAAGAGCACATAATCACTAGATGTATGTTCTTTTTCTTTAATTGTGAAAAATGCAGACATCTTGAAACAAAATATCATGAAGGAAATGAGACAGAAAAAATAATTGAAAAGGAAGAAAAATATGAAGCATAATTGATTAGTGCTTTAGATGAACTAAGAGAAGAAAACAAGTCACTCAAGAAATAATTGATAAAACAAAAGGAAAGTGTTCACATTTTTTAAGAATCCCAACAGGTCATCGAGAACTTAAGAACTCATCTAGAAGAAGCCAAAAATATCGAAGAAAATATTGAATATCAAAACAAGTATTTGGAAGCCAACATAGAAGCATAGAAGGAAAAGGCAGAAATGAGAGAGAAGATATTGACAGATCATATTAAGGAAAGAACTAATGATCCAAACTAGCATGAGGTAGAGTTTGGTCAAGAAGAGAAAGGACTTCAAGAAGAAATAATCACATTAAAAATTCATCTTGAAGAAGCGAAAAGAATAGAAGAAGTCGTGAAGTCTCAGATAATGAAGAAAGAATAAGAGGTTGAGAATATTGAAGAAGAAGTTGTCACGTTGAGAAGTAAAATCGTCAAGCTCAACAAGAACATTGAATATACAGAAACATCCACATCAGTTATAGAGAATGAAGAGAAGCACTCTAGGTTGCTATAAAAGAAGAATGAATAAAATAGAAAGAGTTATGTAGAAGTACTCAAAGGAAGGAATCATGGTTAACCTTTATCTATGAAAACTATTGAAGATACATCTTCAAGAAGACCATCCATGTTCAAGCCACAAAGAAGATTCAATCGTGATCATGATCAGTCAAGGAAAAAATTCGTAAGGACTACACCAAAAAAAAGAGCATTCACTCCTAGGTATGGAAATTTCTTTTATTGTCATTATTTTTATTGTACTAACTTTTGACATAAGCTTGCAGATTGCAGGGATTATAAAATAAATGTTCAAGCAAGAAATGTTTATGTGGCCCCACGTAATATTTAATGTTACAAATGTCATGACTATGGACACATAGCTAGTGATTATAGAAGCATGATCGATACTTCCATGAAAGAGAACACTGATATCAGATGTAAGAAAGTATGGATAAGAAAATAAGAAGAATAGGTAAACAAATACTAGGTCTTAGAGATCGCAAGATTGGAAATAAAAAGAGATGAAGAAAAATTTTCAGAGAAAAAGAAAGATGTCAGATACAAAACGGTTTGGAAAACAACTGAAAGAAAAGAAGGACAGGTAAATAAGGAACATGTTCAAGAGATTGTACTTTCAGTCATTGTAGTGAAAGATCAATCCACAGAAATAAAGAAAGAAGTCAGAGCGCAGAGAGATGATGAATATAGCAATGAAGATGATGATGAATACACATGAGAGAAGGAATTTTTCTGAGCCATCCAACTTAGAGACTCCAAGTAAACATGAATATTAGAGAGGGGGAGTCTATGCAATAGTTGTGACAGAACACAGAACCATCATTCGAGCAGCCTGCAGAGTTTGAATAGGCAGATCCAAAGTAGCTAGTTAGAAGAAGTACAATCAATTGTAGTAGTGAATAATTCATGATAGTACAATGATAAATGATTCAACATTATGGACAGTTGTGTAGTACAGTCTTGTACAGTATGCACATAGATGGATTTGTAAGAACACTTAGCAAGTTTGGACAGATATATGATAGTGGAAGAGATCATGGATTCATATATTGGTTTAGAGAGTGGTTCGGAGACAAAGGAACATTATCATAATGGATGATAATTACACAGGAAATGGCTTGAACAATGCTAATGGATTCAAAATTAACAGATATGTTTTGGACACATGCAGTGCATACAATAGTTCACATTCAAAATAGATTAATGCTCAGAAACAACAATGACAAAACTCCCTATGAGCTATGGAAAGGAATACCAGCAAATGTGAAGCACTTCAGAGTATTTGGAAGAAAATGCTACATCAAAAGAGAAGATGGAACAATGGGAAAGTTTGACTCTCATGTGGACAAAGGAGTACTTGTTGGTTACTCAAGTACAAGGAAATCATACAAGTGTTACAATCTGAGGTTGAACAAAGTTGTGGAAAGAATAAATGTAAAAATTGATGAAAAAGGTGGACAATAATCAAAGGAAGAAGAAACTGAATCAATGGAACAACTTTACGAAGAAGAAGCAGAAGATGAAGAAGATGTCCACATCGAACAACCAGAAGGAATTTAGTTGTCAGAGAACATAGATTACGTGTGAAAATTGAAGAAGGCCTTGTATGGTCTAAAACAAGCTCCTAGAGCATGGTACTCTAGATCGAAAGAATCTCTACAACAGGCAGGGTTCAGAAAAGGAAGTGAAAAGAATAATCTCTACATCAAGGTAGCTCAAGATAGTATTTTATTAATTGAATTGTATGTTGATGATATTATTTTTTGAAGCAATGATGACAAGTTAAGCTAGAAATGTTCAAAGGATATGCAGAATGGAATTGAAATGTCATTACTCGGATAAATATCCTTCTTTCTGGGTCTTCAAATATGTCAAAGAAACCAAGGATTTTTTATTTCTCAAACTAAGTATATCAGAGAAAGGATAAAGAGGTTTGGAATGAAATATTTCAAATCAGTTGCCACTCCTATGCAAACCAATTGCAAGTTCAACAAAGATTATGATTCAAAGTCTACATACTAGAGTAATACAGTTCATTGATTGGTAGCTTACTATATGTGACATCATCCAGACCAAATTTAATGCGGGAATTTGTACAGGTGTCATGATTTCAAGCAGCACCAAAGGAATCACATGTCTTAGAAGTGAATAGGATTTTTCAGATATCTCAAAGGAACAAAAGAGTTTGGATTAGGGTATCCAAAAGGAAAGGATCTATCACTTATTTCCTACACATATGCATATTGGGCAGGTTGCATTGATGAACGACAAAGCACCAGTGGACCAACGTTCTACTTGGGTGAGTGTTTAGTATCTTGGATAAGAAAGAAACAATCATCAATATCTTTATCTATAGTCGAAGCAGAGTATATTGCAGCAACATGATGTTGTACTCAGGTTCTATGGATGAAACAATCTTTGATTGATATACAGGTTGAGTATGATAAGCCCATTCCAATCTATTGTGATAATACAAGTGCCATCAGTATCTCAAAGAAACCAATGATGCACTCCAAGCCAAAGCACATTCCAATAAAGTATCACTTTCTATGGGAACAAGTTGCAGAGAAGAAAATCAGATTTTAATATGTGGGAATAAAAAAACAAATGGAATACCTTTTTACAAAACCATTTCCACGAGAATCCTTTGAGTATCTTCGCCAAAGACTCAGAGTAATTTCTACTCCAAAATGAATGTTTTTGAATTCTTATCTTATATGTCTTAGATTTACACTAGGAAGCACCATAAAGAGGACAATTCAAGTTGGGAGATTGTTTTAGGAAGAGTTTAGTCATGGGACGTATCCCTAAGGATAGTTCAGTCAGGGGGAGCAGCCCCAAATGGAAATATACCTTTTCCATTGATGAAAAATGGGGAGATATTTATCAGATGCAGAGAACGTAGGCATGGTTCTAGGGAGAGCAATGGTAACAGGGGGAGCATGAGTGATATGACTTCAGTATTGCATGACATGACTTCAGTATTGCATCAGAGTGTTTCCATAAATTCCAAAGGGGGATATTATTTATTAATTGGGTTGGTTGTCATTGATGTCAACCCTGGAACAAATTTTGGTAGTGAATTCTAGTAGCACAAAGGTTTGGGAAATGGACCCAAGTTTGTTTGATGGATAATGGTATGATTTTTGATATATTTGTAGGTAAGACTATTGTATATGGATAGTACATTTCATGTCATTTCTGGTGGTATGTGGAAATTCAGATAAATCCTCACGGTTAGAGTGTTATGGCCATGTAAAGTTGGAGAACCCTCATGAGTCATATAGAAGCCCAAAAAGGTCAAATTAGTCAAAGTGTTTGCAAATAAGAAATTATTTAAATAATAAATTGAAGTGATGAGTGTACTATAAGTCAAAGAGTATGAAAAAACAATTATTTAAATAACAAAGTTAATGGAGAACTTACTATTTATGGAAAGTGGTTAAGATAAGTGGACAAGTGGTTATAAGTGGGTTAACCCTAAATTAAGGAAAGTGGGTTAACATGGTTAAATGGTAACCCCTTGAGGATGCTACAAGAAAGTATAAATAGGAGGAAAAGTTATCTCATTTAATCACCTATTGAATATCATTGAATATCTATTTTGTGAAAGATTATTTGGGTAGGTATTATTGATAGAGAAAAGTGTGGTAGAAAAAGTGCGGTAGAAAAAATGCTAGAGGAAAAATGTGGCAAAAAAATGGTGCAGCAGAAAATACGCAGCAGGAAAAATGCGACCGAAAAAAGTGTGCCTAAAAAAGTGCGGAAAAAAAATCACGGCAAGAAAAGTGTGGAAGAAAAAGGTGCAACGGGAAAATCATGGCAGGAAAAGTGTGACAGAAAAAGTGCAGCAGAAAAAGTACGGTAGGAAAATTGCAGAAGTAAAAGTGAGACAGAAAAAGAGTGGAAGCAAAATCGTGATAGAAAAACTGAGGCAAAAAAAGTGCGGCAGAAAAACCGCGACAGACAAATCGCAGCAATAGAATGCTACACAAAGAAAAATGTATGGTTTTCATATGTGTAGTGTTGAACTTATGAATCTAGTTGAGGGTTTTCCTTGTAAATATGTTGGATGCCCTCTTGTAAGTTTAGGGCTTGTTGTAGAATGGTTTTGAGGAAGATCTATTGAATTATTTGTCATTGCACTTAGTTGGATTTATTATCATATATTATAGTGCATTGTGAGAGACATGTGTTAGTGGTATTGGTATACGGTTGGCTTATGAATGATACATCCTTGAGGCTACATAAAAGTGAGGTTATGGCACATGTTTTAATGTAACAGTTTATGGTATTTGGTTATGGATAGCATGATGCATTGATAGAGAAATTTTGATGGTTATATTTGTATATGTGTTTGGTATATGGTTGAGGTACATGTTGGGTACATGGTTGAGACAAGTAGTTGATGAGTTGTCACATACATAAGGTGTATAGTTGATGATGTTGGTACATCTTGATGAGTCATAGTTTGTGTGTATTTGATGCATGATTGGTGCATATTTGGTGCATGGTTGATGCACTCATTGATGGTACAGTTTGCAGTATAGGTTGGTGCATGGTTGATGCACTTGTTCATGGTACAGGTTGATTACAGGTTGTTTGGATAGGTTATTGTGATAGGTTATTTTTATAGGTTTGGTGCATGGTTGATGCATTTGTTTATGGTACAAGTTGAGGTACAGATTGATGTATGGTACATGTTGGCATAGGTTATTGGTATAGATTCTTATAGGTTGATTACAAATTGATATATGGTACATGTTGGCACATGTTATTGGTACAGGTTGTTACAAGTTGATTGGTATAGGTTTACAACAGTATATCTCATAGTGATAGTGTGACAGTGGTTCCATCATTATACTTCTACGTCAGGGAGGTTGGACAGGGCAAGGAAAGGTGGTTGTAGCCACCTTCCGGTTGCATCCAAAGAACATAGGGGGTTGTAGCCTCCTTCTGGTTCTAGCCAGAGAATTGGGGAGTTAGAGCTTCCCTCAGGTTGTATCCTAAGAATCTAGGGGGTTGTAGCCTCCTTCTGGTTGTAGCCAGAGAATTGGGGATTTAGAGCATCCTTCATGTTGTAGCCTGAGAAACTAGGGAGTCGGAGCCTCCTTCTAGTTGCATCTAGAAAACAAAGGAATTTGGTGCTTCCAATGAATGTAATTGTTAAAGACATATAAGAAAAATCATTATGTGGTTTTCTCCACTTTGGGTTTCCACGTAAAACACTTGTGTATTGTGTATGTGAGTGATTGCTCATTTGTTCATTGTTTATTTACTCTGTAACTATTGGCTGATAATGCTACATTGATATAACACTTGCATTTTATGGTGAAAACGGATTAAATTTCTCTATTACTGATCCACCCCCCCACTCAGTAATCCAACAATATGCACATGCATGTAGCTATATTTAGAATGTCCAGGCATGCACTCTTCTGTTAAGAGTTTGTGTAATTGATGTATCCTATTATAATCAATTTGTCTAATTATTTGAGAGATTCTATAGAGGTGAGAGTGCAATGTGTGCAGTTTGTATGTGAGGAGAGAATGGTTGTATTCCAGTGTTGGCTATTGTAATTCTCCCTTGAATAATAAGAATATCGATTATCATTTCCCTATGATTTTTTCCTATATTGGGTTTCCACATAAATCACTATGTAAATTTTGGTTTTCTTGTTCCTGTTATGCTCTGTTTTGCTTCAGTTGCCTAGCAATTAAAAAATTCCAAATGACATAAAATAAGATGTTTCCATTAATATTTAAAAAAAAATCGGTTTCTTTTAGGGCGATCATGAAAGATCGATCATTTTTATGGAATTTGAGGTTTGGCCATTTTGGTTTTGTTGTTCTGAATTTATTACATAGAAATAATACGGTGAATGGTTTGTCACTGATTGAGCAGCCATTTTTATGGAATTTGGGGTTTGGATATTTTAGTTTTAGTGGTCTAGAAAGAATACGGTGAATTGTTTGTCACTGATTGAACAACCAAACAAAGTTTGTGAAGGTCATATTGTTGTTAAGAATAATGGAGAATCATGTTGGCAAGTCTTATAAAGTGAGAGCTCAACTTGAAATAGTGCACTTAGATATTTGTGGGTACGTGTAGACTTTGGATATATTTTTTAAACATAAATCAAAATCTTTTGAATTTTTTTTAGCAGTTTGAATCCTTGGTCTAGTAGCAAAGTGGATTCTGTTAAATATATCTATAAACTCAAAAGTATGTGACTGTACACCGCCAGTTGTCGTGGCCAGCTGTACATTTGTTTCTTGATTTTCTTTATTTGTTTAATCTTATTTATCTCATCTCTTTCCTTTAATGAATTACGCTCTTCTCTTTCCTGTTTTCCAAATTCTTCTTCTCTGTAATATCTTACTTCCTTCTGATTTTTTCATGGTATCAGATATTAGGACATAATCCTATTCACAGTTCCTATAGAGTATCCCGATCAGAAGAAGATGAGCGCGGAGACTACATTGTCTTGTAGACAAGAGCATGGGACGCAAGATTCTTCATAGATCTTAGAGAGCAGTTTGCAGTCCACATATGCTCAAATTATCGTTGAAGATAACAAGTGTTATTGGATAAATTGGTGAATGCATAAATAAACTAATCTCCTTAGATCCACCTGCATCTAGAACAAAACAAGATAGGACATGACGCTTTCCCTAAGTTACAATCCTTGAATTTACTACCAAAGAAGGAATGGATGGAATATCTTTAGATATAGCTTCCTTATATCTTTGTTGTCCTTGCTTCGCTCTGGTGCTCTTGTGAGATCAAATATGCAATGACACAAACCAACCAAAGTGAAAGCAACAATAGTAGATTCAACGAAAACCTAAACATGTGATCAAGGAGTCATGTAATAAAATGATAATGATTTTATGGGAAAGAAACATGTCACCGTATTATATTAAGTAAAAGAGGAAAATACAACCAAACTACCTTGATGTCACAAGTTCCCTTTCAGTGGTCCTTTGTTCCAACACACACATACACTTGCTCTGAATTTGTATGAATATGGTCCACAAAATCTTGATGGACAAATGGAGACCTCAAGCATAATTTGCAACAGGATTCTTCACACAGTCTTCAACCTATTCTTTCAGCAATTCCTTGCTCAATCTTACTTAACCTTTTCCATGAGAAACCTATCATTATATAGGAGAAGGAGAAGTGGTTAAAGATATGAGGATGATCCCACCAAATCAGAGAATCCAGTAGGATCACAATCATACGGACGCCACCTCACATTATAGAAGATCCTCCTTCTAGAACCTTCATGAACTTCTTCCTTTCTTTAGCTTTCAAATGTCGTTGCACCCTACCTATATAATATCCTGTAGAAACCCCACGAAACAGGTATAGAGAAGCCTACAGAAACCCCGTGAGCTAGGTATAGAGAAACCTGCAAAAATCAAGCATTTTCACACTGTGTATTATTCCTAGCCTGTGGACTCCTAAAAATAAGCCTTGTAGAGGAAGAAATTAGTTATTTTTCTCATGCAAAAGATCCTTTTGAGAGCCTGAACACATGCTTGTAGAATCATCATCAGGGTGACCAAAATAATGTGTACCAAAATGCCCCCCAAATTATGAGGCTAGAACTCGTGAAAGTCGAAATACTTTGTAAAAATGTGTGTGTGTGTCAGGGACAATGAATGCACCAATCGGGAACCTGCAAACAATCAGGCATGTTCCCAATATTATACTATTTCTGAGGTAGGCATTCCCATGCTTAGAATACAAATGATTGAAGTCATAAATGTAAATCATGGCCACCAATCATACACTATGGATCTGTTTCATCAAGATGATACATAGCCACCAAGAATACACTATGGATCTATGTGTTAACAAACTTGAAATATGAACATAGCCAGGAGACATACAAAGTGGATCTATGTGTCAATACAAATCATAAATACTCCATCACAACCTGGACCAAAATGATGAGATCCAGGGTCTTCAATCCTGTTGTCTGTAAGTACGAATCTAGCCATGCGATTACAGGTGTTGAAGTTGAACATGGTAGAAACCACTTGATTACCGATCATTGGTGAAAATCGTTAACAAACACAAGGGAAATCACCATTGATGTCAATGAATCCCAAGGTACCTTAGTGCAATCCAACGAATGTGAATACATGAGTTGAGGTCGAATACTCGATGGAATCTCCCGATTAGGGACCAATGATGTGAATCCACTGTCGAAAGCGAAGAAACATGTCATTGAGGCATGCAGAATCTAAGGTACTAAATGATTTATAAGTCTTATTCCTGGATGATGAGTTGAAGTCGAAAGGAAAAGTCTTGTCACAGGAGGTCCTTAATGTATCCCCCATCAATGAAATGAAATAAGTAACAAATTTAGGGTAGAGAAAAGTATAACAATGATTCAAAACTGACACAGGGAAGGCTGACATGGTAGGAATTGACAACTACAGATGGATGAATCGATAGAGGGCTTGTTTGGAATTCTCTTGAACATATGAATGACATGACAATGGTATTGGCAACATTGACTCAAGGACGACCCAAGATATAAAATTGCAAAAGGTCAGATGAGAGACAAATGGATTTCCCAACCCATATAAAAAAGGGGATGTCATGTTCAAGAGAAAATCTTACTGCCACTAACACAAATACAGAGACACGTTTCTTTCCCAAAATTTCCCCCACCATTTCTATTGAGTACCTCTTTATTTGTATGCAAGAATGAGGAGGATAACATGTGCTTGTTGATATAAACTCATCCTTCATATGAGTCCCTTGGAGTATGTTTAACGAACCCTAAGAAGGACTGGTTTTGTCCCATATGGGTCTTTCTATGCTTTTTTAATGAGTCCAAAGATAGAAAACTTGGGGATTTTTCATGTTTATAGAGTTTGAAAAATGATTAAAGAGAACTCTCCCAGTTCCTTTTTTGTAAATTAGTTCGATGAGACCAAAAAAGTGATAAACTACCACTCATCGAATGTTTTCTTCAAATATTTTTATGAGCGTGAAAAGAACAAGGTCGTTTGGCAATATTTTTGTTTTTACAGAGAATGAAAAGAGATTAAAGGATACTCCATGAGTTTCGATTTTTTCGTGTTACCATAACGAGTACA
This sequence comes from Picea glauca, assembly GCA_000966675.3. NCBI lineage: Eukaryota > Viridiplantae > Streptophyta > Pinopsida > Pinales > Pinaceae > Picea > Picea glauca. The sequence continues at coordinate 374,759 of JZKD02S2164620.1, forward strand.
AAAAGATGACAAAAGTATACTCAGTTCTATTCTCATATATTTTCGAGCACGAGAATGAACAAATACTAGCCACGAGGTTTTTTTGAAAAACCCTAAAAAGTGTATGTATATGTGACGAACAAAAAAACAAATCATGAAAGAATATCCATACTTCATTGTTCAAGATCTTATTTCCTCCATCTACGAGAAAAAAAAATACTCATGAGACCATTAGACCTTTAGGTTTTTATAAAATGCATTTAAATAATAGAAAATATTAATAGAAAAAGTAAAAAGTGAAATAAATAGGGGTAAAAACTCTTTTTACTATTTCATTTTCATTTTGCCCAAAACTTGCCTAGAAACCCTATTTTTACCTCAGACTTTGCATGTCGATTGTAGGAGGCATGGGTGACCATTTAGCGAATGACTTCCATCAAAACGGTAATCTCCTTGTCTTCTTGCTTTTCAGTGGATTAAATTTCATTTTTATCGGTTTAAAATGGCTTTTTGATTTGAATTTTGGGCCAGTAGGTGTGCAGTAGGGTCGTCGTGGGTGACCTATGTTGGGACCTGCAGAAATCATAGATTTACGCAAGTGGCATGTGGTTCACCTACGTAAATCCTGCACTGTGTGTAACACTCTACCTACGGCGTTAGCAAATCAAAAAAAAATGTGCATGCATTTAGCCAATAAAAACTTTCCAAAGAAGCAAATGAGGATTCTAACTTCCCTTAATGTCCCAATGCAGGTTTTTAATCATAAAAAATGTTGGAGTGGAGGGAGAGGGAGCATGAATATGATGATAATGATGCCTTGAATGTCTCAGGCACTTTAAATTCCCTTCGGTAATGCGAATTACTGAAAAAATTTTAAATCCAAGGCATGAGGGCCCAACTGAGGTTATTGGAGTATCTAGTCCACATGTGGGATGTAGACCAGCAGGTGTTTCGTGTGGGTGCCCACATACTATCCTTAGATATCTAGGATATCTATTTCTTGATGGGGTTATCTAATCGTGTGTCTCATGTGACTTTGACAGGAGGTAGAGGTGGTGGTTTACCAATGAGAGAGTATCTTTGTTGATACTGTGATCCTGAGGCAGAGAGACGCAAGGGAAAAAATACCATCAAGGGTATCCGAGATTTACCCCTCCTGACTATTATTTTTACCATTGTATGTATGGTGGGGAGTGCATCTCCTCACATGTTCCTCTAAAACTATTTTCAATATGCAGTGGAGTGCATGGAACCTAGGGTGTTCAACTGGAGCGAAGGAGTCCTTCACAACATGAAGACACAACTAACAAAATGCAAGAAGGGGGACCTGAAACAATTTGGCTATGGATCTATTTTACTATCTTTATTCCTAGAGAGGTTCCCCCATTTACATTTACAGGTAGAGTGGGGTATATCGGCCCCATAATATCCAAGGATGAAGATGTGGTGCGACCTCATGGCTCGGCATGTAACGAGCCCCATCATCAAATACAATGACGCATTCTTCGACTGGTTGAGGCCTCAAATCCTAATGGTGGACATGCATATACTAGGTTGGAGTTCAGAGGTGAACCTAACTTGGTTCTACCTGAGGGATTTCAGTGGGGAGACTTAGGTAAGAAAAACATTTTTTCATTTTATAATGTTTTTGTAAATTTTAAAATATAATATGTTTTTTATGCTTTCAATCCGATGACTAATCAAAATATTTTGACAATGCATATGTGGGGCCACACTGGCCTCTAGGTACATCCCCTATTCAGAGATGAGGGGAAGCATTTGTAGTAGCAGGATGGGATGTTGGTGACTATGAGGCAGTTGAGCAGAACCTAGAGGGATTGGCCACAAATATCCCAAACATTTCCATCAATGAGATTCTGAGACGCTATTAGCGTCATACTGTAGGCGTATCTGGTTTTATTAGTCGACTACTTTGTAGGGTAGCACGGGCAGTAGTGTGCTACCGTGAGTAGCATCCTTGATGTTATTTTGTATATGAAGCCAAGTTCTTCTCATTTTGATATATTTGGTCTTCGGACAAAAACACTTTTTTTGTAAAACACTTTTATCGTTATATATATACATGAGGCTTCTACCGGCTTACTTTCTTTAATGTGAATTATGGTTGGATTTATATGTGTCTCAAATGTTTTTCTAACACATAATTAGCTAATGCATCTGTTAATGTATTTAGACATCTAGGAATATGTTGATATTCAATGTAATCGAAATAACATTCCAAGAGGCGAATTCGTAGATATACATGTAACAAAGTAGGACTTTAGATAGAATAGGCATTACTTAGATGTAGTACCACTAACTGCAAATCAATCCGTACAACCATGTAACAGATTCCAAGTGAAATAGCATCAGTCAACAATTCGATGACTGCACTATATTCCGTGATATTATTAGTTGCATGACTGAGGCAAACACCATGTATACTGATTAACTCGTTCATAGGTGCATTGATTTCACAAGCAGCGGATGCTAAGTTCTGAGTACTATGACTAGCGCAATTGGCGAAGCCAATGTGGGGTAGCGAAGACACCGACATCTGGAAACTAAGAACAACGCAAGGTAATAATTTGGGGGTTGAAACCAAATAACAAAAAGGAACACACAAGTAGCACACAAAAGTATGATACAATAAAAATACAAGAACTCATGCAAATATAACCTAAGCATAGTACTTCTTCAAGTAAAGCCCATTTCTGGGTTCACTCAAAGGAATGCCATCATAATTGACTAACTTGTAGGCTCCCTTCTCCAACACTCGTTTGACGATATAAGGGTCGCGCCACATAGCCTCAAATTTTCCGGCCCCTAGTAAATCATGATCTTGTTCATAAAGGAGAACTAGATCACCTTCGGAGAAAAAACACAGCTTGACATGCTTGTTGTATTGGGATTTTATGCATTTCTTTCAGGTTTCAATAACCAGGGTGGCATCATGACGGGTTTCGTCTAATTGCATCAGATACAATAAACGTTCTTCCTCGGTAGAGGTGTTTGGGAGAATTTCAATGGCTAACTTCAAATATAGGATCTCACATTCAATTGGCAGGACAACTTCGATACCATACACCAACTGAAAAAGTGTAAATCCTGTGGAAGATTTCACGGATGTCTGATAGGCCCATAATTCGGAAAACAACATCATGTGCCAAATTGTCTTGTGAATTCCTATTATCCATCGAAGAATAGTGATAAGAACCTTTTTTATCACTTCAAATTGGTCATTGGCCTGTGGATAGTAGGGGGTTGTGTTTTCGTGCCGAAGACCCAACTTTTCGGTAAGCTCAGACATCATGAAATTTTGAAAATGGATATCGTGATTAGTGACGATAGCTTGCGGGATTCGAAATCGCTTGACGATATGATTAAATATGAATAGGGATGCCATTTTTTTGGGTATTATCGAATGTAGGCATCGCCTCGACCCATTTCATGAAATAATCCACGGCTGCGATGATGTATCCATACCCCTCGGCTGAGTGAGGGTTACATGTCATGAAATGAATGCCCCATTTTGTGAAAGGTCCAACAGAAACTACAAGGTGTAAAGGATCGGGATGAGATCTTGTATTTTTATTGTATGTTTGACAAGCTTGACACTTATGGATGATAGTTATACAGTCTTTAAACAAACAAGGCCGGGAGTACCCTGCTTGTAAGATATTTTGGGCAGTGGCATGCCCAGACATATGACCACCACATGCTCCAGAGTGGCAGTCATTAAAATATTTATCATCCTCATCGAAGGTGAGACAACATCGAAAAATAGAGTCAACACCACGGCGATAGACATTGTCACTGAGAATTATGTATTGACGGGCTTGATACTACATGTGATGACGGTTTGTACTAGAGAGGGTGGGTCAGAAAGTTTGAGTCTAGAGATAAATGATAATATCTCCATACCAAGAATAATTAGAACTGATCAAAAAAATGGATTCATCAGGTAAGGAATCCTCTGCCACATTTTTTGTCTCAGGGGAGGTAAGCTCACATATCAATTCAGAAAATACCAAATATTTCTTAGACTTAGCGTGTTAAAACTCTATGTCAAACTCTTGGAGAATTACTATCCATTTGGAGTACTTTCCCCCTAGCAATTGGCATGTAAGGATATGCTTCATAGGGTTGCAATCAGCAATAACAACAGTCTTGCGTAGTAGGATATAGTGACGAAAACATTGAACACATTGAACAGCTGCTAAGGCCAGTTTTTCCACATGTAGGTATTTGGCCTCAGTATTCGTGAGACTCCGAATCAAATAAAAAATTACATGTTCATCGTGCGAATCATCCTCTTTGACTAAAAACATGGAAATGGTAGATTCCAAAGAGGCGAGGTAGAGGAAATAATATTGACTATAATCTGGTGGGAAAAGAAGTGGTGTTCGTGTTAGGGAAAGTTTCATAGATTCAAAAGCTTTGTTTTCATTCTCGTCCCATACAAATTTGTAACCCTTCTTCAACAGTCGAGTAAATCCTATCGTTAACTCAACATAGTTGGGAATGAATCGACACAAAAAAATTTCCTTCCCTTGCAAACTTTGGAGCTGGCGTAATGTATAAGGAGGAGGTATATTAAGAATGGCCTGAACCTTCAAAGGATGCACCCTAATTCCATGAAGTGACACAATAAAACCTAGAAGTCGGTCGGAATCCACACAAAAAACACATTTGTGTGGGTTTAAACGTATATGATAGTAACAAAAACAAAGAAAAATGGCTCGGAGATGGGTCGGGTGATATTGGCAGCGCATGGAATGGGTCGGTAGATCATCGAGATATGGTTGTAAAATGTTCTTGATATCATGAAAAGCATAAGAAATGGAACGTTGAAAATTCGCACCAACGTTCTTCAAACCGAAAGGTAGTTTCCGGTAGGCGAAGGTACCCCAAGGACAAATCAAAGCAGTTTTGTGGTGATCCACTGGTAAAATGTTAATCTGATTATAGCCGGAGTAACCAGCCATTAAAGAAAATATTTCATTCCCGGTGCAATCGTTGACGATCTGGTCAATGAAGGGGGTTGGAAAGTTTTCCTTGGGACAAGCTTTATTAATGTCCCTATAATCAATGCATACATGGATCGTGCCTTGTTTTTTATTAACCGGAACTAGATTGGATACCCAATCATTTAAATCCACACGATAGATAAAGCCAACCTTGATAAGTTTTTCAAATTTGAGTTTGATATGTAAATGTGTTGAACCTACACAGAATAGATCTAGCTAAACAATAATACACACATTTGCAGAGAGAATTGGAGAAGGAAGAAGAATAATAGAAAGAATGGAAAGAATTCTCATTAATCGTTATGAATAATGAATAATTTACACATGATATACTCTATATAACTCAATGAGTTCGACTTGAGGTGAACCAAGTTTCCATAGTGGTGGTCTAGAGTGATATGGACACACACCATCAATTACGGGAGTGAACTGCCACCTATTCTAGTCTCTCAGGTAGTTACGGGAGTGAACTGCCACCTAGTTGAGTTAACTAGTCAACTAGTCTTCAGTTAACTGACTAAAAAGAAAGTAGTGAGGAGTTAACTCAAGGAATCAAGTCTAATGAACCACTTTGGTGATGATACCAAGGTAAGGTCGAATTAACATGGTGATGATCCCAATGCAACATCTAAACTCAACTCAACTAGTCAAACTGAAGTGTGAACTGAAAGAGAATATTCTCTAGGTGGAATATTATCTCCTAAAATATAGGAGATTGTATAATGACTAATTATGACTAATGAAAAAAATAAAAAACCTTAGGAAAAATAAATCCTAGGTGTGTGTGAATTAACTCCAACACCCCCCATAAACATCACTATGGTGAAAATAAAGATAGGGTCCCGACAACGAGGCCATGTTAGGTACCCAAGTACAAAAGATACACTGAAAATAAAGTGAGGAAAGAGGGAAAACCTCATGGGAAAACCCCCCCCCTCAAGGTACAATGTATGTAAAAAGAAGAACTACAATTGCTAGTCAATTGTGTCCTTCACTCCAAGATGACCTCGTAGAGAATGGAATTTCTTCTTAGTAAAGGTATTGGTGAAAATGTCTGTCGTCTTTTCTGCTGAAGGAAAGAACTGTAAGTCGATGATCCCCTCGTGTATTAAGTCCTGGATGTAGTGCATGTGGATCTCAATGTGCTTCGTCTGCTGCCTCTGAATTGGATCTCTGCATAACTTCAGAGTGCTCTGGTTGTCACACGAGATGACAATCGACCAATGAAACTGAATGCCCAACTCAATAAGAAAATTTTGTAGCCACATAGCCTGAATGGTTATGTTAACTACCCCTCTGTACTCTACCTCGACTGAAAATAGAGAAATGGCATCTTTCTTTATGCTCGACCAATAGATAGGCCCATAACCAAGACTAAGTGAGTAACCAGATGTGGACTTGCAATCAATGTTATCGCCAGCCCAGTCAGAATCAGTAAAAACAATGAGATCTAATGTAGAGTCTGATACATAATGAATCCAAAAGGTGATAGTGCCCTGTACGTATCGAAGGATATGCTTTGCAGAATTCCAATGTATCTCATGCGGCTCCTGCATGAACCTAGAAACTACGCCAACTGCATATGATAGGTCTAGTCTAGAGTGTGTGAGATACAACAAGCTCCCCACTAGTTGTCTGTACAATGTGCTTTCAACCAATGGAGTCTCCCCTCCATCCTCAAGTTTGAATCCTGATAGGAAAGGAGTCGGAGTAGACTTGCAGTCTATCATGTGAAATCTCTCAAGGAGATCTTGTGCATACTTGGCTTGAGACAATTTGATGCTTGATGCATCCTGACTGATCTGACGTCCAAGGAATAAGTGTAGCGGAACCATGTCCATCATCAAAAACATTTCATGAAGAATCCTCTTGACTGCAGCAATCACTGAAGTCGAGCAACCCATGATCAGCAAATCATCGACATACAGAACTAAAAGTAGAAGTGAATCAGTCATCCTGAGCATGTATACATTCGGGTCTAATTTATAATGTACAAAGTTCTGTGAAAACAGGTAGGAGTCCATCTTTGCATACCATGCCCTTGGATCCTTCTTGATGCCATAAAGTGACTTCTTCAGTCAACAGACCAAAGATGAGTCCTGATAAATCCATGGGGCTACTCCATGTAGATCTCCTCAAAGAGATCACCATGAATAAATTCATTCTTCACATCCATCTGATGGACTTCCCATCCCTTGGCTACCGCAATGGTAAGTGCCAATCATATGGAATCCATATTTGATACTGGAGTGAAGGTCTCATCATAGTCAATACCATGAACTTGTTGAAAGCCTTTAGTGACAAGCTTGGTTTTGTATCTACTGATCTGTCCATCCACTGCACTCTTGGTCCTGTAGACCCATATGCATATGAAAAGTTTCCTCCCAGAAGGAAGGGGAACCAAATCCCAAGTCTGGTTCTTGAGGAGGGAGTTGTACTCCTCCTGCATGGCGGATTCCCAAAAGGGATTTCCAGAAGCCTCGCCATAAGACTGTGGATCTGAAGACTGAACCAAGAAAATATTCTTGGAAGGAAATGGTTTGGTGGAAGTGAGTGCAATAGGAGGCTCCTCGAAATCATATTGAGTACTCCTAGTATCGGTTGGATCACCAACAAGATCCCTTGAATCCTGAAGAGTAGTTTGTGCCCACTTGGGCCTCTTCTCTGGCTCTACGACTGCATATGGATGCTCTGACTCTACATCTGACTGCAGTGACTCTAAATCTGAATCATCTGAGTCCTCTGAATCAAAACTCTCATCTGAAGAAGAGTCAACATTTTCATGTTCATCATCTCGGATAGGTGGAAGAGTGAAGGTGTCTACATGTGACTGTTGAGATACATGCAAGACACTTTCCTCAAATTGGACACTATGCTCAATGATGAGTCAGTCCGAGGAAATATCAATAAGTTGATATCCCTTCACAATGTCGGGGTATCCAACAAAAATGCACTCAGTGCTCTATGGATCAAGTGCCTTCCTCTTTTCAGAGGGAATTCGAGCCCATGCACGTGAACCAAAAATGTGAAAGTGGGCCACTTCTGATTTGAGGCCACTCCAAGCCTCATAGGGGGTATTATCCTTTACAGATCTATGAGGATATCAGTTTTGGATGTATTTTGCAAAGTTAAGGGCTTCGGCCCATAGTCTCTATGGTAGTGACTTTGCATGCAACATTCAAGATGCCATCTCCTTTAGATATTTGTTTTTCCGCTCGGCAACTCCGTTTTTCTGCAGAGTGTAGGGAACTGCATGTTGCAATTGAATCCCTGCCTCATGGAAAATATTATGAATCTCATGATTCACATACTCTCCCCTGTTATCAGTTCGGAGGACTTTGATCTTATTTCTGGACTGTGTCTCAACCAAAGCTTTGAAATATTTGAGGTGTTGAAAGACCTCGGATTTTTTCCTGAGAAAGTAGATCCAAGTAAAACATGAGAAATCATCAAAAAAACTGAGAACAAACCTCACTTTGTTGATTGATGGATGTGGAAAAGGACCCATGAGGTCACTGTGGATCAGATCTAAAGGTGCGAAATCTTGTTGAGACTTTCCTTTGACGAATTTCTCTTAAGGGTGTTTTCCGAGAACACATCCCTCACATACTCCCTTGGAGAAGAGGATGTCTGGTAGACCATCAACTAATCTGTTCTTTCTAAGCTATTGCATGTATCTTAAATTCAAATGTCCAAACCTTTCATGCCATATCCTACTACTTTCATCAGCATGAGTAAGCAGTAAAGGAGAATCAGGTTCAATGAATTCAAAAAATGTATACAATATAGACTGACGATTTACCTCACCGGTAGCAACCCTGGAGTTGGTTTGCATGTCGTATATGTCCATGGAATTTGGTTTGATTACGAATTTATTTCTGGTGATGGAATTCTTCATCTGATACATGGAGAGAAGGTTGACAAAAAGCTTGGGAACATGCAGGATGTTCTCGAAGCTTCCGTTGGTGAGTTCAATCCTTCCTTTGTCGGTGAGTTCGACAGAAGAGTTGTCCCCCATTAGAATAGGAGGACCTTTGCATGCTTCCAAAGAAGAATAGACTTCTTCTGAGGAAGCCATGTTATGTGATGCTTCTGAATCTACGATCCAAGCATTGGGAGAGGAGTTGATTGCAATCAAGGCATGGCTAGAATTGCCTTTCTTGGAATTCGGATATTTTGGCTTCTTCTTCTTTGCACCCTCGGGGATGCGATCTCCAAGGTTGTTTTTATGAAGTATCTGAGACATCATATCTATTTGTTTTTTCATGCATGCAGATTCCGAATGGAATCCTTTGTGACAGTATGTGAATTTCTCTCCTTTTCTTCCCTTTTCTCCTTTGGATCCAGAGGCATCGGTGAAGGGTTTTGTGTACCCTTCCTTCTTCGTATGTGCATGAGATTTCCGCTTATATTTATCTTTAAATTTTTTATATTTGTGGCTTCCATCATGCACAGTGAGTGCATGCGCCCTTGGGCCTTTGAATGCGCCCATGTTGATGATCTTGGTTTGCTCTTGTGTCAAGGATTCGATAAAGTCCTCAAGAGAAGGCATCTTCCAGGTGGCCCTAGAGGTGAATATAACAGTATGGAATGTAGATATGAATATTGATAATTTAGGACCAATCTTGGAGAGAATGGTGAGAACCATTTGTTTCTCCTCCTTCAATTTATCAACCCCGCAAGCTTTGAGTTGGGACAGTAAATCCTTGAATTTTGTAAAGAAATCTTGGATATTCTTGAAGATTTTTGGATCCAATGTGAGCAGCTCCACCTCCAGCATGTGTCCCCTCATCTCATTTTGTTTTCCAAAGAGCCCTTTCAATATGGTCCAGGCTTCATTAGGAGTCTTACAAGAAGATATATGAAAAAGGAGATCGGGAGAAATAAGACTACAAATTGTTCTGAGTGCCTCATCCATGCAATTTAAGTACTTGGATTTTTCTATGGCTGATGTCAGTTATGTATATATATTCATGGTTAACCTATACAACCCTCTATATCGGATATGTATGGCTATTTTATCCTTCCATGCAAAATAGTTGTAAGGTATAAGAATGAATTCTTTTTGGAATTCCATCTTTCCGCTGTCTTCAATCTTTTGTACTTGCAAAAAATTTTGGTGTAGATTTTTCTTAGCAGCTGTCGAATCTGATACCATGTAAATGTGTTGAAACTGCATAGAATAGATCTAGATAAACAATAATACACACATTTACAGAGGGAATTGGAGAAGGAAGAAGAAGAAGAGAAAGAATGGAAAGAATTTCCATTAACTGTTATGAATAATGAATAATTTACACATGATATACTCTGTATAACTCAATGATTTCAACTTGAGGTGAACCAAGTCACCATAGTGGTGGTCTAGAGTTATCTGGACACACACCCATAGTTACGAGAGTGAACTTCCACCTATTCTAGTCTCTCAAGCAGTTATGGGAGTGAACTGCCACCTAGTTGAGTTAACTAGTTAACTAGTCTTCAGTTAACTGACTAAATAGAAAGTAGTGAGGAGTTAACTCAAGGAATCAAGGCTAATGCACCACTTTTGTGATGATACCAAGGTAAGGCCGGATTATCATGGTGATGATCCCAATGTTGCATGGTGATGATCCCAATGCAACATCTAAACTCAACTCAACTAGTCAAACTGAAGTGTGAACTAAAAGAGAATATTATCTAGGTGGAATATTCTCTCCTAAAATATAGGAGACTGGATAATGACTAATTATGACTAATGAACAAAATAAAAAACCTTAGGAAAAATAAATCCTAGGTGTGTGTGAATTAACTCCAACATGATAGCGGTGGCTTTATAGGGGTGGACTGGGCGAAGTCTTTGTCAAATGGGTTTAGCATCCGGATGGTCTTAATTTCATGTACAACGATATCAAGTTCAATACGCAACATCTCTTCGTAAATCCAAGTGAAAACGTCACGAAAATATTGAAAAATAGCTTTATAAGTGACGACTTCATTATCGGGACAAGCGGCTTCGATGTGAACATTTTCAACAACTCCAGGTTTAATGTATATGTCAAGAAGAATGGTGGGAAAAATGTTACTCAGGTTCCCTTCATATAACACATCTTGTGTGGACTCGAGAATGGAAGAAAAGACAACAACGATCGACGAAGTCGAAATCCATTGATAACTCTCTAAGGTGTGTTGTTCCAAGAAGAGAATGGAACAATGAGGTCCATCATCCCAGGGGTTGTCTTCCATAGACATAAAAAACATAATCATCTCATCGGTAGGAAAAATCACGTGAAATGGATCGGGAGATGAATCACAAAGAGAGGGAGTGGAAGGGGTTGTCAATTGAATGGTTTGATAATCCGACTCAACCGAACTTAAAGGCATTTGCTCGCCATAGCAGAGATAATCATCGGGGTCAAGTACTATCCACAGGTAGTGAGATGTGGGGGTTTCGTGAACAGAGGTAGAAATCATGTTGATTGAGGCAAAAAAAGAAGGTGGAATATTAAGTGGTGGGATTGGGAATGTACCCATCAAATTTAAATCTTTTAGTAGACCCACACTGACATTCTCATACCCAGGAGGTGTATTCGAAATAAAGGATACGTTTCTAGTATGGGAATCATAGTTGAAAAAGGTCAACCGGTCTACAGTAATGAATTTTCCCTGGTGTGGAAAATGTACTACACGAAAAAGGGTAGACACAACTACGTGCATAGAATCAATCCAGCTACGTCCAAATAAGAAGTTATAATCAAGAGGTGCATCAAAGACCTCAACTTCAACATTGACTAATTTACCTTCCAACGTAATAGACAACGAGGGAAGTACACCGTAGGGTTTAAATCCAGATCCATTGAAGGCCTTAAATGTGTTGTGTGGTTCAGTTAGGGGAGGAGAGCCAATTTATTTACAACAGGCAACAAACATTACGCATGTTGAGGCACCCTCATCAATAATGGTTCTACAGATATTCTTCTTCTCGAAAACATCTTGTATCTAAAATGATAGCTGAGGGGGTAGCCTTGGATTGTGATCTTCTAGGTCAAAAATTATAAAATTTGTATCTGTAGGATCTATTCCACCAATATCCTTTAACAGTGCCTTCCATTGAGTGGGACAACTTTGAAGGACTTTGAGAGTTGGCATCGCGGAGGGTGCTTACGCAAGATCTTCTACAATACTATAGTTCTGAGAAGCACGCACATGAGGATTAAAGGAAGACTTTCAAACAACTCCCTTTGAAGGGGGGAAGAGAACTGTATCGAGACCTGGTCATTCGAGATGAAGAGGATCATTGGGAGGTGAATTTGAGGGAGGTGGTTGAACCAACGAAGGTGGTATATCGTCAACTTTCTCCTTTGAGGAAGAGTAATATTTGGCTTGAGTTGTAATAGCAACATCATTATTTTTTTAATCACCAGTACACATAAGGACATAGGAAGTAGTGGAAGGGGAAGGTTGATCATGAATGACCAATTGGGCCTGCTTTTGAGAAGGGAAAGGTTGGGACAAAATGGCAAGTTTTGGTGGCTTCGTGGTCCCTTGAAGGAACTTAGTGACCTCGACACGTCTGGGACAATATTTTGTGTAGTGATCATCACCATAGATAAGGAAAGGATATTGAGGTTGTGCTTATCATTATCATCAGCAAGTTGCGTTTTGGATTTCTCGGATTGTGGATTATTATTTTTATCCTCCTTATTCTTACCCTTTCCTTTTTTAGATTTATTTTTTCCAGCAAGGGTAGATTGAATGGAGTTAACCTCAGAAGTTTTGTCGGTGGAAGGAGTAGGAGTTGGAGCACTTTGAACATTAAAAGAAGTAGATTTGGGATTGGTGTGAGAGGCTTGCATGGATTTAGGTTGAGAATGGAAGGTTTCAATCACACCATCAACTACATGAGAAACAAAAAGGGTAGTTGAGGTAGTGGTGGTAGAAAAACGAGGAGCATCAGGGAGAAAGTCGTAAAGAGTTCTTGTTTGCAAATAAACGAGATCTAGGTACTGAGCGTGACTGATTGCCTGCTCTTCAGTGACAAATCCACCCATGGAAATGTCACGAGATATTTTATTCATGAATTATTTGGTGAACCATTCCACCAATAAATGATCAGGATGGTTGAGTTTGATCAAACATCGTCTTCTTCTCCACTCATGGATGTGATCGGAAATATGAGTGGCCAAATTTTTCTTAAAGGAACTCAAAATATCAGTTCCTTTTTCATGGCAGATTGGCAATTGGTAATGTGCGAGGAAATCCATGGATAGGGTATTAAAGTCGATGAAGAAGCCTCATGGTAATTTATATACCACTTTGTAGCCAAACTCATAAGAGTTCATTGGAAGAGTCATAACCGAATGGAGTCATCCATCAAAGAGTTGGACGAACAACAAAGGTGAAAAGTCATAACATGATTGTTTAGGTCTTCTCCCGATTTACCGTCAAATTTGGGAATGTCAGATGGTATCTTGGTCAGTATAATGGGCTAGTGGGGAGAAAGTAGGATAGGGTCATTCAAGATTCTAGACAAGTTGGGTAGATCCAAAGTGGCTAAAAAGGGTAACTGTCTATTCACGTGAGGGTACTGGTGACTTTGGGGAGGGAGTTGCGTCAGTATACCAGTAGGACTGTAAGCAGTCTGCAAGTGAGGTGAAGGTCCTAACAGATTAAGACATGAGTGTGGAGGCATGCATCCCATAGGGTTGTACTTATTAGGTATGTTCCCTTGGAAAGGGACACTAGAATGAACGTTCAAACACCAAATCGGATTCGAAGAATCAAGATATGACTGGCCCGAACTAGGGGTTATGAAAGAGATAACTTGAGGTTGTTTCCCCCCAGATGATTCTATATTTCCCTAGATGAGAAGGTTCCAATACTGGGCTAGTGATCCTGGTATGTTTTTTCCATAGGGTGGGTTATAACCTCCAAGCGGGGGTTGTCCTCGAAGTGAGGATTATGTCCCAATTTGAGTTTGAACCCCAGAATGAGTTCAACAATCCTCTTTGGAGCAGGGAATCTAGAAGTGTCAACAACGAGTTCTCCAGATGAATTCAGCTGGAGAATACGTCTCTCGTATCTAGGAGGTATGCGGAAAGCCTCTAGAGAATCAGAAACAATTCAAAAAAATTCTAAAGAGGTGGAACCTTCCTCTTTCTAGGTTATAGTGTCCTGGACCTCACTCTGTTGAGGATATCCCTCTAATGAATGAGGGGGTAGAGAGAAATATTCCTCCATATTTTCCAAAGAAAGTCCTTGGACCCTACGCGAATGGCGTGGAGGGTCGATGTTGGTTGAGCCAAATATTTTACGCAAAAAATCTATGGCCAGCTATGAAAATAAATAGCACTCGCTAATAAAATCTAAGAATCAAACCAAGCAAACAAACCTTCTTACTTCGAAGTGACTAGTTGGTGATGAAATCCAACATCATGAAGTCAAGGCAATAAGGGGTTGGGATAGAGCAGGTGGAAAAGTTACGTTGACGACTTGCTTAACGAAACTACATCCTAATGCAAGATCCCATACATAATCATGGGTATACCCTACAAGGAGACCGAGTGAGTCTGGCTAACGTCGATTCCAGGTACTGTGAAGACTTTCCCCTCCACATTCACCTCATGTAAGACCCTAAGAACATAGGCAACTAAGGCTAGAAAGAACAACAGTAATGCATGGGGAAACATTAGATAGTCTGATCCACATGCAAAGGTAGGGTACCTAGCCAAAAATAAACTTGAGTGACTTCCACTCATCATTTTGGGTATATCATTCAAGTGACCCCCATAATAGGTGCAATCTCTACACTGAGACCAACAAAGCAGGGTGAGTAACTCTTCCAGTCTCAATGCGACCTCAGGTTTGACCCTTGTGTGAGAAGGGATTCCAAGGACAAAATGTTGCAAATGGATTTGGAGAGTGTGTCTCACAACCTATTCCAAAGCTCTAACCTAGCTAATGTTGGTGTAAAATATCCCTAGAAAATAAAATTTACTACTTGAGTTTTAGATTTCACAATGTTTTTTAGAGGTTGTAGTTTACTCAAGAGGGAGAAGAAAATGAAACCAATGTTGTGGAAGACCTTGACCCAACAATATGCAAACAAAGATGAATGATTCAAACTTTTCGTTCAACGAAATCTATCTACGGTAGGGAGAAGGTGTTTTTCTGGAATGATGTAATCTATGAAATGTAATTTATTTTCCTTGAATGAACACAATGTCAAACAACCATCAATAATGAAATTTCTCAACCTTCTCTTCTTAAAAAAAAAAATTGAATGAAAAAAGCATTCTTTTGTATGATTACTTAAAAGAATAAGTGACTTTAAAGTCTACCTTTCCAAAACCAAATCAAGGGTATAACTAAGAAAGGACAAGTAATCAAAGAAACTTTATGAACTCAACAAGCACCCAAATAAAACTTTTAATGAAGATAAAAATAAAGATGATAGGAAAGTGTTTCACTAAATGAAAATGAAAAAGGACTTTCTGATCAACAAGCAATCTAGAAAATGTAATCAATACAAAAATTTAAATCCAATCAAAATACTTTTATTCAATCAAGCACTTAGATGAAAAATCAGAGATTATATCTTTGTTGATAAAAATCAAAAGGTAAAACTGGAAACATGACTAAGAAAACCAATCGACAAAAAATTTCAAACTCAGCAATCAGTCAAATACTGGCATTAAAAGTTCCTCCCGGTTGGCTAAAGCAAAACTGGGCATCAAAAGATGACAGGACCCAAACCAAAAAAATTTATAGATGTCGCCACAACCTAGAAGTAGGTTACAGTGCAGAAATCAAAGATTTCCTCAAGCTAGTTATGGGTAGATCGTGGAAATTTTGCAATGGGATAAACAATGAGGGTGTGGAAATCAAAAGTTTCCATAGGTTGTGTATGGGTATAGTTCAAAATTGTCTATAAACAAAAGAAATTTGGAAAGAGGAAAAAAGGCCTAAGTGAACTTTCAAATCCAGAGAGTCTGGATGGATGTCCCACAGACTTAGAGACTGAAATAAAGTGAAAAAGGGTAGGCTAAAAGAAAATGGCCAACAAAAAACCACAAACAATTTGTATCCCCAGCGGAGTCTCCAATTTTGTTATTGGATAAATCGGTGAATGCGGACAAAAACTAATCTCTCTAGATCCACCTGGATCTAGAACAAAAAAAGACACGACATGACGCTTTCCCTAAGTTACAATCGTTGAATTTATACCAAAGAAGGAATGGATGACATACCTTTATATATCGCTTCCTTATATCTCTGTTGTCCCTGCTTCACTCTGGTGCTCTTGTGAGATCAAATCTGCAATGACACAAACCAACCAAAGTGAAAGAAACAATAGTAGATTAAATGAAAACCTACACATGTGATCAAGGAGTCATGTAATAAAATTCTAATGATTTTATGGGAAAGAAACGTGTCACTGTATTATATTAAGTAAAAGAGGAAGATACAACCAAACTGCCTTGATGTCACAAGTTCCCTTTCAGTGGTCTTTTGTTCCAACACACACATACACTTGCTCCAAATTTGTATGAATATGGTCCACAAACGCTTGATGGACAAATGGAGACCTCAAGCATCAGTTGGAACAGGATTCTTCACACAGTCTTTAGCCTATTCTTTCAGCAATTCCTTGCTCAATCTTTCTTAACCTTTTCCATGAGAAACTATCATTATATAGGAGACAGAGAAGTGATTAAAGAGATGAGGATGATCCCACCAGATCAGAGAAGCCAGTAGGATCACAATCATATGGATGTCACCTCACATTCTAGAAGATACTCCTTCTAGAACCTTCATGAACTTCTTCCTTTCTTTAGCTTTCAAACACTATTTCACCCTACCTATATAGATTCCTACGGAAACCCCATGAGCCAGGTATAGAGCAACATGTGGAAATCAATCATTTCCGCACTATGTATTACTCCTAGCCTATAGACTCCTAAAAAAAATCCTTGTAGAGGAAGAAATTAGTTATTTTTCTCATGCAAAAGATTCTTTTGAGAGCCTAAACAGATGCTTGTAGAATCATCACCAGGGTGACCAAAATAATTTGTAACAACAAGTGCAAGGAAGCAAAACTGTAGAAAGCAGAGAACAATTAAAGATTTTGAGAGGATTCAAAGAATTCGTGAAAGACTCACGAATTTATTTCTTAAGATGAAAGTTTGCAGAAGCAACAAAGGAGAAGAAAGATTAGCTATAAGATCATCCCTGTGAATAGATATGATTCATTAATCAATATCATAAAGGACGATGAGCCCGTAGGTAAAGAGAATTTTTTCTTAGCCATAGGATTTGAGAGAGAGAAAGATCAACAATCAAAGCAAGCAAAGATAAAGTCAGGACCATTAGATCTCATTGGATAGAGATCGACGGTGAGAAGGAATTGCATGGATAAGAAACAAAATTAAAGTTTTTGTAAGTAGTGAGCCCACAATCACTCAAGATCGTTAATCTTTTCGTATCAACATATCAACGGTGGATATCAATCCTTCTACGAATGAGCATCTTCGCATTGCGAGGACCAGAGAGGAAATTAAAGAGCGAGAAAGTTGTGAGCCCAGAATTGCTCAAGATTGTTGAGATTGTTATATCAACAGGTCAACGACGGATATTGATCCCACTATGGACAAACATCTTCACTTTGCGGAGATCAGCAAGGAGATTAAAGAGTGAGCGATTTGAGTCTTTGCAATCACTTGTGGTCATTGATATTCAATAAAGTGACACACGTCAGGTGATCTCATACTCCGAGAGGAAGAAAGAAGAAGTGGAGGAGTAAAAGAGTCCTGAAGCTCCGAAGAGCCGAAGTAGATCCATATCATTGTTTGAAGTGGACACATCGAAGGAGATCCTACACTTCAGTGATAATCACTTCGGAAGAAAGACAGACATGAGAATCTATAACTCTCGAAGGCCTGAAGCCTGGATTTCATCTAGACCATCCATCAACGAGGACACGCGGCACTAGATCCCTCACTTCAGAGACTTAGAACTCTGGAAGGTATTGCGGAGCGCAATCTACCCAAAGTCCCAAAGTAAATATGATCCCTTGAAGGCTGTGGACACACATCGACAAATTTTTCACTTCGGAAGGCTAACACTTCAGAGGTTTGTGATGTTGTGCACCTCGGAACACCCGAAGGTCAAAGTTATGAAGTAAATCTAGGTTGTCCAAATCAAAAGGCCACATGGAGGAAGATATCACACTTAGAAGATTAGAAACTCTAGAGGATTGCATGTCTTAGAAAAAGAAAACCACCAAATGCCCAAGTTCCGAAGAATATATTGGTCATTTGATTGCTAAGGCCTAAGGACCATTGATCTGTTGATTAAGGTTGGTTGTCATTGATGTCAACCCTTGAAGACCCGTAGCACAAAGTTTTGGGTAATGGACCCAATAGTGTTTGATGTAAATATGAATCATTATTGTTTTTTC
>JZKD02S2164620.1:425767-456335 GCA_000966675.3 Picea glauca
GGTTGATGACACATGAAGAAATCTTAATAATTATTTAAAAGGCATAAAATTGTTTAAGCTTATAAACAACTGATTCACCCCCCCCTCTCAGTTGTTCTAGTATTTCCAACAAGATGAACATTTACCAAAGAGGTATTAGGCCAAACTTTTATCTTGTGAAGTATACATTTTGAACAACTCCTTTATTAAAAAAATGTGTGAAGGATAAAGTACCCAAAATGCATCAAGAGTATAAGAAACATAATCATTCTCATTTGAGATTAATTGGCTGCATTTTTAATAATGGAGGGATCACCTACCTATTCATAGAGCGGGCCAGTGGGCCTAATTCCCCTCATTTGGGTCTTCTATTATTCCCGCAACTCCTTTTATATTAATCAAATCGGTATATACACATTTTTCCAATAAAATTGGGAAGAAGTTAGATTAGAAAGGATAATGATGTATTTTTTTGTGGGATATAATAAGCAATCAAAAGCATACAAGTTGAATAATTCCATCACAAAGAAGATTTTAATCAACGAAGGTGTAATTTTCTTCAAGATGATGAATGGATTTGGAGTAGAAACCCACAACAGTAATAGCTTGAGATGAGAGAGTTCAATAAAGATCATGCAACAAAAACTCCATCTAGCAATACTTACGGCTGTTAAAAGTATGACAAAAACACATCAATCTATGCCTGAATTTCAGTCAACACCTAGATATCACTCCAATGATAGCTTAGGGTCAGATGAAATTGGAAATAATACAAGAAGTCTGAGGTAAATATATTATCACTCCAATGATAGATTAGGGTCAGATGAAATTGGAAATAATACAAGAAGACCGAGGTAAATATATTATCACTCCAATGATAGCTTAGGGTCAGATGAAATTGGAAATAAGACAAGAAGTATGAGGTAAATATATTATCATTAACTCATGATAATAAATTCAACACCTAGATATTATTCAAATTATAGCTCAGTGTCAGATGAAATTGGAAATAAGACAAGAAGACTGAGTTAAATATATTATCACTCCAATGATAGCTTAGGGTCAGATGAAATTGGATATAAGACAAGAAGTATGAGGTAAATATATTATCACTAACTCATGATAATAAATTCAACACCTAGATATCACTCCAATGATAGCTTAGGGTCAGATGAAATTAGAAATAAGACAAGAAGTCTGAGGTAAATATATTATCACTCCAATGATAGCTTAGGGTCAGATGAAATTGGAAATAAGAAAAGAAGTATGAGGTAAATATATTATCATTAATTCATGATAATAAATTCAACACCTAGATATCACTCCAATGATAGATTGGGGTCAAACGAAATTGGAAATAAGACAAGTCTAAGGTAAATATATTATCATTAACTCATGATAATGATGATGATTTAATTTCTAATTTTAAGTTATTTTATTTTATTTCTTTCGTTATTTGGACATACATAGGTGTTCTAGTTCATTTGTTCAAATAGTAGATACTACATGAAGAATATATGAATGTGGATAAATCCAAAGCATCATTTCATTTTATTAAAAAAATGAAACTTCAATTCAATCTTCATTTCCTCTTTTCAATCTCATCACTACACCATATGGCTTCTAGAATGGGTTCTCATATATGTATCTCTCCATAATTTACAAAGGATATGTTGAACAAGTTTTGATACACTTCTCTCCAGTTGTGACTATCTTCTAAACAAGAGAAACTATATTCTTTCCATATGTACACTCCAAGGCATTTAAATGCACTTTGATGAGACAAGAAATTAAACCATGTGAAGTTGTGTTTCCTAGTTCTCCTATGGCATATGGAACTTCACATTTGATAAAGAAAAGGAAGTATTATGTTGTAGAGGAAGGATAGAAGATACACTCCATAATGTTATGGAAATGGAAAATGAATTTGTCTCTACCCTTGATGATACTCATAACACTAGAGATGCCATGTAGGTTCCCTTTCCCATGTTCTTTGTCTCAGCACAATGGAACATTACAAGGAATGGTGGAAAAATGCAATTCCTAATTGATTTTAGATGAACAAATTTTTGGCATCTCCTTTAATGGCCATCCACAAGATATAGGTTTACCCTATGATTATCTGATAAAGATGTTGATCTGGTACACTCTAACTTTCTCGTAAAAGGCTCTGGATTGGATTAAATTGACTAGGAAATGATTCGACTGGTCAGTGTGAAATGGACTAAGCAAGGGACACTCAAACAAGGAGGAGTCAAGTCGACCAAGGAGGAAAAATGCCTAGGTAAATAATGAATCGACTATGTGAGGAAGGTGTATGGGTATGAGAAAAGGGGAAATCACCTAGGCATGTAGGCCAATGATCTATGTAGATGGACAAGTTGTTAAATGAATGAGCATGATAACAAAAACTTACCATGGAATTTACAACGGTATTCTTATTATATCCATTGATATGAGGGGCTCCATGAAATGGACATCACTGAATTTCATAGAAAAAGAATGGGAAAGGAATTTGTGTGTTGCTAACATAAATAGACTACACAATTATTATTAGGAATTCAACTATAGGTATCACATTGAACTTATATAAGAACACTAATAACTCA
Source organism: Picea glauca (assembly GCA_000966675.3). Classification (NCBI taxonomy): domain Eukaryota; kingdom Viridiplantae; phylum Streptophyta; class Pinopsida; order Pinales; family Pinaceae; genus Picea; species Picea glauca. Next base: position 428,356 of record JZKD02S2164620.1, read on the forward strand.
TAATCCTTATTTAGCACAACCATATAACATGCATCATTGTAAACCATTAATTGTTGGATAATAATGGAGAAATGCCATAGTTAGAAAATGGTTAAAACTGATTGCTAGATTAGTGTTTAAGTGGTTTTCATATCCACGGATTTAGGAGACTATTAGGGGATATCCTAGCCTATATATTTGTATGCAATTTATCAAATTCAATATAGAGAGTGTGAGTGTAGACTCACTTGTGAGCCCTTGTGGCCTCACTGTTTGTTGTGCATTACTCTGATTTTAATTTGGTATCAAAGCTTGTCTGAGGGTGCTATATGCACTATCTATGAGACACGTGATCTGAGGGTGATTCACTGCTATCTGAATTATCTGTTCGTTGATCTGGTACACGTACAGGAGTTGATCTATGTTTGTTGGGTGTTTGGTATCACTTTGGAGGAACCATGGAGTTGTCAATTGGAAGGAGCCACTGTTGTGAGTTGTTATTACTTCCTCATATCCCGTGTTGGAGTTGTTCATTGGTAAAAGGGATCTTACAGGAAATGGAGTTGTTAGTTGTCCTATAAATTGTTGTTGTGAACACTGCCCAATCTTCCTGTTGTCGTAAGCGTGAAGGAGAAACCCCCGTGAGCGTGAGGTTGCAACATCTATATTGTTTCATGTTGTTTGTTGTACCATCTCACCTTTATATATGCATTGTGTGTGAGGGTGCCATAGGAGTTCTAGGCATGATATTGTTAGGATTTGTAATTGCCTTAACAAATTAGTTAGTTAGTGAAATAATTTGTTTACAGTTTCTCAGTTACTCTCGTTCAGAAACAGTAAAAATGTCTTTGTAAGTATTTATATAATTCATATGAAATCAATAATCTACATTCATTCACAACATTATTTAGGTATTCTTCTTTATTTCTTTTTTCATGGTATCAGAGTGATAGGTTGGGAGAAGGAGATACTATTGTTGTCGGTGTCTCTCTTCCACAGTATTGTTGTCTGCGTCTCTCTTCCATGGTGAATAATACCTCAGAACATTGTATTTTTTGTTAGTTGTCATCCAGTTTGAAGAAGTGCCATAGAGTTGCCACTAGTTTGGAGAAGAGTTGCCAGCCAGTTTGAAGAAGTTCCATAGAGTTGTCGCTAGTTTGGAGAAGAGCCATTGTCGAATTGGAAGAGGGATTTAGATGAGAATTACAGGCTTGGAATTCCCTTACTCTCGATTTTGTTGAAGATTATTTATAAAATTTTGAGTTTATTTAAAGTTTCATTGAAATTTGAAAATTCACTTGGAGTTATATCAATTATTTAAAAAATAATAATTTGCGGCTGATATTTTGGAATTAGAAAAATGTCTAGTTCTTGGTCAATTCAAGCACCAACTTTAGTTGGTTCTATTAGCACTATGTAAATTTTGTCCGGTTGAATAGACAAACATAGAGGTAATTATTTCAACCATCTTTAAAGCTAAGGCACTAACATGCCCAACTCAGAGAGGGCTCTCTCATATCACTTGATACTTCGTTGGGAATTGGTGGCTAGATTTGGTTTGTTTTGGGGTTTTTTAATAAATCTGTTGGCAAGGAAGGGGAGAAACACATAGGGATACGGAGTCAAAATTCTGAAAGTGAATGAAAACAATGCATCCGCCAATAGAACTCTCCAGAGGATAAAGTCTAAATGAGGTGAAGAATCTAAGTTATTAATAGATTTAGATAGAGTGTAGGAAGATAAAGGAAACAAATAATTACATCAGAGCATTATCAAAATCAATTCTGAATTAGTTAAGAAGACAATCACACCGTTTAAATTTCTTAAGCCAAGAGCATCAAATGATGAATTATGGGCCTTTAACTCTCCAATTTAAACAGAAGAAAATGAAAATGAAAGATAGGTCACAGTAAATACATACAATGAATGGAAACAAAGCTCATATCACCAGCCTTTAGAATCTTTTCATAGAGACTTAAAAATCTTCCGCATTTATATTCAATTTAGATTCAGGAAATTTACAAAATAGAGTCTGATACAACCAAAAGGTGCTCTTGCACTTATTCCAACATTAATCAATTCAAGTCTCTTAGTACTTATACAATTTGATCAAAACAACTGAAACTGAAACGTTTCATCTTCTATAAAAGTCTTGACTGACAGTTTCGTACATAAAACAATTTACAATAATTAGCAAAAAGAAAACATCTCAAAATCATGAACAATTTCTCTGACTGTCCAACTTCCTCCGTGCCATCTGTCTCTCTCTAAGCTTCTGTCGGATCTGCAAAATCGGTGACATCTAGAGATCACATGTTGGTTCCAGAGACGTTGCACTTTTTCTTACCCAACCACACGATTTATTTCCATTGTGCATCAGAGTAGATTTCGTAATCCATCATCTCTTTAATCCAAATTTCCAAGTCAATGCATGTAGCATAGGACATGGTTGGCATGCTGACCTTCATTGTTTTAAACTTGTTTAAAATTTTGAAATCTATAGCCAAATACTCTACCAGACTCGGGCCTTTCAGACTTTCTTCCATATCTTCGAACTTAGAATGATCCATTCTGAATTACCTGAGGAGAGAGTGATAGTCTTACTGATTGTATAATGATCCTTTACCATCCCAAAATGATGGAAGGCATTTGGAAAACATTTTTTTCAAAAGCGTCTTTAAACTCTTGTATGTTGTGCTACATTTTCATATCTTTGTTCTGGACCGATCTGAGTAAGTTGTGCTTGGCAATGATCCTTCTGGACAAAATGATCAACGCATCCTTGTCTTTCACACCAATGGTTTGAAGTTCATCATTTTGTACAACATTCAATAAATCAGTAGAATTTTGGGCCCACTCTGAGGGCTACTTTGCTAATATTTCATTTACAACAGCGCATTTGTTCTGAGCTTTAGCAGCCATGTTATATTTGTCGTTGATAAAATTCAGATAAACCCTAAATTTAGCACTCTCTGTAGCAATAGCATCCCATATTACATGTTTGGCTCCCTGCAATAACGTCTTTCCATTTAACCGGGTTTTTAGCTTACTCACTCTCTCTTATAAATCTTGATTTTCTCTATGGAGTTGAGCCATCTTTTCATCCTTCGCTTTCATCTCCTGCTTCAACTTTTCCATGTTCTCTTTGAGACTCTTGATCTCACCTATTTTTAAGCTCACCTGGGACATAGCTTGGACTAACTCATCAGTGCTTGATCCATCCTCTCTATTAGTAGGTATAATGATTGCCATGTATTATGTCACTGCCTGTGCTAGTGACCAATGCTCCTTCTATTTCTCCAATTGCAGCAGTTTAGCCTTGTAATCAAGTGCCTCTTGTCTGAATGTTTCTTTCTCCTATTCCAATGTAGTCAATTATGCTATCTTTGGATGATCTGTAGGTGACATATTCATCCTTTTCTTTAGAATTTGGATCATCTTATCCTTTTCATCCAAAGATTCTTTCAACCCCTGGGGACCTTCAGACTCTAGCCTTTTGACCTGTGTCATCCAGTATTTGTTGGACACTTTTTCTTGTTTCAGTTGTTCATCTAGTTTTGATGAATATGTTGTTAATCTTGAAAATTTTAGAGCCAAGCTCAAACAATCATAATATAACATGTCAATGGAATTCCTATGAAATTTTACTTTGTCAGGGGCAACAATGTTTTCATAGTTCATTTTGAACTCAGATACTTTATCATCATCGGCCACTGTAATGTTAAATGTCTTTTTCTCCACATCCCTTACTGAGAGTAAGGAAGACTTATGCTAAGAATTCCTTTCTACTTCAGGTAAAATCTCTCTTATTTCACTATTTTCCATACTTCCCTTCACATCATACTGATTCATTAAATATTCCTTGGACTGGTACACTACCCTGGGTGTCTGGCCAAATATGTATTTCCTACTACTAAAAACCTTTGTGCTGCTTTCGTTTTGTGGCTTGCTTTCTGTATTGGTTTCTTCATTCTTGGCTATAGCCTCTATCATCTCCGTGCATGTTTTTCCTTTGAGTTTTTCTTCTTCCAGATCAACTACTTGAGATGATGATGTGATTTTCATTTTCTTGAGAATGTTTTGTTAGCTATTGGCACCTAGTGCTTTTGAACTATTCCTCTTATTGTAGACGCTCATTTTGGGAGTTTTTATCACCAACCTGGGGGAAGGTTTCTATGTTAGGATTTGTTGAGAGGCTGGTTTTGTTTGATTTGTTTGATCTTGCTGCATGGTGACCTCCATCTCTGTATAGGTCTCTAGATTGTCCAACTCGTCGAATCCTTCAACATGTTCATGTTCATAGGGACCTTGTCTACTAGCCAATATTGTCTTTGATATGATTTGATGTGGGTCATATCTTCTCCATTGTAACTATGTGAAACCAAATTCATTGAGATTGGATTGAATATGGGTTAAATATGACTTATTCTTCACCACTAAGGGACCTACCACGAAAGGAAATTTCAGATTAGAAGCCTTATGTGATTTCAAAAAATGCTTAGTCTTTGAGATGATCCTTTGTCTTCTGAAATCCAAAGAAAAGATCTTGGGCATCAGAAAAACTGGTAAAAGATGAGGTCCTTATTGGTATTCATATACCGAAATCCCAGTCGATTGTGTGAACAACACCCAATATCCTACCATGCTCTTTGGATTTGGTTGTAATGAGTTTTTCATTTCTTCTAGAACTCTCGGTAGATATGAACGAAAAATGAGATTGTATACCCTGGAGATAATCTTGTTGATGAAGATGAGCATGGTGATCCTTTTACACTCGGTCGAAATAAAAGTAATCTCAGGAAATTCGGTTTTGTTGGATTCCAAAAACATCCTCAGCAAGTGAGTGTAGTATCTAAAGTGTCTCAATGAGCTGAAGTTGACCAGCTATTGATGTATATTCTCTAGAATAAATTTGTCAAAACTTACACAGACTGACTGACTAGACAGAAAGAAAATCAACAGGAAACCTAACATGACCACTACCACAAACTTGTCATTGTATAACCCTAAAATTTGACTTAGCAGAGAATAAACCCCACTAGACTTCGATAATCATGACACTTACACTGGCAGGTAATGATAGACTCTCTGAATGATTTCCAGGCTTGACTATGGTCTACAAAAATAAGGTTTTAACTTCGAGCGGGCATTCTCTATAAATTGTGATCATCCTCTATTCCTCGAAGGGATCTGACATTGTGGGGGAAGCATCTGGTATATTTATAGTATGTCGGAGTAATGGAATGTCTACATTACATAGAACTTCTAACCATAATTTGTTTAAAATGACTCTTTCTACCTAAGAATAACGTTATGCACACCATCTTACAAATTTGGGGAATGGAAAGACCATTTCTACGATGTAAGGGAGGATGGAGGCTAGAGCCACTTCGAGGAAAGGTATGCACATTCCAACATTGTCCAAAAAAATCGATCTAGACACGGAAACGGGTGAGACCGTTATCTCTATGTTGAAAATGTCAAAATCTTTGTCAATTAGGGTTTCCTCCCTGGAGGAGATCTCTTGTTCATTCACGGATAAAACAACAGGATTGGCATCCATGGTGAAGAATACCTATCAAGCGGTGAAAAACACGAGTCTGGTTCGGTTCTGAGCCTTGAAATTCGAATAGAAGATTTGCGCCAAATTTTTGAATGTTTGAATACTTCAAATTATCTTAGAATAATGTCGGGGGTTTCATCCTTTTATATGTATCTATTGACATCGGGGGTTGGAGAAAACAGTTTCAGGTGGACCGCTTTTCTCCCCGATGTTCCTCTGAGGGCGCCATGCATCCGTGATTTAAACCATGGTAGTTTTCCCCAGCTCACCCTCTGTCAATTAATCCTCATGTTATTTCAATCACTGATACAAGCTTCAACCGTTGATCTGGGTTGCTTTAGGATCTACAGTCCACGTTTTCCAAGCGTCTTTGGCATCGGGGGTTGGAGGAAGTGGTTTTAGTTAGACTTCATGTTCCCCCGATGTACCTCTATGGGCACCACGCATCCTGTAATGAAACTATGATGGTTTTCCCTGGCCCACCCTCGTTTGCTTAATCTTTGCATTAGTTAAATCCCCGATATGTGCCTCAGCCATTGATCTAAGCCTCTTTCAAGATCTACGGCCTGTCGAGTCTTTCTCTTTACATCTCTGCTATTTTTTCCATACGTCACCAGATATAGTTGGGTCCTCTGATTTATCATATCTCCATGGTGATATAACCCTTCACTAAAATTTTGAAGCTCAGACACCATATGGAAATTATTATGGTGATAACATTGGCTCCAACTAGGGATGCTATCCTCCCTGTGAGGTAGCAAAGAACTGTAGACTAAGTGCCTACCCATTGGGCTATAATCTTATGTGTGTGATCTTAATCTATTTACATTTATTCACAAACTCCAAACCTACTCAGCATAGCTCAGGACCTTCACCTCGGCCTTCAACCATGTTGTTTTTATCTTGACTTTCATACGTAAAGAAAAAGAAATGCAAAGGGGCTATGTACAATGAATGGCGGGGTGATGATTTTTCAAACAACATAATGCTTGAGGAACCTGCCATTCATAGGTCCTCCTATGGAAAGTTCTCCATTACTTTCTTCTAACACATAGGAATTTTTCCCACGTTGAGCCGCGATTTTGAATGGGCCCATCCACAGGTTATAAAATTTTCAATGTTTCCCTTTATCCTCATTTATGTCATCCCATTTTAGCACCCAATCTCCTAGTTTGAATTCGTACACCTTGGTACGTCTGTCGAAAGCTTCTTTGATATTGTCTTGTCATAGCTAAGTATTATTGAAGGCCTTTTCTCTGGTCTGTTGTACGTTGATGAGCTCGTCTTCTCTTCTCCTGTCGGCATTCGTTTCTACTCCTTGTTCCTGTAACAACCTCATTACTGGAAATCCCAATGTAGTGGGGAAAATAGCTTTTGTACCATAAAGTATTTGGAAGGGAGATGTAGCAATAGATCTCTTTGGAGATATCCTATCAGCCCATAGTGAATGAATGAGCTTTTTGTGCCATGCCTTTTTATTCTCTTGCAACAATATTTTGATGATTCTGACCAAGATTTTGTTTGAAGATTTGACCAATCCATTTCCTTGTGGGTAGTAGGATGTAGAATGACCAAGAGTAATGTTGTAATCACTACAAATTTTTTCCAACTTTTTAGACTTGAAGGTCGCAGCATTGTCTGTTATAATATTGACCGGGCATCCAAATCTGGACAGGATGTTGTCTTCTAGGAATTGGATGCTAACATCATTTGTATCTTGTCTGGTAGGAACAACCTCAATCTACTTAGTAAAATAATTTGTTGAAGTCAGGATCCATTTGTGTTGAGTCGAGGATTGTGGGTGTATTTCTCCTATAAAATCTAGGACCCATTGTCTAAAAGGATATTCTACTGAAATGGGCTTCAATGGCAGAGACTGCACTTTGCCTTTCCCATCGAATATTTGACATTCATGGCACTTCGAAAATTCTTTGTATACATTAGGAAAAATGCTTGGCCAATAAAATACGGCCCTCAATATTTTGTGTACAGTTGTCTTTCAATAATGATGACCTCCATAGTCACCTTTATGGAACTCTCTGATGGTGTTTTCTTCTTCTTCTTCTATCAAATAACTCAGTAAAATTCCTTTTGGGACTTTCCAATACAGCAATTCATTCACTATACAAAAAAATTTCTCCTTAAGTTTAAAAAATCTAGCCTTTTTTTAACTGTATTCAAGAGGAGCTTGCAGGTTTTTTAGCACAAAGATAATGCATGCATACCATGCAGAGTTAAGAAATTTATAAGATATTTTTTGAGTCTCCTTTTCTTCCTCTATTGTATTCTTTGACATATCGGTAGTGAAGTTTATCCCCAAGAGTTCATAGTTTGTTTGAGCCATCAGTATAGCAAGTCCCTTCCCTTTGATTAACTTCGTGGGCTTAATTTTGACATCATATTCTAATAGTATTGCAATCCATTTTCCTCTCTTTCCTTCAGGGCTAGGCTGAGTTAAGATGTATTTTACTGAGTTTTTGGGGACATAAGAAGTGGTATGTGAATGTAGAATATAAACCATGAATTCCTTCAATGCTTTGACCAAAGCATATGCCTATTTCTCCATGATGTCGTATTTCATAGGAGCATCTCTCAATGTATTTCTATAGTATGCTATGGGTTTCTCAGAATTCTAGTCATCTTTCTGAAGTAATACTCTTGCAATTGTATGCCCATAAGCGAAGAGAATAGTATGAAATATTTCTCAAAATTTTGACTAGCCAACATAGGAGCCTTTGTCAATGCTACCTTGATTTCTTCAAAGGATTTTCTAGCCTCAAGTACCCACTTGATTTCATTTCCCTTATTTAACATGTTGGTGATATGCTTTATGATTTCAACTAAATTAGGAATGAATCTCCTCAATAAATTTATCTTTCCCAAGAAATATTGTACTTATTTTCTGCTTCCGGGTTTTCCAATATTCAATATGCCCTCCACTCTATTGGGGTCTACCTTTATCACTTCGTTCGAAATAATATGCCCTAAGATTTTTCCTTCTTCCATGGAAAATTTTACAATTTTGGATTCAAGGATATGCCAAACTTTATGCACTTTTCGAATGCCCTCCTCAGATGCTTGATATGTTCTTCATCTGAGGCAGAATACACTGTAATGTCATCCAGATATATAACAATGAATTTATCCTTTTCATATGCAAAAGTTATATCCATAGCCCTCTAAAATGTTGCCCCTCCATTCATGAGTCCAAATGGCATTTTGGCATACATAAATGTTCCCCAAGGTGTGGTGAATGTTGTGTTTTCTTGATCTTCAGGATGTACCATGATCTGATTGTATTCTGAGAAACCATCTAACATTGACATCTTTTGGGAGCCTACCACCTTCTGTAAAATGTGATCCATTTTAGGCAGTGGGTAGTTTTCTTTAAAGGATACTTTATTCAGGTTTCTGAAGTCGACACGCAACCTTATTTCTCCACTCTTTTTTCTAACTAGTACTAGATTGGCTACCCATTTGGAAAACCTCAGGGACACTATGATTTTTGATTCAAAAAGTTTTTTCACTTCTTTCTCTATCAATGGTAACAACAGGGGATTTATTCTTCTTAATTTATGTTTGAATGGATTGTGATCTTATTTAATCGAGATAACATGATGGATTATACTGGTATCATAGACCTTTAGATCATCATAGCTCCAAGAAAAAACATTAGGGAATTCTTTCATTAATTTGACATACCTCTCTTGATTTCAGGTTTGAGCTTCCTAGACAGCTTCACTATCTTCGGATCCTCCGAAGTCCCAATATTGCAATCTTCCACGTCCCCTTCATTTATTGTGATCTTCGGACTTCTGGCTACATCATTGTTAAAAAAAGGTTTCTCTAATGGTATTAGGCCCTTGGGGATGATATTACTCTTCAACTAAACAATATCTCGACCAGCAATTTGATTGTCAAAATATCCTTCCTTTGTGAAAGCGGTTGCATCCACCTCATCATCACAATATTCATCATCAATGTTCAAATTCTCAAACTCATTCTCCATTTTGAGGAATCTCTCTATATTTTTGTCATTTTCGAAGACTTTCCAGTGCTTCATATTGTATGGTATTGTTGGTATGTATTTTACCTCCACCTTGTATCTTTTCTTGGGTAAAATTGGAACTATAAAAACCACTGTGGAAGTGGCCAAAACATCAACAATTTGATTCTACTCTCTTGGAATGGCCGATAAATTGCATTCTTCAAATTTCTCGAGGATTTCTAGAACTAGATTCCTATAAGCCCTCAGTCTGGGTTGTTTTTCTTGGTAGATTCCCTTGATTTGATTTATAATTAACTCAGAATCTCCATGTACATCAATTTTTTTGGCACCTATCTCTTCTAAAACTTTCAATCCCAATATCAATGCTTCATATTCGGCCATGTTGTTAGTGCATTCAAAAACACGTTTGTAGGAACACAATTTCGCATATCCTTCGAGATGGTTGATCCATACGCTAGCTCCAGCTCCTTCTCTATAGGCAACTCCATCGAAATTCATCTTCCATAACTGGTCTTTTGTATTATCTTGTGACTCTGAAAGTTTCTCCATTCATCCCTTAATCTCATTATTGTCATCTAAAACAACTTCTATTTCTTCTTCTTGGGAGCACAGGTCATTGAAGAAGATGGAAGATCCTAATTCAGTCTCCACTGAATATATAGGATGATTGTTAGGCTATGATTTATTGTTGACCATATATTTAAGAAAAAACTCCCTGTACAATCTTTTGTCCTGACCAAAGATAGGAATAGTAGCATAAGACATATCCATCTGGAGGGTTCCCTTTAATTTTGCAGCCCATGATCTGGACAACAATATACCAATTTTTGGAGGGATATCAGCAACCACTACATCCATCACCATATTCTTTGATGGAATTTGTGCCAAAGAAACGACCATGTCTTTGATCATGCCAAGGCATTTTACCTTTATTGAATCAAAGGAGAATAGATATTTGTAAGGTCTTGTGACCTTGAGACCTAATTGGTCCCTGACTACCTTTGGCATCAGGTTGTGTGATGCTCCAAAATCTAGCATAGCATTGTGTAGAATCATGTCATGGATTTTCAAACTAACTGTTGAAATAGTTTTTAAAGTTTTTTTATCTCTAAGACTAAAACTTTCCTTTTTTGAGTTTTGGCTTTTCATAAAGCATAACCCTCGCTATCGTTTCCAAAATCCCGGTACCAAAGTCCCGAAAAGATTTATTCTTTAAATAATCAAAGGCAAAAAACCAAAAGTGTTTTAAAAGTCCCGATGCGCATTCTGTAAAGTTTTTTTTAATCAAGGTAATTTAAACCCTAAAGGAGTTGATTAACATTTTTTAAAACCTTTCAGGATTCGGGTCTACTCGAAACCATATTTTTTCCATACATATTGAATCACAAAATCCCGATCCTCGATTTCCCGAAAGAATGGAAGTTAGTTTGTAATCCTGATTTATTAAGTTACTAATACGAAAGCTATGGCCTAACCTAATCTCATCATGATTTCGCAATTTCGGCAATCAGGGTTTAGCGATGACATACCTCATGTATTAATGATCCCCAAAACCTTGAAACACAAAGTCTCAAATCATAATCAACGTTTAAAATGAACTAACTTTGTTTTAAAAACACGATTAACGGTAATTAAACTTCTTAGGTTTTTTCTTATTTTCGGTACCATTGAATGAAATCTTTCAAATTTTGAATCTGGGATTGCCAAAATACAGCCACATTAAGAATGGATAACTGATGACTTTTGTGACACTAGTTTGTATCTCATAAATATTCATTGCATTTAAGGTATTAAGTTCTTGTCAGCTGCGTCAGTACCTTCACCATTAAATGAGTTAAAAGAGAATTAATTTTTTGTGTTTCGTAACTTATCCCGGTTCATGCTATCAGGTGTAAGACACATTAATCTAAACTCATACACCTCTCTTATGTGACAGGTTTTCATTCTGATACGAAATTCATGGCACCAAAGAAAGCGCCTAAGAAGAGTGAAGATACAACTAAGATTTGCAGTCCAGAGGCAGATATCATATCCGACACAACACCACATGTTATCAACTCAATCAAATCCTGGAGACAAATCTATGAAATTCTAGACTATGAAATCAAAAATTCCCCAAATGATTCAGAGAATCACCTTTGGGACATAGCCGAATCTGAGCTTCACAAGATTGCAACACGCCCACGAATCGTGGCATACAATGACATGATCAGTTGGGCTCTAGAGAAGGTTGATATTCTGACAAGAAGTATTCTAAATGATCAGTCAGTCGTTATCGTCTCATTCAGACCTAAACGTATCCAAGTAACATACAAACTCTCACCCAATCCTAAATATATTTACAATGCCGAGTTTATAGCTTAATTTCAAAGGAAGGAATGTACTGAGGCAGACCAAACTTATCCCAATTTAATCAAAGGATGGTGGATATGTCCATCACAATTTAGGGTCGACACTCACGAAAATTATGCCACCACATATTTGAATGAATACATGGTTTATGTAGCCATGATGTTGTGCAGACTCTTTGGAAAAAAGAACCCCTGTCATTTTCCTACGTATTGGGTACCCTTTTTAGAGGAGGCATTAGAAGGATATAGTTTCAGCTGGAGCAAGAGTTTATCTGATAACTTGGCCAAAGAGGTTTCAAATTACAAAGCCACAAAAGACCAAGGTCAACCAGTGGCATTTTACATGTCGGCATACATGATGGACGCCATTTGTTTTTTAACTCCATTCCCTCTGATGAATTGGAACTGGGACATAACTTGCCCCCAACCCATTCACGAGTATCATTCAGAGCTGTGGGAAGAAAATGCAAAAATTCATTTTACGAGATTTGTCATTTCGTAATAATACCAATGCATAAAATGCTTCATGGTTGTGACCCTCCTCGCATATCTGAGACAGTCTTAGAAAACCTCAGGTCAATAGCCGACTGGTTCATCGAAGAAAGTTTCTCCTACATCAGGGTTTATGGGTTCTCAGTCCCTCCTCATGCACTTCCAAAATTTCTCCCAGACAAACTGGTATTGAGGGAGGTAGCACACCAAATAGTGAAAGGTGGTATCATAATAGAGCTAAAGGTGGCTCAAAATAAATCCTGGCAAATCTTCCCTGTGCATATCGAGAAATTTTCATTACTAAACTTGGGCCATTCCAAGGTGGAAGCAGAAGCACTCGAAGAAATCAAAATGGTAAATATTGAGCACAGAAAGCATGACCCTTATTAACTTGTGAAAAAACACCTGATACACTATGGTATGAAATATTATGAACACGAAAGGTCTGCTTATGATTATATGTTCAAAGAGGTCAAAACTAATGATGAAGTATTAAATAGAGTATGGGAATTACCACCCGACTTACAGGCTGGTTTTATGACCTTCCAAATCCATAGGCGAAGTTGTTTACCGAAGATATTGCAAGGTCAATACACGATTCCCCCTCCAGAGCAGGAAGGACCTCCCCCAGGTTTTGAATCAGACACACAGGATAAAGCAAATACAAAGGAAAGTTTGAAGGAGAATGAAATGTCTTCACTAAGAATAGAAGTTCTACAAATCAAGAACTCGAAGTCAGAGAAAGGAAAGGAGTTGGAAACATCTCCGGAAGTCCCTGAGAATTTTCTCAAAAAAATAGGAGGAACGGTATCGACGAAGCTTGGAATCCCTATTACTTCTTTGACCCCATTGCAGTCTACCTATGGAAACCCCCAAGAGGGATCTCTATATGTTAGTGATCTTGAACCTATTTCCAGAGATGAAATTCCTTCATCCGATTATTTTTTCAGTAAAAAGAGAAGGGCTATCTTGAAACAGGAAATGCATATAAGAGGAGACACGATGATAAAAAATCATAAGATCATCGTAGATGGATAAAATCTTGAAGAAGGGAAATTCGCTACAGAAATAGCAGGCACAATGGGAGCCTTCGCATCAACAAATTTACACTCTATAAGAAATTTGAGGATTAGGTTACAATAGAAAGACCAAATGATAGCCCAGCTACAAAGTCAATTAAGGGAGACTAAAAGAAGTATCAGTCTGGAAATAAACAAAGGGCTAGAATGAGCCAGAACCAGTGATATACAGGAGATTCAAATACTAAGAACAAGCTTAAATGAAGCGAACATGAAGATACAGTCCAGTCAAACATAGGTCCTACACCAAGAAGAAATGAATAAACAATTACAGAACAAGATGAGTTCAATCCAAAATCAAGTGGTAGAGATGGAAACTTTCCAAGCCCAGGCATTGGAAATACATGCAAAAATAGAAAAAGAGCAACAAGGACTGATATCTAAGCTAGAAATTATTCAGACTTACTTTCAGGAGATAAGCAAATCCTTCGACAATATCCTCTTAAAGGAGAGGGAAGAAAAAGTAGCCATAACCACTTTTCAAAAGGCAGTGACTCTTTCAGCAAAAGAGAAGATCGGAAAGACTCAAAAGTTATATGTTTCAAAGAAGATCAAAGGGGATATAATACTCAAGGTTTGGGAGGCAAGCCTTGGAATAAACAAGAGAATAACCAAAGAGGTTAACGATGATTTCCAAGAAATTTTTGATCTTCTAGATAAGGCTCGTTGAACATTGGAAGAGACAACTGTCTTGGGTTATTGGGACAAATCAACATTGGAAGGCATCAATTAAAATTCAAGGAGAATCTGGATGAAATTCAAATAGAAATCTCACAGATAAAGGTAATTGATGTTACACAGATTAACAGGTGGATGGTGAAGCTGAATTTAAAGTTACGAACTATTGATTTTACAGGAAAGATAGTTGACGACCGTCTACCAGGACTACAGAGAAAATTCTTCCTATTTGAGGAAAAAGATATTCCAGAGGCTCCTAGGGCGTTGGTGCAGCTCCTGGGAAAATGTATTGATTGTCTCAAAACAGAAGAAGGAGTTTCATCAACAAAGAAATAAAGTAATATTTTGAAAATGTCATCATCGAAATTAATCAAAGAAGATAAAGATAGAAATATAAATGGTTCAGTATTTCACATTCATGTAACCGTTAGTATTCGGAAGTTAGTTAATCACCAACAGAAAAAAAGTTTGGTGATCATGTATAAATATAATTTCACAAGACTGAGAAAGGGCTTTTTGGTTTTTTGGGAGCCAATTGTATTAGAAGTTTTCCAATTTACAGTGATATAGATAATGCAAAAGAGATTCTGAATTCTGTCAACTTGAAGCTATGTGTTCCTTTACTCTGTTTTCAATATCTTTCAACATATTTATTTTCATGTCTTTCTAATGAATGATCAGCTATAGTTTAACTCAAACTTCTATTGTAGTTTGAAATTATTTGATTATCTAATCATTTACAGTTTTTCCTCTATGATTGCTATCAGCAATTTCAAGACCTATAGGTCATTTGGATGGTTATATTTTATACTTCATTAGAAATCTCATTTTTCTCTCCTTATTTTGTTATGATATGAGATTTTTTCATGATTAAAGCCTCATATTTTTCTGCAGCATTACTTTGTTATTATTTTACTATTCTCAAATTATTTCAAGTACAGGAAATGTCCTCTATTGTTATTATGTTATTATTTTGAGTTCCAAAACTCCTTTTCTATTTCATCCCTCAAAACTGAAGCAACAAATCTTTGAAAATTTTATAATTCAATAAAGTTTTACACCCCATGATTGTCCCAAATAATAGACAACCTAACATAGAACCTGGCCTTCAAGATCAAACTAGCATTGCTTTGAACTTATTTAATACTATCCTACAAACATCAACTACCCGGGTGGAATTAGAACGCTCATGGGCAGTTATCGAGAGAGATATCAACATCCAAGAACAATGGGAAGTTAGACAAAGACAGTTGAGAAACCAACTCTGATTTACCCTTCACAATTGATTCTTACCCCTTAATTCTCTTTATCTTTTTGGATGCCTTGACGGCATACTTTAGAGCCTTAAAGTATAAACTCAGGAACAACACTAACATAAAAGGGAGGGACTTCTTCGTTTTCACCACCTTCTTCCACTATTGGCCCAAATAGGATAGCTAGGTGATCATCTTGTATGTTTAGGGTATCAGAGGTCTGTCCCATTTTAAGCATATTGATGATCTGATTTCTATATTCGTTGTTCCTGATCAATTCATTAAATGGTACCGAAATTTTTATCTTACCCATCTCACTTTCTAAATCGAAAGATGATGGGGTATTTTCTACTTATTTGGTGACCATTTCTCTTCTTGTCAATATTTTCTTCTGAGGTTCTTCTTTCTGCTTCCCCTTTTCCATAGTATCTTTTGCAACAACATATTTCACAGTAGATTCCTTTGCAGTTGAATCTTTTGCAGCAAAATCTTTCTTGGTCTAACTAGAAGAAGGTACATTATTCTGAGCTTCTTTGGAGGGTTTGGGGGTACTTTTTGATTCCGTAGGTTATATTTCCTTTGGAATTGCATGATGGAATTTTTTAGTACGGTCTCATAATCTTCTTTTTCCACTGATACCCTTTCCTCATCAACTTGCAAAAATATTTCATTTGCATCTATGAACTGGTCATGTTCTTCTTTGGTCAAAAATATCTATGTTTCTTTATCATCACAACAGTTCATGTTATCTTTGAAATATCCATCATAACCTTCATTTACATAATTATTTTGGAAGGGAGGCCTGATTTTCTATTCCCCTTGATTTCCTTGGTTTCCCTGATTTGCTTGGTTTCCCTAATTCACCTGGTTTCCCGGATTTTCTTGGTTTCCCGGATTTGTTTGATCTTCTTGATTTCCTTGATTTCTTTGCCTAATCTGTGGAATAGTCGGTCTCCTCAAATTTATGGGTGGACCATCTACCTTGTCTCTAGGGTTAGGCCTATTACCTAGATCCATTATTTTCATCATCCGCTCCATGTTTCTCATCATCGCTTTGAATCTGTCCTCTAATGTTTGAGATGTCGAAGGATATGCTTTGTCTTGAGATCTGTTTTTGTCTCTTCCAACATTAATTTCTATATTCCCTAAATCCATTAGGTTCACTTCTACCTCTATAGAATCAGTCATCATATCATCCAAAGTGGTGTACCTTTGTTATCTTAATAATAAAAAAAATTCACTTTCAAAAGAATCAACATATTTGAGTTGAGAAGCCTTGGGGGGTGGTTTACTTCGTCAGAAATGGAATTATACACCTTCATAAATCTAGCTGAAAACTCTTGTACTATCTCATTAGGTGATCTCTTCATATTGTTATATTGGGTCAACAACTAAAGGGGAATTTTCTTATCCCCCCACTTTGCAAGGAAGATTGTCTCAAAGGCTTCAAAATTTACAATACTACCTACCGGAAGGGCTCTGAACCACTTCTTCATGTCTCCTGCAAGGCTATGTAAACAGTCTCATCCTCACATCTTCGTAGTCTACTTCTTCCAAGTCTATGAAATCATTAAACCAGTCTACATGTTTTTGGACTGATATGTTTCGTTCAGCATCGTATAGTTTAATCCTTTGATTATAATCTTGAGGCAGATCGTGTAGTTGAGCAGGCAGTATGAGGGGTGAAAATATGGTTGTCATAGCTACTGTGAGGGGTCGGAGTGGATGTTCATTCTGAGTAGGGGTCACTACAGGATTAACAAATGTAGATAAAACCAGTTCTTGAAATCTCTTTTCATCAAACATAGTCTCGCTTAGACGATATTCAGACTTAGTTATGAATCAGGATTGTTCAAATTTCACGTCAAACTCAAGGTCTTCAATGCTAGTCGCTCCATCTCTAGGAAAGGATAGATATTGGTCTGGATGCAATACTGGGGTTAAATTCCTTTCTTTTCTTCTACCTACAAGTCTCTCAGGGTCAGACACAGGGATTGCAGCTTCTGGGTCTGGGTTTCTCTTGGTGTGAACTTTCTTAGGAGAGAGGATTTCTATCTCACACGGTGTGGTGCAACTAGTAACTGAGTAATGAATTCACCAGGGTAAAACTAATCTTAGCCAATAAGGTATTTGATCCACTGTCACCCTCAAGGATCAAACTGAATCTTTAAGTGGTTTTTCCCAGGGAATATTTTTTCAATTTTGTCCCAGACAACGACGCTAGAATGTTAGCACTCTGTAAATTTTGTCTAGTTGAATAGACAAACAACATAGGTAATTGTTTCAACCAGCTTTTAAGTTGAGGCACTAGCCTTCTCAACTCAGAGAGGTATCTCTCATGTCACTTGATACGTCATTGGGAATTGGTGGCCAGATTTGGTTTGTTTTGGGATTTTTTAATAAATTTTTTGGCAAGAAACGGGAGAAACACACAGGGCTATGGAGTCAAAATTATGAAAGTGAATGAAAACAATGCATCTTCCAATAGAACTCTCCAGAGGATAAAGGCTAAATGAGGTGATGAATCTAAGTTATTATTAAATTTATATAGAGTGTAGGAAGATAAAGGAAACAAATAACTGCATTAGAGAATTATCGAAATCAATTCTGAATTAGTTAAGAAGACAATCACACGATTTAAATTGCTTAAGCCAAGAGCATGAAATGATGAATTATGGGCCTTTAACTCTCCAATTTAAACAGAAGAAAATGCAAATGAAAGATAGGTCACAGGGAATACATACGATGAAAGGAAACAAATCTCATATCACCACCCTTTAGAATCTTTTCATAGAGACTTCAAAATATTCCGCATTTATATTCAATTCAAATTCAAAAAATTTACAAAATAGAGTCTGATACAACCAAAAGGTGGTCTTGCACTTCAGCCAACATTAATCAATTCAAGTCTCTTAGTACTTATACAATTTGATCAAA
The DNA here is from genome assembly GCA_000966675.3 of Picea glauca. Lineage (NCBI taxonomy): Eukaryota > Viridiplantae > Streptophyta > Pinopsida > Pinales > Pinaceae > Picea > Picea glauca. The sequence goes on from JZKD02S2164620.1 coordinate 446,697, forward strand.
ACAACTGAAACTGAAATGTTTCATCTTCTATAACAGTCTCTACTGACAGTTGCAGTACATGAAACAATTTACAATAATTAGCAAGAAGAAAACGTCTCAAAATCATGAATAATTTCTCTAACTATCTGACTTCTTCCGCGCCATCTATCTCGCTCTAAGATTCTGTTGGATATGAAAAACCGGTGACACTTGGAGATCACCTGTTGGTTCCGGAGACGTTGCACTTTGTATTACCCAACCACACGAGTTCTTTCCATTATCGATCAGAGGGGATTTCGTAATCCATCATCTCTTTAATCAAAATTTCCAAGTCAATGCATGTAGCATAGAACATGGTTGGCATACTGACCTTCACTGTTTTAAACTTGTTTGAAATTTCAAAATCTATAGCCAAATACTCTACCAGACTCGGGCCTTTCAAACTTTCTTCCATATCTTCAAACTTAGAATGATCCATTCTGCATTGCATGAGGAGAGAGTGTTAGTATTCTTGATTGTATAATGAGCCTTTACCATCCCAAAATGATGGAAGGCCTTTGGAACACAATTTTTCAAAAGCGTCTTTAAACTCCAGTATGTTGTGCTCCATTTGCATAGCTTTGTTCTGGACCGATCTGAGTAAGTTGTGCTTGGAAATGATCCTTCTGGATGAAATGATCAAAGTAGTCATGTCTTTCACACCAATGGTTTGAAGTTCAGTAGTTGGTACAACATTTAGTAAATCAATAGCATTTTGGGCCCACTCCGAGGGCTTCTTTGCTAATATTTCATTTACAATAGCGCCTTTGTTCCAAGCTGTAGCAACCATGTTATATTTTTCATTGATAAAATTCAGATAAACCCTCAATTTAGCAATCTCTGCAACAATAGTGTCCCATATTACATGTTTGTCTCCCTGCAATAAAGTATTTCCCTTTAACCCAGTTTTTAGCTTACTCACTTTCTCCTGTAAATATTGATTTTATTTTTGGAGTTGAGCCATCTTTTCATCCTTCGCTTTCATCTCTTGCTTCAAATTTTCCATGTTCTCTTTGAGACTCTTGATCTCACCTGTTTTTAAGCTCACCTAGGACATAGCTTGGAATAACCCATCAGTACTTGATCCAACCTTCATATTAGTAGGTATAATGACTACCATGTCTGATGTCTCTACCTACGCTAGTGACCAATTCTCTTTCTCTTTCTCTTTCTCTAATTCCAACAGTTTAGCCTTGTACTCAAGTGCCTCTTGTTTGAATGTTTATTTCTCTTGTTCCAATGCAGTCAATTCTGTTGTCTGTGGGTGATCTATAGGTGACATATTTATCCTTTTCTTTATACTTTGGATCATCTTGTCCTTTTGATCCAAAGATGCTTTCAACCCCTAGGGACCTTCAGACTCTAGCCTTTTGACATGTGTCATCCAAGCTTTGCTGGACACTTTTTCTTGTTTCAGTTGTCCATCTAGTTTTGATGCATATGTTGTTAATCTTGCAACTTTTAGATCCAATCTCAGATAATCAGAATATAACATTTCACTGACATTCCTATGAAATTTTACTTTGTCAGGGGAAAAAATGCTTTCATAGTGCATTTTGATCTTAGATACTTTATCATCATCATCCACTGCAATGTTAAATGTCTTTTTCTCCACATCCCTGACTGAGATTAAGGAAGCCTTATGCTGAGAAGTCATTTCTACTTCAGGTAAAAGGTCTCTTATTTCACTGTTTACCATACTTCCCTTCAAAACATTTTGATTCATTAAATCTTCCTTGGACTGGTACACTGCCCCAGGTGTCTAGCCAAATATGTATTTCCTGTTGCTGAAAACCTTTGTGTTGCTTTCGTTTTGTGGCCTGCTTTATGTATTGGTTTCTTCGTTCTTGGTTGTAGCCTCTACCATTTCCGTTCATGTTTTGAATTTGAGTTCTTCCTTTTTTAGGTCAACTACTTGAGATGATGATGTGATTTTCATTTTCTTGAGAATGTTTTGCTGGCTACTGGCACCTAGTGCTTCTGAACTATTCCTCTTATTGTAGATGCTCATTTTGGGAGTTTTGATAACTAACCTAGGGGAAGGTTTCTGTGTTGGGCTCTGCTGAGAGACTGTTTATATTTGTTTTGTTTGATCTTGCTACATGGTGACCTCCATCTCTACACAGGTCTCTAGATTGGCCAACTCGTCGAATCCTTCGACATGTTCATGTTCATAGGGACCTTGTCTACTAGCCAATCTTCTCTTTGATATGATATTATGTGGTACATATCTTCTCCATTGCAACTGTGTGAAACTAAATTCATTGAGATTGGATTGAATCTGGGGAAAACATGACTTATTCTTCACCACAAACGGACCTACCACAAAAGAAAATTTCATATTAGAAGCCTTGTGTGCTTTCAGAAAATGCTCAGTCTCTGAGATGACCCTTTGTCTTATGAACTCCAAAGAAAATATCCTGGGCGTCAGAAAAACTGATAAAAGATGAGGTCCTTCTTAGTATTCATATACCCAAATCATAGTCGATTGTGTGAACAACACCCAATATCCTACCATGCTCTCTAGATTTGGATGTAATGAGTTTTTCATTTCTTCTAGAACTCTCGGTAGATCTAAACCATAAATGAGACTGTATACCCTAGACATAATCTTGTTGATGAAGATGAGCATGGTGATCCTTTTACACTCGGTTGAAATAAAAGCAGTCTCAGGAAATTTGGTTTTGTTGGATTCTAGAAACATCCTCAGCAAGTGAGTGTAGTATCTGAAGTGTCTCAATGAGTTGAATTTGACCAGTTGTTGATGTATATTCTCTGCAATAAATTTGTCAAAACTGACACAGACTAACTAAATAGACAGAAATAAAATCAACAGGAAACCTAACATGACCTCTACCACAAACTTGTCATTGTCTAGCCCTAAAATTTGAATTAGCAGAGAAAAAACCCACTCGAATTTGATAACCATGATGCTTACACTGGCAGGTAACGACAGACTCTCTGAATGATGTTCAGTCTTGACTATGGTCTGCAAAAATAATTTTTTAACTTCAGGCGGGCATTCTCTATAAATTGTGATCATCCTTTGTTCCTCGAAGGGCTATGACACTGTGGGGGAGGTGTATGGTATATTTAGAGTATGTCAGAGTGATGGATTGTCTACTTTACATAGAACTTATGACCCTAATTTTTTTAAAATGACTCTTTCTCCCTGAGAATAACATTTTGCACACTAGCTTACAAATTCGGGGAATGGAAAGAACATTTCTACGATGTAAGGGATGATTGAGGCTAGAGACACTTCGAGGAAAGGTATGCACATTCTATAATAGTCCAACAAATTTGATCTAGACACAGAAACAAGTGAGACCATTATATCTGTGTCGAAAACGTCAAAATCTCTATCAATTAGGGTTTCCTCCCTGAAGGATATCTCTTGTTCATTCATGGATAAAACAACATGATTGGAAGACATGGTGAAGAATACATGTCAAGTGGTGAAAAACACGAGTCTAGTTCACTTTTGAGCTTTGAAATTCAACTGGAAGCTTTGCGCCAAATTTCTGAACATTTGAATACTTCAAATTATCATAGAATAATCTCGGGGGTTTGCTCCTTTTATAGGTATCTATTGACATTGAGGTTTGAAGAAAATGGTTTTAGGTGGACCACTTTTCACACCGATGTGCCTCTAGGGATGCCACACATACGTGATTTAAACCATGGTAGTTTTCCCTAGCCTGGCCTCGGTCAATTAATCCTCGTGTTGTTTCAATCATCGATATAAGCTTCAGTCGTTGATCTAATTTTCTTCAGGATCTATGGTCCATGTTTTCCCAACGGATTTGGCATCGGGGGTTGGAGGAAGTGGTTTTATTTAGACTTCTTTTCCCCCCAATGTACCTCTATGGTCACCACGCGTCTCGTAATGAAACCGCGACGGTTTTCCGCCGACCGCCCTCGATTGCTTAATCTTTGCATTAGTTAAATATTCGATATGCACCTTAGTCGTTGATTCAGGCCACTTTCAAGATCGACGGTTCATCAATTCTTTCTCTTTACATCTCTACTATTTTTTCCATACATCACCAGATATAGCTAGGTCCTTTGATTTATAGTATCTCCATGGCGGTATAACCCTTCACTAAAATTTTGAAGCTCGGACACCATCTGAAAATTATTATGGTGATAACAGGTTCCAATTATGATTTTTGGAGTGAGAAGGTGAAAGCCATTTTTCAAGGTCAGGGATGTTGGGATTGTGTTGAAACAAGGTTCGTAGAACCTGATGTAAATGTTTTTGCAGTTATGACTATTGTTCAAAGAAAAACATTAGAAGAACTTAAGCAAAAAGAAGGAAAAGCCAAATCATGTATTTTAGTTTCTTTATATGATTCTATATTTCCTAAAACTATTGGTGCCAAGACTACTAAAGAAGCATGGGATATTCTTAAGTTAGCTTATAAGGGTAATGATAAAGTGAAAACTGTGAGACTTCAAACCCTTAGAACTCAATCTGAAATCCTCAAGATGAGTGAATCAAAAAGTGTTGATCAGTTTATGACTAAAGTTATGGGTATTATGAATCGACTTAGGATTAATGGTGAAAAATAACTCATAGACCAAAGAGTTGTTGAAAAATTTCTTAGAATTTTACCTAAGAAATTTGAAATGGTAGTTACTGCTCTTCTTGAGTCGAAAGATCTAACTAAATTTTCTATAGAAGAATTGATTGGTTCGTTGTTATATCATGAAGCAAGGATGACTTTGGATCTTGGTACTTTAGAACATGCATTTCAGAATAAGGTGTCCATGGACAGAGGTAGAGACATAGGTTTTCATGGACGTGGTCAAGGACATGGTAGAGGACGTTCTCAAGCAAGAGATAAACCTAAACAAACAAAAGACAAATCAGAGCAGTCAAGATCATGGTCAGAGATGGACAAATAAATTAGAAATTTGATGTCGCTATTGTAAAAAGTTGGGTCACCATATATCTAAATGTCATAAGTTGTAGTATAGAAATAAAGCTAATGTCACAGAAAGTGAAACATCTAATACTTTGTTTCTTTCATGTCAAGTATCTCAGCAAATTATTGACAAGAATGTTTTGTTGCTAGATAGTGGATGTAGCAATCATATGACTGGTCACAATGATTTACTTTCTAATCTTGATACATCTCTTATTACTACAATTAGTTTGGGTGATGATCATTCGATCAAAGCTTCAGGAAAAGGTGTTGTTCCAGTTTTAACAAAGAAGGGTGAAGTGAAAAATATTCTTGATTTTTACTATGTACCAAATATGAAACACAATTTGTTGAGTATAGGGAAATTAATGGCACATGATTATGATGTTACTTTCCACAAAAACAGTTGCACAATTCTTAATCCAACTAAAAGACTTGTTGCAAAAGTCCCTATGAAAAAGAATAGATTGTTTTCCTTAGAAATGAGAAGTGGGAAGATGTATGCATGTAATATTTATAATGTGACTGAAACTAAGTTATGGCATTATCGTTATGGTCATTTACCAGTCAAAAGTATGAGTTTGTTACAAAGACAGTTTATGGTGACAGGATTTCCTCCTTCGATTAATCAGATTCCTTCTTGTAAAAGTTGCATAGTAGGAAAACACCAACGAGATAGTTTTCCATCATCCTCTTATAGAGCCAAAGAGTGATTAGAGTTGATTCACACAAACTTATGTGGACCTATGCAAAATCAGTTGATTGGTGGAAGTTTTTATTTTATGACATTTAATGATGATATTGGCAGGAAAGTTTGGGTTTATTTTCTCAAATACAAATCTAAGACTTTCACTCGATTCAAAGAATTCAAGGCTGAACCAGAGAAACAAAGTGGAAGATTTTTCAAAGTTTTGAGATCTGATGGAGGAGGTGAATATGACTCAAGAGATTTTGTTGATTTTTGTAAACATCATCGTATTAAAAAGCAAACGACTACCAGATATAATCCACAACAAAATGGAGTGGCAGAAAGAAAGAATCGCACCATCATGAACATGGCTAGGAGTTTACTTACAGCAAAAAAAAAATTCCAAATATTAGTGGGATGAAGCAGTTGCATGTTCAATTTACATACTTAACAGATCACCAACTTCCAGTGTTCAAGGTAAAGTACCTGAAGAAAAATGGAGTGGATCTAAGGTAAATGTTTCTCATTTCAAAAATTTTGGTTGTGTTTCTTTTTCTCATGTTCCTGAAGAGATAAGAAATAATCTTGATGATAGAAGTTAGAAGTACATTTTTATTGGCTATAGTGAACAGTCGAAAGCATACAGATTATACAATCCTATTACTAAGAAATTTCTAGTAAGTAGAGATGCTAAATTTATGGAAGATAAATCATGGAATGAAATGGAAAAAAATACTTCTCACAATCCTTCTCTTGAGTTATATGAACATCAAGAACCTACAAAGTTAGATGAACATCAAGAATCGATAAAACGTCTTGCAAGATTGCAAGTTCAAAATGAAAATAGTTCTTCATCTCATAATGATTATTCATCTCATAGTGATTCATATTTTGACTATAATCATCAAAGAATGGGAATTTTGCGTGATATAAATGACCAAGATGATAATGTAGTACAATTTTCATTTTTCTCATCTCAACCTACTTGTTTTGATGAAGTTGCCAATCAAAACGAATGGGTAGATGCAATGAATAATGGAATATAAGCTATTGAAAGAAACAATACATGGGATTTAGTTGATCTACCTCCAGATAAAAATTTCATAAGTGTCGAATGGGTTTATAAAACTAAATTGAATGAAAAAGGTGAGATTGAGAAAGACAAAGCAAGGTTAGTTGCCAAAGGTTTTTCACAACAACCTGGCATTGATTATAGTGAAACTTTCACACCTGTAGAAAGATTAGATATTGTTCAATTTGTTTTTTGCCATTGTAGCACAAAGTAAGTGGCCTATTTATCAAATGGATGTCAAGTCCGCCTTATTGAATGGACTGTTAAATGAAGAAGTGCATGCCCATCAACCACTTGAATTTGAAGTTAAAAAACAAGAGCATCGAGTGTACAAATTAAAGAACGCCTTGTACGGTTTGAAGCAAGCTCTGCGAGCTTGGTATAGTAGAATTGATCATTATTTACTCAAAGATGGTTTCATTAGGAGTGAAAATGAGCCTACTTTGTATATCAAGGTAAATCAGCAGGGTAATATTCTCATCCTATGTATTTATGTTGATGGCATGATCTACACAGGAAACATGATGTTAGATGCATTTAGATCAGCCATGAAAAATGAGTTTGAAATGACAGATCTTGGATTAATGAATTATTTCTTAGGAATTGAAGTAGAACAATCTGATCATGGTATATTTATTAGTCAATAGAAATATGTTCCTGAAGTTTAAAAAAAAATTAAGATGGAAAAGTGTAAGCCTATTGACACTCCTATTTCTCTTGGCACTAAATTAAGAAAGGAAGATTTGGGATCAATAATAAGTTCCACATTGTATAAACAACTTGTTGGTAGTCTTATGTATCTTACTACTGCAAGACCTGACATAACATATGAAGAAAGTTACATTTCCAGGTTTATGGAATATCCTAAGGATTCTCATTGAAAAGTTGGTAAGAGGATCTTAAGATACATTGTAGTTGTGGTACACAGCATCAGTAGACAGTATGCTTACAGGTTATACCAACGGTGATTATGCAGGAAGTATTGATGATAGAAAAATAACTTTGGGCTCTGCTTTTCTTTTTGGAAAGAATTTGATTTGATGGACATCTAAGAAGCAGCCCATAGTTTCTATCTCTTCTGTAGAAGTGGAATATGTAGTAGCAACAACAGTAGCATGTTATGTAGTTTGGCTTAAAAGGATTTTGATGGATTTTGGATATACGACAAAAGAACTTATTTCGATTTTTTGTGACAATAGCTCTACCATTTACTTGTTGAAGAATAACGTGTTTCATAAGAAAATCAAACACATTGATACTCGATTTCACTTGATTCGTGAAATCGTCAAAAATTGTGACATTTTACTATCTGCAATGTTTTGTTAGCACCTATTGATGTGTTCATGAAGAAGCCACTCAGAAGAAGGTCTCTTCTTGTCGCTGCATTTTTTTTACTGTTCGATTTTCCACTATTGAATATGTGGAGTTTACTAATCTACATGAAGGAAGAGATAGAATCACCCAGACTTGTTGAAGGAGCGATTTATTAATTGTGGTGGCTATCTCTCTGTGGAGAATATTGTTTAATTTGTGATAAGGAGCCTCATGCTTCTGTAATAGAGCCGCTTGTTAAAAATTGAGCGAGAGACCAAGCTTTGTCTGATAAATTGTGAAGCAAGAAATGCAGAGAGAAAAGAATAGAACAAAAAATAGTATATTAGAATATATGAAGAAGAGTACAATGAGAAGTAAGTCTGAAGAAGTACTATGCAATGGGAGATGGCTGAGGTAAATAGGCTCAAGCAAATCAAGAATAGAAAGTACAGCTGGCCAGGATAGCTGGCAGTGTACCGTCATACTGTTGAGGTTACATTATATTTAACACTCCCTCTTAAACTCAACAGTTACAAACATCAGCACTGCTTATGCCTAAGTGTTGTCTCTGAAAATCAAAAACTGATTTTCCTAGTGGCTTTGTAAAGATATTAGCAATATGATCTCGAGAACCACATAATTGTAGTACAATATCAACGTTATTCACTAGCTCGCGTATGAAATGAAAACGAGTGTCAATGTGTTTTCTTTTCTTATGAAACACATGGTTTTTGGATAAAGCAATTGTTGAAGTATTGTCACGGAAAATAGGAGTTGGATCATTTTCTATATGTGACATATCTTTCAATATTCTTCTCAGCCACACGGCTTGACAGGAATCTGAGGTAGCAGTGACATACTCTGCCTCTGCAGAAGATATTGAAACAATTGGCTGCTTCTTTGTTGCCCATGAGATGAGGTTCATGCCCAGTTGAAAAACATGTCTAGATGTGCTTTTCTTGTCATCTAAGTTGCCTTCAAAATCACTGTCTATGTAACCAGAAATTTGATTACTATCAGATTGAATGTACCATAAGCCGAAATTGAGAGTTACTGCAACATATCTCAAAATTCGTTTCGCCATTTTCCAATGAGAATATTTGGGTGATTCCATGAATCTGGAAACAAGGTTGGCTTCATACATAATGTTAGGCCTAGTTGTTGTAAGATACAAAAAACTGCCTACTAAAATTTTGTACAGGGTAGAGTCCACTGTAGGACCTTCATCATTCTTGCTCAATTTTGTGCCTAGGGGTATAGGGGTTTCTACTAGATTGCATCCTTCCATGCAAAATCTTTTGATGATGTCTGCTGCATACTTTTGCTGACAGACAAAAATGCCTTTGGTTGATTGATTAACCTAAATCCCTAAAAAATATTTCATGATGCCAAGATCTGTCATCTCAAACTCAGATTGCATGGCATGTTTAAAATCTGTTAACTCAAGATTTCTCGTATAGATCATGTCATCAACATATAAACATATAATCAAAATTTTACAGTGTTGATCTGTTTTGGTGTAAAGAGTTGGCTCATTTTGACTTCTGCTGAAACCACTTTTGATCAGATAAGTGTCAATTCTGTTGTACCAAGCTCTTGGAGCTTGCTTTAAGCCA
>JZKD02S2164620.1:460753-472302 GCA_000966675.3 Picea glauca
CGCGTAAAGCCAGGTCTATTGCTTTCTTGCAGTGATTTTGGAACTCCGTTAGAAGAGACCTTTGAATTCTCCAACTTCCGATTGTCGAAACACCGATTGTCGATGAGAGCTTATCGGCCTTGAATTGGCCCTTAGTCTCCGTGCAATTTGACCACGTGCCTTGATGTTAAAGTGCTACGGGATTTTCCGGTTCTTTGTCTTTCAAAATTACTGAAATGCGAAATCCACCTTTGGACAATTCAACGGTCCAGATCTTCCTATGATCTGGCGGTCCAGATCTTATGACCAGAACTCATAAGACCGCAGTCAAACCTCTTATCGGGATTCAGGGTTTCGAAGGTAGAAATGCATTAGACCTCTTGTCCACGGAATCCCCGATTTCCTGATTCTCGATTTTACGATGGATGACCTTTCCTTTCAGGAAATTTCCTGATTGATTTGATCTCCGCCACGCATCCTCCTATATTGGACGGTCCTGATTTCTCCTCACGATTTCACGATTTGATCTATTCCAAATGTTCATCTCCAGGATCCGTGAAATGTCGAACCCCGGTGTGCCGATTGGTTCTCCCGATATCGCCCACGTGTCTCCTCAAAATGGACGGCTCCGTTTGTTTACAGGGTTTTCACCATAAGGAAACCTGATCCCTTGTCCTTAGGATTCGCGATTTACCGAATACCGATGTGCCGGTGGACTCTCCCCTTTCGGGACCTTTCCGGAGCCCTTGGATTTACGCCACACGTCCCCTCAAGATGGACGTTCCTTGTCGTTTCACGATTTCGCGACTTGCGACTCCAAATTCCCTGTCAACTGAGAACCCCGATTGTCGAGATGTCGACGGTTTCCTCGATGTCTGCCACATGTCCAAACTAATGGACGGTTGTGATCTTAACGCTATTTCGTGAATCGCGATTTTGCAACTTTCGTCATGGAGTGTCTTTCGTCAAAAAGACCTCTGATATCCCGAACTCTAAAATGTCGATGAAGTGATGGCTTGGATCTGCTGCCACCTATCCTCTGAGATGGATGGCTCACAATCCTCTCGAGATTTTGTGATACGTGATGTCGAGATTTCGCGTATCGGGGTTTTGGAAAGTAGTCTCCTTTGATCGTCCAACTCTCGATCCCCGATTTTGCGATGGGATAATATTGACGGCTCATGATATTTCGCAATCCAATGGTCCAGAATGACTCGTGATTTCGTGATTTGTGAATTCTCATAGTAGTCTTCTGACCTTTACACCTTGTGAGTTAGTGAAATGCTGAGATCTCGCCACGAGTCTCTTGATGGATGGTCCAGATGATTTCGGGATTTCACGACTTCACAAGTCGAAATTTCTCCAGTGCACTTCAGAGGACTAAACCTCGTTCACTTTCTCACTAATCCAACGGCTGTCGGACCTCTGCGCAAGATCTAACGGCTGAAATTCTTTTGCATTTTCCACACTCTCCTCGTCCCTTCTGAACTGGATTTCCGCCTCGGATCTATTCGTAAGACAAATCTTACGGTCATGACAGTTTTTCTTTGAACCTGAGATGCGTTCTTTACTACCTTTGCAAGGATTTTCTTCTGCGGAAGAAAAATTCGTGAATCTTTCAAAGATTTGAAAGAATTTCATGAGTTCTTTGTTCTCTGCTGCAGTCTTTGACAGATTTGAAGAATTCCTGCAATTCTTTAAACGCTTCTTCTTTCTTTAACAATCTTCCACGAACTTGAACAAATGTCCGTGAAATCTTCAACGTTTCTGCCTTCTTAAGCTCTTCTTCGTGAATTCTTTGATGATTCTTGAAAATTACAAGAATCTTTAAAGTTTCTTCTTCTGCACTCTCTTCGTCCTCGATCTTTCGAGCGCTATACGCTCTGCTTCAGCACGTGATCTTCTTACGTTGATCTTTGAGCGTTTGACGGTCTACTTCCTCGTGGAAGTTTCCTGTGTGGATCTTTCGAGAGTATAATGGACAGCTCTCCAAACCTTGTGAAAAGTCTGTGTCAAAATGCTCTCAAGGTCCGTGAAGCTCTACGCTATTTGAGGATCATGTTGCTCTCCAGCCTGTGTGAAGAGGCTTATTGTTGAAGCTTTGATACCATGATAAATTGTGAAGCAATAAATGCAGAGAGAAAAGAATAGAACAGAAAATAGTATATTAGAATATATGAAGAAGAGTACAATGAGAAGTAAGTCTGAAGAAGTACTATGCAATGGGAGATGGATGAGCTAAATAGGCTCAAGCAAATCAAGAATAGAAAGTACAGCTGGCCAGGACAGCTGGCAGTGTACCGTCAGACTGTTGAGGTTACATTATATTTAACATTGTCGAGCGTGAGACACAACTTTGGTCATTGGAAAGAGTGATCTCTGTAAAAAAAAAAAAATTGCATTTTTAATTGGGTGATAGCTGAATTATTTGAGGCAATCGTGGTGAATGTCTGGTGGTCAAACTCGTTAAGTCACCATCTTGGTAGAGGAATATCACTGGAGGTATCAGTTTATGGTTAATATATTAATTTGTTAAAGGGGTTTCCAAAGGATTTGAGTAACCTGTAGATCTGTGCAGAAAGGAAACACATCATGGAGTTTGCAAGTTACCTAGACACCATTGGAGAGAGCATCATGTGTTTTTATTTGTGAAGAAAGATTGAACCTCTTATACCTCCATCTTTTGTGAAGAAAGTTCGAACTGGTAGCGTCCGCCTTCCTAAAGAAAAACCGCATTGGTGGATTCGAATTAGGTATGGTCATTGAATTAGTGGACAGCATGAGAATAACATCAGACATTGCTGGATGATTTTCTACATAAACCTGTATGGATAGAAGACCAACTTGAATTCATTTCAATGCTTTTTCCTACAGGGAACATCCGACTATTGTCAGATCAATCATATTCAGTAGATTTCACATTTCAATTCTGAAACAGTGCCAATTTGAATAAAATTATTCTATCTATTTTGAATTTGGTGATTGGAAATAAAATTTTGGTTTCCCATATCGACGAGGCCCAAATCGTTGTTTTATTTAAATTTTAATCCATTGGTCATGCCCTTGATCCTTGTTTTATTGCAAGTATGGTGTGAGTGTTTTGGTTCGCTCTTTGGTTTCATCAATCTCAGGACGTTAGATCTCTTCCCCTGTAAGTTGAAGTGTAGAGGTGGAGATTGTTGCTCTTAGGTGACTTCTTGTATGTTTCTCATGGAATTGAAATTTTGGCATGAGAGAAGCACCATTTCCAATTGAATCGTTGAGGTAGAGGTGTGAGAGTTTTTTTTATGGAACCAGATCCATGAATGAATCGAATAGAAGATGAAGTTGTAATGGGTAAGAAAAGGAGAATTAAACAGCTTCAGAGAGAAATGAAACACATGCGGAGGAAGAATCAACATGAATAGTTATTATATTTTGCAGATCAGTATGATGTGTTTCCAGCTGAAGAATCCATGTTTGATGAGAAAAATGCAGAGCTAGATCTGATCAACGAAGAACATGAAGAAATTGTGAAATAATAAAAATACTAATGTCAGTTCTTCCATCCTTCTCAGGTAAACATTTTAATCTTTGGACAATTAAAATGGAAGGTTTACTTGGTTTATGGCAATAGATTTACTTGGTTTAATAGATTTATGGCAATTCATTCAAGATGGTTTGGTCAATTCTCATGATAAGAGAAAAGATAAAATAGCCTTATATCTTATCAGTTCATCACTCGATACAAGTATTTTGTCTCCTATTTTATATGAATTTCGTCATATAGACAATGCAAAAATGTTGTGGGATATTCTAGAAATGTGATATAGTGAAAAGATTGCATCTACTTATGAGGAAATTTCTGAAGTTGATGGTGAACCTGTAGAAGATTTTGAACCTCGCTATGGTCAGTCACATGTAGATAATGATGATTGTAATGAAGAAACTATCATTGAGGTAATGAATGATGAGGAGAACATGTCAAATAAAGATTGGTTGAAGATAAAGAAGGAAATACAATATATTGATAATTTTCTAAATGTAAGAGGACACTTGCTTGAAATAATGAATGATGAGAAATCTTCAGCGATAGTGAATGTTGTAGACAGAATTGAAAAACATGTGTTATATTATGTTGTAGACAACATCAATACTGAAATTGCAACAAAAGAGCTGGGAGCACCGACAGAAGAAGACAACAATGAAGAAGAGCACCCAAATGTAGTGCCAAAATATTTTGAAGAAGATTTAAAGTTCCTTGAAGAATGGCTTGAAAAGAAACAACTTACTGAAGACTACATGATCATTGAAGAAGAATAAGACTGCATTACAGATACAAAAATTGAGTCAATTTATGATGAAAACACAATGGATATTGGAGAAGAAGATGTTAAAATTGAAGAAATTTTTATGAAGTGGAGCCTTGAAGAAATCAGATTTTACTATGAGTTAATGTTGCAGCAAATTGATGATCAAAAGCTTAATGGTGAAGATAAAACAATAGAGAATGGTATGTGGCAGCAGTTCAAAATACAAACAGTTTTTCAAAGAAACATTTGAAGCGGACAAGCATGAACAATCTAAAATAATTTTCAGATTGATGACAAACATTTACAAAAAGATGAAGGATAAGAAGTTTAAACATGGAATTTTCAGCAAAATAGGAAGACTTAAATTGAAAATGCATAGAGGGTTCAGAATCTGGAAAAGGAGGAAGACAAAAACTCACTCATACATGGAGTTGAAACAAATTTTAAGGTTTTGTTTGAATTTTTCTTTGTAATGTTTGTAAGCCTAGCTGAGACTAAGACCCCCAGACATGCTATGTATTTTTATTTTATTAAATCCATTTCTCCATTAAGGGGGAGTGTTGGATAATAATGGCAAATTTCATAGTTATAAAATAGTTAAAATTGATTGCTAGATTAATCTTTAAGTGGTTTTCATATTCACAAATTCACACAGATTCAGGAAACTGTTAGGGTCTATCCTAGCCTATATATTTGTATGAAATTTATCAAATTCAATATAGAGTGTGTGTAAGCGTACTCTCACTTGTGAGCCCTTGTGGCCTCACTGTTTGTTGTGGATTATTCCGATTTTAATTTTAACAAAGCTAAAAGAACCATTTCACACATAGGAAACTTTAGAACTACAAAGAAATCTAAACACAAGACACAATGTTTACCCTATAAACCGAAATGAGAAAACTAGCTTAGAATGGTTGTTCATAGTAGTAATAGACAATAACAAAGAAAATCTTCTCATTGTTCTCATTTCTCTAAGAAAACAAAATTGTCTTTAGATCATTCTTAGGGAATGAAATATCATTCAACTTCCCCAACGACACTTTTCCATCTCGGTAACTGGTTTTATGCGATAGTATAATATTCTGTAGATCCATAAGTTTATGGAGTAGTGAAGACAACAAAGCCAGAGACATAGTATAAGACACCATAGATTCGATCATTTCCACAATATCTAGTACAATGTAGATTTTGAATATCTATGCCTCTTCATCTCTTGGCCAACCAAAAATACCTTGAGAGTGAAAACAATGGATTAAATAAGGATATTTATGGATAATGGGATCATTTCCGCAATATCTAGTACAATGTAGATTTTGAATCTCTATGCCTCTTCATCTCTTGGCCAACCAAAAATACCTTGAGAGTGAAAACAATGGATTAAATAAGGATACCTATGGGTAATGGGATGGCCAAGAACCATGATCCTTCATTTCCTATATATCAGTTTTCTCTCATGTTCTATTTTTCTTATTTCATTTAATTCTATATTTTTTTTTCTTTTGTCTTATTCACTTTTTACATTAACATTGATTTTCATAGTTTTCTAGCCTTCATAAATTGTTGAATTGGCTTGCAGGTAATGAGTCTTACAACCATTGATTGGTTAGGATCCATTTCAAACATATAATGAGACTATTTCCATAATAACTAAACTAGATGCATTGAGATCAATGTTAGCAATATCAACTCGGATTAGTGGAAAGTTTATAAATGAATGACAAAATAATATTTATGAATGAAATATTGCACTAAGAAGTATATATGCAATATCCACCACGAGGTTATAAAATTTTGGGTCATGAAATTATAGTATACAAATTGAAGAATGCTTTGTACAATCTCAAGAAAGTTCTAATAACTTGGTATAGTTGCATTGGTTCATACTTCCTGAATAAGAGTTTTAATAAATGTGTCAATGAGCCCTTCGTATATCAATATGAGTGATGAAGGTGGAATCTTAATTTTAATAGGTAGATGTTTTCATTTACAACAAATTTCCAATTTAGTAGTTCAAATCAACAATGAAAAAGAAATTAAGATTAATGAAATATTTTATAGGTGTAGAAGTATGAAAGAATTTTTATTTTTCAAACAAAACAATAAAATGATATTTTGAAGAGATTCAAGATGTTGAATTTCAATTCAACATCTACAGTTGCGGAAACATGATTGAAAATGAGTAAATAAGACAACTGTACAAATACATATCCAACTTTGTACAAGCTACTAGTGAGTAGCTTGATGTATTTGATGAAAAAAAGGCTTGACATTCTGTATGTAGCAAGTTTTATTTCAATAGGAAAAATAATTTTGAGATATGTTAGTGGAACAAGAAATTAAGCAATATTGTATTCAACATTAAATGATTTCAGATTGGTTGGTGTCACAGATAGTCATTTTATAGGTATTATTGATGATAGAAAGAGCACATCCAAATATATTTTTCTTTTCAATTTAGGAGCAATCTCATAGGCTTCACAAGAACAACCCATTATTACTCTTTCAATAGAAAAAATGAAATATGTAGCAACAACATAAGTGTCATGTCAAGTAGTATGAATGAAAATAATGATTCTATATTTTAGGAAGAGAAAGTAGTGAAAAAATATTTATTGTGACAATAATTCAACATTAAAAAAAATTGTTTTTCACAAGATTAATCACATTGATACCAGATATCATTTCATCAGAGAATTTGAGAGAACGTTTGGGCATAGTTAATTTGGGAATGCTAGAAAGTCAATATTAATGGGAAGTGTTGGATTAATAATGTTTCCTGCATAAATAAATTCACTAGTGTTACTAGTGTCCTTGTATGGACTTAGTCATCTAGTTACCAGATAGCCCACCATGTCAGTCAAGTGCCAACAATGCAATAATAGGTCATGACATCACTATAGTAGTAGATTTTTTGTATCTATATATATTATGTTTTCCTATAAATAAGATCTATGTGATATACATAGATCTACATAAGGCAATGTTTCATGGTATTTCAATTATTTTGAGTGAAGAATAAAATCTATATGAGTATCCACTCATCTTTGGTCTCATTTATGACTATGTTGTGTTTTATTTTGTTCTACTTACATATGTTGTTGTTAATTAGTTTCCATTGCATATTCTCTTTCATTTCTAACATTATTATGTATATAGGATAATATAGCATCACAAGCTATTTCATTCTTAATTTCTCCTTGTTTGCAAAATAGGAAAAAATGTTCTTCTAGCATTATAATTTTTCCATTTTCCTACTTAAACACTTAGGAGATGATAACTTATCCTAAATTTACAAATTGTCCCTTTTTATGCATAGATATTTCTCTTGAACGTAATTTGTTTTCTTGGTAAGCAATTTTCCACCAAGCCTTAAATGGATAATGGTTCATCAACAAATAAATTCCCCCATTTTAAATCCATTTAATCTAGTGAGAGTACCAACCCTTATCTCAAGTTCCAATGCTTGTTTTGTGTCATAATATGTTCACCTCATCATAACCTCCTCAAAAAGAGGTTGGAACTCATCTGGGTGAATTCAAACTTGTTTTTGAAATATACCAAAAGGTGAGTGTTAAGCCTACATTGGTGAAACATGCTTCCATATACGTGAGGTGTCTTTAATCAATGTGGAACACACTAGTGAAATATGCCTTAAAATGTGTAGAAGTGCCTCCAAATGCGTAGAAAATCCTTCAAATTTGTTTCCATCATGTAATTATTTATCGTATGAATGGAGTCCCAAGTGAATTCTCACCATCGATGCTTGCAATATAATACCTTTCTCAACAATAAGTGATTCCCAAACTAAGATCAAACCCAAATATGTGCTCTAAGATTCTACATGTGAGTTACAATTTTCATTAATCTAAAAAGGGTCAAGACCTCATCTAGTATTCTTGTTAAGAATATAATGCTTCCTAAAATAGAAAAAATGGCCATGCATTTTTAAAGTAGTAAAAATAATTGCACACATCAAATTTAGTTAATGGTACTATACTCCCTCATGTTTTCACCTACCAATATTTTATACATTAGTATGCTAAAAAAAAATGATGAATTTTGGCTTTCCTACAAGTAGGTAATTAGAATGGTATTTACATTAATAGTTCATCCTACTAAGATTTATTGAGATGAGATGAACTAACTTACGCTTCTACTAATATTTATGTTTTATGTATTCACAATACATAGTGAAATCACTAAAAATGGTAATATAAGTGATTGGAATGCACTTAACATTTGATTCTTGTAGGAAATAGAAACACGGGACAAATGCAACAAATAGTTCTCTCACAAGTAGGTAAAATTTATATATCCTCCCCTATGCATTTTTGTTTGCAATGTTTGTCTCACATTTCTATGTTTTTCCCTTTGAAATGATCCATATTAACAATCTAGAATAGTGTTACTTACAATTCGATGACATTCTTAAGCTACTATGGCTTAGAAACATCATCATTATTTGTGTCAAAGTTGATATTGGAAGCAACACTCCTCTGGATTGTTGTTAATGCTTTTTAAAGGGTGAAGATTTGTAAAGTTGTGGGATGCTAGTTGCATTGCAAAATTCCCCTTAGATGTTGATATATATCAATGTGTAAGAGTTGTTTCAATTGCTAGGGTATGAATATATCAACTTCCATGAAACATCTTATCTATTAAAGTAGTATTGCTCACTTTAAACATTGAAGTTGTAGATAGAATTCATTTGAATGGCATTATATGTGTTTTTTTGTGATGATTATAGAGAGATGAAGTGCCTACACCATGTCAACCTATCCATGAGCTAAAATCTAAGTATATTGATGTTTCAAACCAAGGACATCCATACAATGACATTTATAAAATGGAATCAAACCTAATGTAAATTAAAATTCAGAAATTTTCTTGATAGACTTGATTTCTATGGGAAAACATCAAAATAATATTGTAAACATGTTTTTTTGGTCTGCAAATGTATTAGTGTAGACATATTGTATTCCTCATGAAGGGATTTTGGATATTAACCTTGGGAAGAAACTCTTAGATATTTGTAGATAATGTACTTGGTCCAATCAACCAAATGGTTCTATGGGATTTAATCAAACACATTTAAATAGTTTCTAATAGGATCTCTCAAGAAATTTTACATAAGGCGGTCTCTACTAACATCTTCTTTCCACCCACTTTTTTGCATAAGTTGCATCCATTTTTCCTTGTCAAAGAAAGGATTTTATAGATTTTTAGGAATGTATTCAACCAATTTAAATGGGATGTAATCCCATCCCTATATTGTAGGGAAATCAAGTTTGGACTTTTGGTGGGAAGTTGACTATAGGAAGTTCATGTTTTTTTAGGGTTGCAAGTGAATAAATTCATAAAGTTTTAGAGATGGAAATGGAAACATTCCTCTGAAATAATTCTCACAATTAAAGATCCACGTGGAGCTTTAATCAATGATTACAACTCAATCTTGCACACACTTTATGCATATTTTCAAGATCTTTTTTCTTTTAGTGGTTTTGATGTTGATTATAATCTTGTTTAAATGGATACAAAGGATATATGTATGATTTTTTGTTCAGAAAAGTGTCATTTCATGTGAATATTAGTGATAAATGAGCTAATTGTTGAGTTTTCTTGAATGTTTATTAATGGAAATTCATAGGGTGGTCCACTTTCACCTCAATTATGTTTTTTCTCAATAGCTTGTGAGTGGCAATGTTTGTTCATGGTAGTTTTCAACTAGATGTATGAGTCAATAATTATTAATCATTTAGTAATTAAGGGAGGATTGAGGTTAGAATATTTAATGAACAACATAAATGATATCGATTGATTATTTCCAACTAAAATTATTGAAAAAAAAACGAAAATGTTTAAGTTGTTGGTTTTATTTTCCATTATGTATTGGCCAATAGTTTTGAATCCTTCATGCATGCTCTTTATTAAAGGATCGAAAAAAATTGGTAGAATTTATGTTTTTCTAAACATAGTTGGAAATAAATAGATAATGTAAATATTACTAGATGATAAAATGTAAAAAATAAATAAATAAATAAAAATCTAATAACATAATTATTGTTGGTTGATAAAATTTAAACAAAATAAATAAATTTTAATTGTATATATTAAACAACTTAATTTTAAAAAATAAGAATCAATCTACCTCCCAGTGCAAATATCATCATGTAGGGGTATGGTCAAAAGTAATGTCGGATTAAGGTGTTGGGGTAAATTTTAGAATGAAGTATGAAGGTGGTTCATCATTGTTTGCATTGGTTATTATCGAAATGGATTATGGGTTTCATGACTTGTTTTATTTATTTTTTATAATAAAAATAAGACTTCAATTAATGGTTATTATCTAAATGGAGTATGGGTTTCATGACTTGTTTTATTTATTTTTTTATAATAAAAATAAGACTTCAATCAAGTTTTTGAGTTTAATAAAGGTCTTAAGTTCAACCTTATCAAGGTTTACTTAACTCTCCTCCGTGACCTTGATAAAAACATAGATATATTACTTGAATAAATGCTTAATCAAAGGCCTTAAATTTTTCTTGATCAATGTCCTTCATGCATTATTTTGCATTATTTTTATGCTTTGTCTAGCTAAAAGGTGGTACCAAGCTTCATGGATTTACCCAATAAATAAATCATCTACATACATATACAACCATGTATAAATGAGATGTGTAAAATTGTGATCCTTAAAATTCAAAATTTTAAAGACAAATTCAACCATAATAATAATAATAATAAATTATAATAAAAAACAATATTAGAACCATCTCAATTCTCATAATTTGAGCACCACTAGATTTGTGTCTAGAGTTTTTTTCAATCCCTTTCAATGCTTAGTAAATATAAAGTTAAAATTAATATATGCTAGTATACTTTATATGCAACAAATCGCTATAAGTGAAAAGTGTAATATATATATTTCTTATAAAGTAAAATAAGAAAACTTTAATATATGTAATGTAACTATAATAATAATAATAAAATAGTGTAAAAATATATATTTAAATACTAACAAAAAAAAAAAAAACTAATATAGATATCCATCCTAACCATGTATCTTTTAAACATTGGTAAGTATAATGCACACTTTTACTCTTTGTTACTTTGAATGCACACTTTTACCTCCCACCATCTCCATAAATACACATCTTCACATCCCACTAACTTCACAAATGCATATTTTCACCTATCCTCCATTAGTGTACATTTATTTATTTTCAAGTAAAATAAAAATATACACTTTCAATTAAATTTTTTAGTAAAATACAATAT
>JZKD02S2164632.1:32281-42844 GCA_000966675.3 Picea glauca
TTTCAGTCGTTGTACAAGTACCATAAAAAATAGATAGAGCGAATAACTATCCTTTCTTATGAAAGGAAATTACATTCTATATGCGATGGTCCATATACAATTAGAGATTCAATAGTCTACATAATATATGCTCCAACAATTGTTTTAAATTGTTGAATCATATTCAAAATGGGGTTTCCTTTACAACATGTTTATTCCATTAACGAATTAATTTACAAATAACAAATTTATCCATGAAACCCTCGTTCAAAATTATCACAGTAGAGTACCCTAGGGTAAGGACCATGTACCACTAGTAAACATAACCTGAGGAGTTTTAAATTGAACTCCAATATTTGGAACTCAAATACCTTTTCGAGCATGGCGATCCCCTTGATCCGTTTCCTTCGAAGTGATTAATCCTGTAAGGGGAAAAACAATAATTTTTAGTAAACTGTGTTAAAATAATCAAATGGAAATAAATATTTAAACATAAGAAAATGATTAATACTTAGCTTATAGCTGGAATAGAAGAAGTTTCACCATTGACATTGAAGAGACAATCTGTCCATAGTCCAAAGGGGAGGAGTGGGCCTAGGAATGGCCGATGGGTACCCTTGCAAAGAAAATAGGGCCCCATCATTAGTTTTGTAACCGAAAGGAAACTACCTTGATGCGCCATAATGTAAACAAGTAATTAAAACAATTCTAAAACATTTAAATAGTATTTTTCATAACCAGAATGATAAATTTCACACAGTAAAGTCGCATTTCCCACAGAGGCATATCCTTCCCAATTCGGGATTACAAACAAAATTTGCGGGACATTTCTTCCATAAATAATGAAACTTACGTGTTGCTAAATAAAACTCAAACAATAACACAAGTATAAACTTAACTTAAAATATAGATTACAAACCTACTGTAATCACTCATTTTCATCGAATATAGTTTGTCCAATAGAGGAGAATTAGATGGGATTCTTGAGATACTTCATTTACTAATATCTTTTACGCAGGAGAAGTATAGATAGGCTAATTTAAAATGTAGATTCAAGAATAGAGAACTTTGGGGTGAATTTTATATAAGAATGAATGATGTATAAATTCTAGTGGAACCTATACACAGAGGGAAGTCTTACAACTTTAACAATTCATGTATAAGTATGTGTAATGTGAATAGATTAAGAGGAAAGTCCTACAGGCTAGTTACTAAATTTTACACATGGCTAATAAAACCTTACTGTTGAGTCACACAGGGGACATTTTTACAAGTTTACACCATGTAAATTGAAGGAGAAATAATTTACAGTAAGTTCCTGGGATGTGTACTCTCAGTTAAAGAGCCGATAGTTCAGGGTTGATGCCATCATTGCCTTTTATGAATCCAAGAGATATATTACATGGTAAATAGGAAATAATAGTATACAGTTTATACATACAGTGAACACCATAAGCGGATTTAAGAATTACTGTAGAAACCTAGAGAAAACATTGTAGGGTTAACGTTGGGGCATTTTTTCAAAAAGAACTGAACCAAAGGGAAACGATACATTAGTTACCGAGAAACCTTCACAGTGCAGACTAATGGTGATAGAATGTTCGTGGTACTCTGTCCATGTGATTAAACTAATGTGGTGTGCCCAAATTGGACACGATAACCTAACAACCAGTACATTGCAGAACCCCTATTAATTGTTGACCAAGGGATTAATGTGTTTACGGACAGACTTAACATTACCTTTAACCTAGCTCACCATAATGCATTTAGTCTTGGCCCATGTCACCAGGTTGGGTGGGCGTTCACGTTGAACAATTAATATTGAAGGATGAGTTAAGTGTGTTACTAGGCTTAGGGTTACGACCTGTCACACCTAACTAGAAGCCAACCCTTTAAACATTAAACACTTGTATATCAAGCAACCCTTCATTACAACTGGCGTATACTAAGTCCAATTAGTTACCATGTTAAAGTTTTTAAAGAAAATACTGACTATATATGACCACTATATATAATAGTTATAATGTGTATACAGTAAGGGTAAGGGTTGTTTTAAGTGGACATGTTTTTATTTATAGAAACGTTAAGAATCTTCTATAGTGAATGTATTACCTTCCATACGATCTCAAAGGAATAAGGCTACTATGTATGACCATATATACATATAGATATAGGTACGATATATATGTCTATATAGATATGGAGTGAGGATTTTATATCCTATGATAAATCCAAACAATCTTTATACATGTTATATAAGAGTATAATAAGAAAACTTAATATATGGGGTTATTTTTGGTAATCTTAAAGTACTCATATATTGGATACAAAGTGGAAGGTGCTAAGACTTTATTAAAGATAGATCTTTTGGTAAAACCACTTTTATAGATCCTATATGATAAAAATAGTACCCATGTTAGGATAAGGTTACGATAGCCCCTTTATGGACATAATAAGACTTACAGGCCACTTTTGATATTACAGTTTTCGTGAATAGTCTAAACACTAGCCTATTATGTTCAAATGTTGAGTGTACTGAAAAGTTTCGCATGTAGTGAATTATTTTAATAGGCACGACTTCACTTAGAAAATTTAACTATCTTGTTGTTAGGAAATTGTAACTACGAGTAGGTATATGTCGTATTTCGATAGCGACAATGATAGATTTAAACTTGATCAAGTGTATTAGAGTAAAGAAGTTTTAATGCACCTAACAATTCTTTTTTAATTTGGTAAATTTGGGGTACATTACATATGGTATCCGAGTTGGAGGTTATATCACTTGGATGTCAAAGTAGGGCCAAAATTAGTTTAGTAAATTTTATCCTATTTAAAGAAACACTAACAAAAATGCTTATTGTTACAAATAGAATTTTTTTGTTCTGTTGTGATAATGGCAACACAGAACGAATAGAAGATCAGACTTGAGGAGAATCTCTATAAAGGACCTCCTAAAGAACCTGCATCGAATAATGAAGGAAGTTCAACCACCCAGGTTTTGGAAACAATGAGGAACCTTATCATGGAACTGCAAGTTTTCAAGGCAGAGTAATGAGAAACTAAAAAAGGCACATGAAGACCAACATGAAACAAATGAAGTACTACTATGAATCATAGTAACAAAGAAGATCCCATAAGACAACGATAAGGAAGAAGAGGTCAACAAAAGAACCTCCAAAAGTTCCAGTCCTAAAGCGGAAAAAGAGAACAGTTGTTCTGAAGGCACACCAATAGTAGAAAATAAAAAATCCATAGGAAGGAAAAGAAAATAGGTGGACCACCTGGAAGGTGAATTCAAGGAGATCAAACCGTCCACCTTTGACAGAGATTCCAAGACAAAGGAGGAGGTTGAAGCATGGTTACTGGATATAAAGAAGTATTTCCATATCTATAATTATTCTGGTAACATGAAGGTCATAATGGCCATTTATAACTTGAAGGGAAAAGTGAGTATCTGGTGGCAGGACCTAAAATTGGCCAAGGGTTTAAAACAAAAACAGATGGAATGGTCAGATTTCAGTAAATACTTCAAGAAAAAATATTTATCATAAAGYTATTATGAAATAAAGACCAAAGAATTTTATGAGATAAGACTCGGACAAATGACCATGGACGACCTGATAAAAAAATTTCTTGAACTATTAAAATTTGTGCCATACATCAAGGAAGGTAAAGTAAAAATACAACAATTCCTAAGTTGCCTACCATGGTCCTATAAGGACAGAATTGAATTCAACAGTCCCAAAACTTTGAGCAATTTTTTTAGAAAGGATCGAATGTGCTATGACCAGTACAAACAAAGGTATGACTTTCCCGAATCTTGGAAGGATAATAAACATGACAGAATGAATCAACAGAAGAAAGGATTCCAACCAACCCCTTTGTGGAATATGGAAAAGAACTTCCAAAGGAAAGATTCTCATTCTAACAATCAGAATACCCAAGGGGGAGGTAGACCAGTTAATCTGGGAACCAAGAAATTTGGGGACAACCCAGGAAACCATTAAAATGATGGGAGTGAGAAGAACCTCGCTTAAGGAGGAATTGGCAATGTCTAACTTCTGCAGCAAGGACCACAGTTAATAACCTGCAAGAGGCCTCTAGAATAGGAGATGTGGGAAGAAGTATACACAGAATTAATGTAGTTGTGGATGGTCGGCATGATGATCATCAATCCACTATAGTGGAGGTTGAAGGTAAAGTTAACAATAATTATATTTCTATTTTAATTGACCCAGGAGCTACTCTGAGTTATGTTACTCTTGGTTTAGTTTATTCAAACAAGATTAAGAAAGTAAATCATGCTAAATCCTAGTCAGTGCAGCTAGCAACATGGACTAAGAGAAAAGTAATAGATTTCATTTATGAATGTGAACTCAGTTTAGATGGCCAAAATACAAAGTTAAATATGAATATTTTACCTTTGGGATCTTATGATATAATCATTGGAATGGACTGGTTAGAGAAACATAAAGTAATTTTGGATTGTTATGAAAAATCACTTACTTATAGAGATGAAAAAAACATAGTTAGGACAATACAAGACATTATAAAACAAGTCTCATTTAGGCAGATTTCAGCCATGCAGGTTAAGAAATGCATGAATAAAGGTTGTCATATTTATGTTATTCAAGTGACAAATCTATTAGAAAAGTAATATAAACCCATCCTAGAAGACTTTACCGTCTTACATGAGTTTAGAGATTTATTTGTGGATGAAAAACCAGAACTGCCTCCAAGGAGAGATATAGATTTCTCCATCAATCTGTTGCATGGATCAGCCCCGATATCTAAGGCACANTGAAATAAAGACCAAAGAATTTTATGAGATAAGACTCGGACAAATGACCATGGACGACCTGATAAACAAATTTATTGAACTATTAAAATTTGTGCCATACATCAAGGAAGGTAAAGTAAAAATACAACAATTCCTAAGTTGCCTACCATGGTCCTATAAGGACAGAATTGAATTCGACAGTCCCAAAACTTTGAGCAATTTTTTTAGAAAGGATCGAATGTGCTATGACCAATACAAACAAAGGTATGACTTTCCCGAATCTTGGAAGGATAATAAACATGATAGAATGAATCAACAAAAGAAAGGATTCCAACCAGCCCCTTTGTGGAATATGGAAAAGAACTTCCAAAGGAAAGATTCTCATTCTAACAATCAGAATACCCAAGGGGGAGGTAGACCAGTTAATCTGGGAACCAAGAAATTTGGGGACAACCCAGGAAACCATTAAAATGATGGGAGTGAGAAGAACCTCGCTCAAGGAGGAATTGGCAATGTCTAACTTCTGCAGCAAGGACCACAATTAATAACCTGCAAGAGGCCTCTAGAATAGAAGATGTGGGAAGAAGTATACACAGAATTAATGTAGTTGTGGATGGTCAGCATGATGATCATCAATCCACTATAGTGGAGGTTGAAGGTAAAGTTAACAATAATTATATTTCTATTTTAATTGACCCAGGATCTACTCTGAGTTATGTTACTCTTGGTTTAGTTGATTCAAACAAGATTAAGAAAGTAAATCATGCTAAATCCTAGTCAGTGCAACTAGCAACAGGGACTAAGAGAAAAGTAATAGATTTCATTTATGAATGTGAACTCGGTTTAGATGGCCAAAATACAAAGTTAAATATGAATATTTTACCTTTGGGATCTTATGATATAATCATTGGAATGGACTCGTTAGAGAAACATAAAGTAATTTTGGATTGTTATGAAAAATCACTTACTTATAGAGATGAAAAAAACATAGTTAGGACAATACAAGACATTAGAAAACTAGTCTCATTTAGGCAGATTTCAGCCATGCAGGTTAAGAAATGCATGAATAAAGGTTGTCATATTTATGTTATTCAAGTGACAAATCTGTTAGAAAAGGAATATAAACCCATCCTAGAAGACTTTATCATCTTACATGAGTTTAGAGATTTATTTGTGGATGAAAAACCAGAACTGCCTCCAAGGAGAGATATAGATTTCTCCATCAATCTGTTGCATGGATCAGCCCCGATATCTAAGGCACACTATAGGATGATTTTACCCAAATTAACAGAGCTAAAAATTCAATTGCAAGAACTATTGGACAAGGAATACATCGGACCAAGTGTCTCACCTTGGGGAGCATCAGTCCTTTTCGTTAAAAAGAAATATGGGACTTTAAGATTATGTATTGATTATCGACAGTTAAATAAGATGATGATTAAGGAAAAGTATCCTCTACCTAGAANCAGATTTCAGTAAATACTTCAAGAAAAAATATTTATCATAAAGCTATTATGAAATAAAGACCAAAGAATTTTATGAGATAAGACTCGGACAAATGACCATGGACGACCTGATAAAAAAATTTCTTGAACTATTAAAATTTGTGCCATACATCAAGGAAGGTAAAGTAAAAATACAACAATTCCTAAGTTGCCTACCATGGTCCTATAAGGACAGAATTGAATTCAACAGTCCCAAAACTTTGAGCAATTTTTTTAGAAAGGTTTGAATGTGCTATGACCAGTACAAACAAAGGTATGAATTTCCCGAATCTTGGAAGGATAATAAACATGACAGAACGAATCAACAAAAGAAAGGATTCCAACCAGCCCCTTTGTGGAATATGGAAAAGAACTTCCAAAAGAAAGATTCTCATTCTAACAATCAGAATACCCAAGGGGGAGGTAGACTAGTTAATCCGGGAACCAAGAAATTTGGGGACAGCCCCAGGGAACCATTAAAATGATGGGAGTGAGAAGAACCTCACTTAAGGAGGAATTGGCCATGTCTAACTTCTGCAGCAAGGACCATAGTTAATAACCTCCAAGAGGCCTCTAGAATAGGAGATGTGGGAAGAAGTATACACAGAATTAATGTAGTTGTGGATGGCCAACATGATGATCATCAATCAACTATAGTGGAGGTTGAAGGTAAAGTTAACAATAATTATATTTCTATTTTAATTGATCCAGGAGCTACTCTAAGTTATGTTACTCTTGGTTTAGTTGATTCAAACAAGCTTAAGAAGGTAAAGCATGCTAAATATTAGTCAGTGCAGCTAGCAACGGGGACTAAGAGAAAAGTAATAGATTTCATTTATGAATGTGAACTTAGTTTAGATGGCCAAAATACAAAGTTAAATATGAATATTTTACCTTTGGGATCTTATGATATAATCATTGGAATGGACTCGTTAGAGAAACATAAAGTAATTTTGGATTGTTATGAAAAATCACTTACTTACAGAGATGAAAAAAACATAGTTAAGACAATACAAGACATTAGAAAACCAGTCTCATTTAGGCAGATTTCAGCCATGCAGGTTAAGAAATGCATGAATAAAGGTTTTCATATTTATGTTATTCAAGTGACAAATCTGTTATAAAAGGAATATAAACCGATTCTAGAAGACTTTACTGTCTTACATGAGTTTAGAGATTTATTTGTGGATGAAAAACCAGAACTGCCTCCAAGGAGAGATATAGATTTCTCCATCGATCTGCTGCATGGATCAATCCTGATATCTAAGGCACCCTATAGGATGATTTTACCCAAATTAACAGAGATGAAAAATCAACTGCAAGAACTATTGGACAAGGAATACATCGGACCAAGTGTCTCTCCTTGGGGAGCATCAGTCCTTTTCGTTAAAAAGAAATATGGGACTTTAAGATTATGTATTGATTATCGACAATTAAATAAGATGATGATTAAGGACAAGTATCCTCTACCTAGAATCAATGACCTATTTGACCAAGTGGGAGGAGAAAAGATTTTCTCTAAGTTAGATTTAAGATCTGGTTATCACTAGGTCAGAATAAATGATGAAGATATAAGTAAAACAACTTTTAGAATGAGATATGGATATTATGAGTTTGTTGTTATCCCATTCGGTATTACTAGCACACCAACAACATTTATGTGTTTGATGAATAGCATATCCAGTCAATATTTGGATAAATTTGTTTTGGTATTTATTGACGATATTTTAGTTTATTCAAAAACGGAAGAAGAACATGAAGAAAATCTAAATATAGTATTGCAGACCTTAAGAAAACACAATTTGTATGCAAAATTTGACAAATGTGACTTCTACCAAAATAAAATACAGTACCTAGGACATGTAATATCTGAAGAAGGTATTGCAGTTGACCCAGAGAAGATAAGAGAATTTAGGTATCGTGTTTTTGAAGCTGTATGGTCAGCTGTTTTTTCACATGTATTGAACCAGTGAAAGAGTATACTACATTTAGGTATTGTGTTTTGAAGCTGTATAGTCAATTTTCCATGATTTTCGCATGTGATACTTAAAATTAGCATCCAAATACAATAAGCGTCAATTTTTTTTACGGTTGTCAGTTCTCTATTATATCAAAAAATGTTCAACCAAAAGTAACTAAAGTGAATGACTAAATATTATTCAGTGAGCATTCTCTACCGTTTCTAAGAACCATAAATACTCTCAGCTGACAAAGTTAACCATCTGTATGCATAATTTTAAGGTTTTTTTAAATTTTTATAGTATTATTTATTTGTCTTTTTTCACATGTATTAAACCAGTGAAAGGGTAAGGAGGAACAATGAATTCATAATCGAATTTAAGAGCGAATTTATCACATACCTGCTATCCCATGTCGAGGATAACCATCGCAGGCTAGCCATGCATCTCCAACGAAGAGCTGACATAATCCTCTTGGCTAAGGAGACGTACAACTCTCGCCTCCCCACCTTCCAAAACACTCCTCTCCCCTGTGCCAGATCCATCATAACCAGAGTGATTATAGGATTCCTTCGTACAAGATCCATCCTAAGAGTTATCTCATCACGCACCGACTAATACCCATTCAAATTTGGAATGATTGATCCCATGCTTCTAATGGCGTTGTCCACGTTATATGTTGCATATGTCCCTTCCACATGTCTACCATGTGCCCGATCCATCTTTGGAACTTGTGCATTTCAAACTTTACGAATGGGGAACCACCAACACCTTTTCGTCCACCCCTATGTGATCAGGGTATATCCCAATTGCTTTGTTTGCTAAAGAGTCTGCCACCAAGTTATGATGACGAAGGATGAGAAATAAATGGGGATGAATAGTTTGCAAAGAATGTTTAATGCGATCAATACGA
Source organism: Picea glauca (assembly GCA_000966675.3). Lineage (NCBI taxonomy): Eukaryota > Viridiplantae > Streptophyta > Pinopsida > Pinales > Pinaceae > Picea > Picea glauca. The sequence continues at coordinate 41,396 of JZKD02S2164632.1, forward strand.
TTATCTAGGCTTGTTTCTTTTGGAGGGGGCCCTTAGTGAAATAAGGAATAGTGTTTTTGGAATCACCAACTATATTTAGCTTTGAAATACTTATTTTCTTTTCCAATTGTATTTTCATAAGCATGGCATAAGCTTTTCCTTTATTATTGGTTGTGACTCCTATATTCCAAGAATATTTCATTATTTGATTTTCTCTAGGGTGAAAGACCACCTCTCCCGCACCTTCCTCCCCAAGGATCCTGATATGGATATTATGAAGCATTGGGTATTTTGATATTTTATGTTTCATGCCCCAATTATGGAGCCATACTTGAGAAATTTCAAACGGGTTCGTATAAGCCATGAAGAAATCGCCTAGCCGAATAGTTCCGCCATGCCCCATCTTTCTAGTAAATTTGGGCATTTTGAGCATGCTTTAGACAATCTTTTCATTTCCAAAAATCGAGATATAAAGCTAGCCCTAGCCACTCTCAAATAGAGAATGGATGGAATGGCGCCTGAAATTTAGTAGTTGAAGGCTTACATCAATCCCCGGTCCATAGCTTCTACATATTTTTTCTAGGATAGAATGTTTCCTCGAGAGGATGGAATTGACAGTGGAACGGGAACTAGTAACAGAGGCATGGAACCTATGGAAAGCGAGGAAGGATACCCGCCCCATCCTAGAGCTCCAGAAGTACATGTGTGACATCCCCAAAAAATAAATTATTTTTAAAGTTGGAAACTTCTTAGGAAATTACCTTTTGTTTTTGGCAAATTTGAAATTGGAAATTTTTTTCCATTTATGGAAATTCCGAATTTGGAATTTGGTTAAGTGTAATTAATGATTATTACTGTTGGACATAGATCTGATTTGACCCCACTAACTACTTGATTATAACACTTGTATGAAAAAAAATATTTTATAATTATTGTTGGAAGACAAATGGAACGACCATGTTGAAATCAGCTAACCATGACTTCATGAGTGGGGAACATGTTGGAGCTACCTCAGGGATGATTGTTACAAGTGGAAAATCTAGAATTTTTCCATTAGTAGCCCCTGAAAATCAGGGATTTGGAAAGATGGGAAAAATCCCAAAGGGGAAAAGACCTAGGCACTTTTGCTTTTGGATATATAGCATATGTGAGGAGGCAAGACGATGCCTAGTATGCTGGGGAAATTTACTGAATTATTGTTGTTATGAACACTACTTGTTGAGTGTGAGGCAAAGAGGAGACTGTTGAAACAGAAAGGCATTGCTGAGGAGGAATTCCAGGTTAGCCATCATGGATTCATGGTCAGGCTAGGGGGTGAACAAGACAAGTGATTTGGCTGCCCTGTTCTAAGGTTGGGAGGAACGTGGTTGTTCCATTTGTTGTTCGACAACTTTTATTCAGATATGTCCATTTTCTCCTTCTCTATTTACATATCGTGATGAATTATTAGCTGATATATATATATATATA
>JZKD02S2164654.1:0-10560 GCA_000966675.3 Picea glauca
ATCCACATACAAGACCAAATAAATCAAATGATCACCAATTAATTTAAAATACACACAGTGATCCTCTTTGCTTCTTGTGAAGCCAAGTCCTAGCATATAAGTATCAATTTTTTGACAACACATTCTTGGTGATTGTTTTAAACCATACAGGGACTTTTTCAGCTTGCATACCAACTCCTTCTTTCCCTTAATAGCATAAAATTTTGGTTGCTTCATATAGATTTCTTCTTCCATATCCCCATGCATGCATGTTTTCTTCACATCCATCTGTTCTACTTCAAAATCAAATGCAGCAGCAACATATAACATAAATCTTATAGAGGTTAAATTGGCAACAACAGAAAAATTATAACCAAAATAACTTCCCTGAACCTGAGAATAACCCTTTGTTACTAACCTAGCTTTGTATTTATCCACTTTTCCTTCTGCATTCAGCTTCCTTTTAAATACCCATTTGTTGCCAATGAGTTTTCTTCCAGTGGAAAACTCCACTACATCCCAAGCCTCATTCTTATCCAAAGATGTCATTTCTTCATCCATGGCCCTTTTCTAGAGATTTCCATCGTTTGAATCCACTGCCTCCCTGACACTTCTAGGATCATCATTAGTAATAAACAAAGAAAAATTTTAATGGAAATAAGATGGAGTATACTTTTATGGTAGTCTTCTTTCTTGAAATGATCTCCTCAATACTAGAGTATGAGGATCTCCATCTTTCGATTCATGTTATTCTCTAGAGTCTAATTCATCATCCTTTAAATCAAACTCTATTTTCTCTGGTTTTTTCTTACATGGTAGGAATTCTTGTTTAACAACATCCTTCATTTCTATAAATACCACATCTCGGCTATACACTAGCTTCTTAGTTTATGGGTTCCAAAGCTTATAACCTTTGATACCATATTTATATCCAATAAAGATACACTTTTCAGCCTTCTTATCCAGCTTGCTCCTGTTTTCCTTTGGAACATGAACATATGCATCGCAGCCAAATACCTCGAGATGTGTGAGAGAAGGTTCCTTACCAATCCATACCTCTTGTGGAGTCTTGTCATCCAACACTGATGAGGGTGATCTATTGACCAGGTAACATGCAATACCCACTGCCTCTGCCCAGAATTCTTTCCCTAACCCGATACCATTGAGCATGCACCTTGCTTTTTCCATCAGTGTCTTGTTCATCCTATTGGAGCCACCTTTTTCAACCGGTTTAAATGTATTTTTTCTAATGTCAAATGTTGGTCTTTGAGTTCTTTTTTACTTTGTAACATTTACCTACTGAAAATCTCAGTAGTCTCGACATGCGAAATAGCGAAGGATGTTATGTTTCATAAGTTACTACTTTTTATCATTAAATGAAAGTTTTTACTTTTTGTACCTCGGAATATCGCTCTTTGGGAGTCACAAGTCACAATATTTACAAGCCCCGATGTGTGAGGTCACGAAAAGTTTTAAAAGCTTACCTCAGGTGAAAGCTGAGAGTAAAATTCTTTAAACCCCAGTCAAGTTCTATTGAGATTTCATGTCTCGGCGTTCACTCTCTCCTAAAACATTACCGTCATAACTCCCAAAGATGAAGCCGTGAGACTTTTACATAAGTAAACTGGGTTAGTGTAAGGGGTGATTAGTTTTGACCATGGTTAAAGTCTCTCGAGATTTTGTGACTCGGCATACGTTCCTCGTGGAAACTATACCTTCGAAATCTCGAGTGGCGAAGTCACGATATTGCTCAAACATAATTAATTAAAACAGTTAATTCGGTTTACCTTCTAGTTTAAATAAATCACATCATAGTGATCTCAGGATTTCACGACTCAGCTCGCGCTCTTCCCAGAAACTATACCCTCAAAACCTCGAGCCGCGAAATCACGATATAAATTAAAACATGATTAATTAAACACTTAATCTAGGTTACATCCTTACTTAACTAAATCTAATCATCGTGATCTCAGGTTTTAGAGGCTCAAAAGGTTAGAGTGAAAACCCTCGATAGGACGAACGCCGAAAGGTTGATTAAAGTTAAAAGTAAGATTAATAAAAAAAGTTAAGCCAACTTAATCAGTGTTCAATATAGATGATAGTATGCATAGTCTACGAGGTAATTTTAAATTTTCATTGTGCCAACTTGTGTCAGAAACTGTCGAAATTTATGGCATTAACTGGAAATGAGGTGAAACGACAAGTAAGGATAGGGTCTTTATTGCTAAATGTGTCTCAAAATATGATTTGACCATTCTATTCATAAGGACACCAAGATATTAAATGATCGAAGATATAGATCTTTTTTCCTTTCTATTCTAGTCATAAAGCTCATTTCTATCCCACGCAGATAAGTTTTTCTCAGCAAACTGATCTATGTATGTATACGCATTGTTATTACAGGAGATCTAAGTCATAATCTTCTGTCATGGCCCCGCGAAAAGCATCCAAAACAAGTTCTGAGATATTGGGATAAGGCTCTGATAACGTTTCAAATACTTCACCTTGAAGCATTGATTCCATACGAACCTGGTCATACATCTCAGAGGTTCTGCAATCAGATTTGGTGAACTCTTCAGACGATTCTAGTGACAACGAGAAAGGCAACTTGACTACCAAGTACAAGATCGTCGTCCAGGTAGAGATGCATAAAGTAGAGGCCAGGCCACGTCTTCTGCCTTACTATGACATGATCCGATGGGCACTAGATCATGTAGATATCCCTACCATAACCATCATCAATGAGCATAAGGTCACTGTTGGGACCTTTAGACTAGAAAACTTACAGGCAATGTACAAGTTACCACCCACGTCAAACTTCACATATAATGCAGAGTTTCTAGAGGATTTTAAATGAAATGAATACGAGCAATACAAAAAAATATTATCTGATTTGATCGAGGATTGGGTCTCACACCCAACGAAGTTCAGGGCAAATAGCAATGGAGTTTATTCAATATCTTCTTTGGAACCACAGTTCAAATACATAGCGATGATGACCTGTAGATTGTATGGGAGGGAAGACACCATGAATTTTTTCCTCCCATCGGTGCCTCTGATGCATACAGTAGCAGAAGGTTTTTCTTTCGACTGGGCCAAACTATTGTCAGATAGTCTGACCAATCAGATTGCAAAATATCGGACACCGAGGGAAAGCAAGAGAGTCGCCTCATTTTTTATGTATGCATACATCATGGACACCATGTGTTCCATGACACCTTTTCCCTTAATGAGTTGGAGCTGGGCTCCATCGGAGACTGAGCCTATAAATTTCTATCTTTCTAAGCTTTGGGAGGATAAGGCCTAAGATTTTATATATGAAATCTTCAATTTGGTAATGGTGCCGATGCATGTCACCTTCTTCGATAATCCACCACCCCGGATCTCAAAAAGCATTGCGCCCAATTTGAGTAGGGTGGCCAACTGATACGTGGTGGAAGAGTTTTCATACATCAGGGTTTTTGGTGCTTTTGTTCCTCCACTTGATCTACCATTAATTATACCTGATAGGTTGGCCTGTTGCAAGATCACCATGCAAACCATGATTGGTGGCATAAGTAAAGAGTTGAAGGGATTTTCAAAGAAGGTATGGCCACCTTTCCCAATTCATTTAAACACCTATTCTTTATTAGATTTCAGGCATGCAAAGGTCGAGCTAGAATCCTTAGAAGATATAAAATTAGTCCATATTGAATTCAAGAAACACGACCCATGCAGGGTCGTGAGTAATCACTTGGCTAGATGTGGCCTTAAAAGGTTTGAGCATGAGAATTCACCTCATGATGATATTTTTCTACGCACGAGATCGTATGCCGAGGTTTTGGCTCGGATATAAGCCTTGTCGCCCGAAGAGAGGGCCGATGTTTTCAAATTCCAAGAACATAGGCGGAGCTACCTTCCCCTAGTATTATGGGGCAAGAATCCAATGACTGTAGAGGTGCAGCAAACAAAAGTTGAAGGCGCCAAAGATTCAACACCCGACCGAGAAGAAAAATAGCATAAAGAAGAGCAAATTGGGGGCCTAAAACAGGAAGCCGAGGCTTCCGATCCTCCAAGTGAGCCAACTTCGGTCGTTACTCCAGGGAAATCATCTAAACAGGTTAGTAATCCCATTATTTCTATTAATCCCCTGCAGTCGACAAAGGGAATACCAGACGCAAGTTGGAATTTTGGTGAAGAATTAACACCCATATTAGTGGAAGAGCTACCTCTGAATGAATTCTTCTTTGATAAGAAGAGAAAGGATGTCGTAAACAAGAACTCTACCAAGAGGCAGGTACTGTATCCAAGAAATTTAAGATTATAACCGATGGAAGAACCATGAAGAAAGAAGAATTTGCAACACAAATAGTAGGAACATTGGGTGCTTTCCCTACGACAAACCAATATTTAGTCGGGACCCTACAAAATTAGCTGAAGCGAAAAAATCGTCTAATCAAGACATTAGAGGCTAAACTAGCTACAGCAGAAGCTGCTGCCAAAGATCAAGCGAATGTAGATTTGGAGCAAGCTAGAATAGATGATCAAAATGAAATCGAGCAGCTCAAAAATGATCCCGAACAGACACAGCTGATGGTCCAGACAAGTAAAATACAGATAGTCCATCAAGAAGAATTGATAGAGAAGCTGCAGGCCAAATTAAAGGTCGTCGAAAGCCAGGTAATCGATATTGGGATATTTCAATCCCAAGCAATAGAAATCAGAAAAAGGTTATCGGCGGCGTAGGAAGGTCTGCTTGTTAAAGTAGAAACGATTGAAAGAAACTGCCAACTCATTGATCAGATATTGGAGAATCTTTCTCTCAGAGAAAGGGAATTCAGAGCGGCTCGAGTTGTGTTTTAGGAGACTATTTTAGCCACGATGAGAAGGGAAATAAGGAGTAGTTCCAGTTTTCCCATCTCAGAGAAGACTAGGGGAAACATCTTGTTGAAAGAATGGGAGCGCAATATATCTGAAGGCAAACAACAAGCTAAGAGATGAGAAAATATTGTCAAGAAATTTTCGGTTGGTTAAATGGGATTTGGTTGGTTTCCAATGGTGAAAGTAGCATTGAGATACTGGGTCAGATCAATACAGTCAAATGTCTGCTAAATATCAAGGAAAATGAAGAAAGAGAATTAGCCGAAATATCACAAATAACCCAGACAAACATAGTTCAAATAGATAAATGGCTAATTAAACCAAGTATATTATTATGTTCTATCAGTGCCAAAGACTAGCAGGTGGAAGGAAAGTTGCCACGATTGGTGAAATATTGTTATATTTTTTAGGCCAATAACCAAGCAGAACCTTCTAAGATGATATCACAGTTGATGGAGAAGTGCATTATTTGCACAGAGCATGTGAAGAGGCATGTTTCCAGTACTAAATGAATACAAAGATAAAGAAATGAAAAGTTGTAACTCCTTTGATTGTAACCGAAAACCTCTAGAACGATTGAGATTCCAACATATAAAAATTTATATAAATATACATTTTGTAGAAAGACACCAGGCTGGACCTTTTTGGTCGATTGTAATAGAGGCTATCTTCTTTTTGAGAATTAATACAAAGCAATCCAAAGAATCCTTATTCCATCAAGACTGTGTTATGAGTTTGTTCTCTTTGTTATTCATATTCAATTGTATTTCGCTTATATGCATCTTATGAATGTTGCACTGCAATTTAGTAAAACTTCTACTGTGGTGGTTAAATTTTATTCATCTATATCGTTTACAGTTTTTCCTCTGTATCGGCTAACAACAGATACAAGATCTGTGAACCTTTAAGTTGTCATATTTTATGCTTCGTCAGATTCCTTCTTAGTCTATTTTCTTCCACTATTTAAGGAGTGAGATTCTCCCTTGATAGGAGCCTTACTTTATAAACAACTAAATGTTTTTCTCATATTTCACACACTATTTATTTCAAATATAACACAGTTATGGAAAAAGGCCTTTGGTTTACATTTTGTCCTTAACATTAATTTCAAAGTTCTCTTTACAAGATCAAATTGACACAGCACAAAAACTTTCATATTTCTTTTAAATTTTTATGTTCCTCTATGACTGTCCCCATTGTAAGGCAACCTAATATTGAACCCGGTTTATCAGACCAAACCCATATCACTTTAAATCTCTTTGATACTATACTTAACAACCACCACCTGGGTAGAACTTGAACATTCATGGGCTGCAATTGAATGGGATATAAACATCCAGGAACAGTTGGAAGCTACACAGCGACAACCTAGAAATCAACCCTGGCTTTATTTCCCGAAGTTATACTCCCCTTCCTTTTTTACACCTTACTAACTTTCGGATGCTTAGACACTGTACTTTTTAAGGACTTAAGTACAGACTCTAGAACAACATCTTTTTGGCATCGTTGCTGGGGACGAAGTTATGAAACCTTTTCCTTGGGAAGAACGACATATATTTTCAAGTTTCACCCTTTGATAGTGAACAAAGAGTGGGCACTTTCTGAAGGATTTTCCTATCTTTCAATTGGCGAATCTACGTATAAGTAGGTTGGCATGCAGTCGAAGGAATACCAGACAAAACCCACAGAGAAAGCAGGCCACGCCTGTTTCAGATCCCGAAAAAATACTGAAAGCTAGAGGTTCTCTTAAGCCGACTATTGTAGTCTATCAGCTTAAGAACATGCAGCAAAACACCAAGAGTTCTTGTGAACCTTCAACTTCACATAGTACCCCTCCCGATACCACTAATTCATTTTTAGCTAGTTCTATGGTTAAAAGTGAAATCCTTCTGAAAACCTCTTTCGGACACAAAGGTAAAAACTCTGCAGTAAATTTATCAGGGGTTGATATCCCTCTGACTCTTCTTTTAGACTTCCTGACCTCACCAAGTCTCGAAGAGTATACTATATATTCAAATCTCACACCCACAGGATCCCCTGATTATGTCTCCTGCAAATATGAGGAGCCAAGTCCTCGCATCTCTATTCACCCGTGTTCGCTTTTCTCATCCCTCGAAGAAGCTAGAAATCCACTTTTAGTCTTTCATAACCCTTTATATAATGCACCTTTTCCTTGTTAGGTAGTACCAATGGCGGCCGCTGGAGGAGGAGCGGGTGGACAAGTGCCTCCCCCGCCCCCCAGAGTTTTCACTAAATTGGCTACCAGATATGCACCTTTGGTTCTACCTGTACCTATTCATGACCTTCCTGAAAATTATATAAAGAATTTACAAAAATTTACAGGGGAAGGGTAATTAACTGCAGCCAAACATATAAATTTCTTCGATCAGTGCGTTGATATTCTAGGTCTATAACACGAAGACGTTTATTCGAGATTGTTTGTTCAAACTTTTGAAGGAAAGGTACGAACCTGGTTTCGAAGCCTACCCATAGGGTCTATCGTTTCTTACAATTCCTTAGAAGATGCCTTTCTTAGACAATGGGGTGAGAGAAAAGACCACTTATATTATCTAACCGAGTTCGGATCTTTAAAGAAAAGGAATTCAGAAATAGTTATGGAATTTATCCAAATATTTAACAAGTTGTATAATAAGATCCTAGCCAAAGTTAAACCTTCCCAAACTGCAGCCAAAGTAACCTTTGCATGAGCTTTCAAACCCGACTTCGCCCTTCTCTTAAGAGAAAGGCCAGGGGATACCTTAACCTGAATGTAAGATGATGCTGTGGAAATCAAATCTAACATGACGCCTTCTGGCAAGTTGAAAGCTAGGGTAGAAATGGGAAACAAAGAAACCAGACGTTTTAGATAACAAACGAGACCCTCGTGATCTAATAGATCCACAGACAACAAAATGGATGATATGGCTAGGATAATTAAAGAGTTGTCAAATAAGATTTCTAGAATGGAGCTAGATAAATCCAAGAGTGATCCTTTCATTAAAAGAGAATTCAAAAGAAACCCCAACCCTCAAAATCAACAAAGGCAGATTAAAAATGAAGATCAGAAAATTCAAGCCCCTTTAAAAAATGAAAATTTTATAGGAGGAAATGACCTGGAAGATTTTGAGGGACTTGAAGAAGATGTGACAAATTTGGGTGACGACTACATTCATCCATATGTAACTAAAGAAGATTACAAGATGTTGTTGAACACACCTCAACCATCAAATGAAGATGATGATATAAACAACAATGATTTCTTTGTATGTCAAGAAACATCTAATTCCATGACAATGGGGGTCCAACTGAGGTATAACTTGAGGTCTAAAAACAAACCTATGTTGATTCCTCAACCGAAGAAAATTCTCCCTAGAGGTGAAATATATGTGCCTACCCCAAAAGAAACTAAAACATCCAACAAAAAAATAAAAGAGGTAAACTTGTTGGACCTCAAAACGAAGGAGGTTGAGACCCAAACAAAGGGAATCAAAACAACCGAGACATTCACACCAGTAAGTAAACTCATGAGTAATAAATCTTCCCAGACAAATAAGTTGGAGAAGAAAGAGCTCGAGATTTCAACCAGATAAACAGACAAAGTTAGCAGTGGTTTTCATTTTGAAAATGATATAAATAGGATAAAAATATCGATCCCACTGGTTGAATTAGCAAAGAATCCTGCATATCGAAAGCAAATAACCAAAGTGACAGGTTGTTCAAATCAAGAAAGTCAATCAGACGTAATAAATTTGGAATATGATAAGCCTAATATCACTTTTGGTCCACATTTCGAGGGTGCCAGAGACACCGTTGCTCCTTTCTATATCACCCTAAATGTGCATGATCGACTGCTACATAACTGAAAGCTAGATTCTGGAGCTTCACATAACGTGATGCCCAAAGCAATTATGGATAGACTAGGCCTCGAGATCACCCTACCTTACAAAGATCTCTACTCTTTCTATTCGAGAAGAATTAAGTGCATGGGTATGATAAAAGATTTAGTAGTCACCCTTGCACAGGTCCCAATCAAAAGTGTCCTAATGGACATAGTTATTGCTGATATCCCCCCAAATTATGGCTTACTGCTATCAAGGTCATGGGGAGACAAACTTTGGGGGTCCCTTCAACTGGACATGACTTACGTCACAATTCTTGTATTTGTTGGGCAACTTACTCAGCTATACAGAGAAACGAGGTTAGCCTATACAGTGAGCGATCCTCAAAATCCTAACAATTTCCCTATTTACATTGCTGATCAAGATCTAGGAAATTGTATTTTGTCTTTTGATGATGGTATAGACAGTTGCATAGAAGAGAATTACATAGATGAGAAAGAATCCAAAAATATGCATAGGACAGGGATCTGGAAAATGTTCTTTGATGGTGCTCTGTCATGTGAAGGAGTAGGTGCAGGAATACTTTTTGTGGCACCTGAAAATAAATTTGTTGTCCCTTTTTCTTACAGGCTTCAATGGGATATAAACAACACTAACAATGTATGTGAATATGAAGCCTTAGTATTAGGATTGGAAGCTGCCAAGAAGTTGAACATAAAGAACCTGGAATTATATGGAGACGTTGAGTTGATATTCAAACAGATGGATCGACAATACCAAGCCAAACACCCGAGATTGAGAGCATATAGAAATTTTTCCTGGGATCTAATGGGAAATTTCTTCTTGTCTGTAAATATCCACTTCATCCCACATGCCGAAAATTTGCAGGACGATTCGTTAGCCAAGGAATCCTCGACGTTCACTCCCCCCACAACTTTTAAATTAAAATACCATATAGAGGTAAGGCACAGACCATCCATCCCAAACAACATACAACACTGGAAATTTTTCAAGGATGATGAATAGATCAGGAAGTTCCTAGAAGCAGTGGGTGACGTTTCTGAAACTCACATCGATCAAGAGAATCAAAATGATCACACAGGGATCATGTAAGAAGGAGAAGACCCTCAGGAGTTCTGAGAAAAAATTGCCAACCATCACATGTTATTTTTAAAAAGTAATCAGATTCCAAAGGGACTAATCCCCCTGGAAAGACTTTTCGATCAAAATGACATGCCTTTAAAATCCACTCTCCAACCCCAACCTGAAGAGGTTGAATATTGTGATGTAGGGACAAAAGAGGAACCTAGGATGGTGAAAATATCAAATTACCTTCCACCTGAAGTGAAAAATAAGTATAAATATTTGCTTGCACGATATAACGATGTTTTTTCTTGGTATTAAGAAGAGCTTAGGACCTATGACACTATTGTAATCAAACAAAAGATACCTCTGAAGCCTGGTGTCAAACCCTTTAGGTATAAGCTTAGACAAATCAAACCTATCTTATTACCCATAGTCGAAAGAGAATTTAAGAAGATTTTAGACGCAAAAGTAATAGTACCACTGAGATACTCTGATTGGGTGGAAAACTTGGTCCCAGTTAGAAAAAAAGAGTGGGGAGATTAGACTATGTGCTGATTTCATAAATTTAAACAAATCTTCCCTCAAAGCCAACTATCCTTTACCTAAAATGCATCATGTCTTAGAAAAGGTAGTCGGAGAAAATAGGATTTCTATGATGGAAAATTTCTCTGGGTACAATCAAATTGTTGTAAATGAACAAGATAAAGAAAAAACAGCCTTCACTACACCCTAGGTTACATTCATGTATGATAAAATGCCTTTCGGTCTAATGAATGCAAGTGCCACCTTCCAGCGT
>JZKD02S2164665.1:0-16573 GCA_000966675.3 Picea glauca
GAAATTCAAGGGAGGATAAATTCTTTTGATGCTGCTTTCTAAGGTATGTTATTTATAGGTCATCTCACCATTTTCACAATAACGTTTTTTCTAGAATGATTCAAACCATGAAATCATAAGGCCATTGATTAAACATATGCAAGTAGTTTTGATAAAAATTTCACCTTGTGGGTCATTGTATTTTCAGAGTTACACTTCGTGAAAATAGGGTTTGTGGCTAGTCCTGAAACTAGTCTAAAACATGTGTTTCAGGTAAAAACGTCATAACTTCTTCATAAAAGATCCAAATTCAGTAAGAACAAATGTATTGTTTAGAGTATAGTCTGTAGTATTCTGTGTACAATTTTCAGATCCATACAACAAACATTCCATGCGGGTCAATATCTTCAAGTTCACTCTCTAGAATAAGCCATAATTCAACAAGGTATGCCATTTTTGCTATAACTCCTTTTCTGAGAGGTTCCAAGTAGTGAAACATAGAGGAAATGAATAAAATACACTGAAGAACATTGTGCATTATTTTAGTATCTTTATTCATTACAGGTACAAAATTATGATTATTTCAAGTTAGGGTTGTTGACTAATCCAAAATTAGTCATGTGAGACTAAAGTAAAGTTTGATAAAATGCTAGTCTCTTGTTGTTAAGGTTAAGGAAGGTTTGCAGGTATGTGATCATACACACCGGGTCTATTACAGAATTACAAATTAGATTTGGATGATGAAATGGATGAGGGATTTTGGTTGAGGTATGTTACAGATAGAGGTTGTATAACAATGAGGTTGTGGCATATGGTTTGATATAATGGTTTATAGTATTTGGTTATGGATAGTGTGATGTATTGCTAGAGAAATTTTGATGGTTATATTGGTATATGTATTTGGTATATAGTTGAGGTACATGTTGGGTACATGGTTGAGACATGTAGTTGACGAGTTGGCACATACATGCGGTGTATAGTTGATAATGTTGGTACATCTTGATGAGTCATAGTTTATGTGTATTTGATGCATGATTGGTACATATTTGGTGCATGGTTGATGCAATCATTGATGGTACATGTTGAGGTACATGTTGGTTCATGGTTGATGCACTTGTTTATGGTACAGGGTGATTATAGGTTGTTTGGTATAGGTTGGTGCATGGTTGATGCACTTTTTTATGGTATAGGTTGATTATAGGTTGATTGGTACATGTTTACAACAATATATCTCACAGTGATGGTGTGGCAATGGTTCCATCATTATAATTTTATTTTAGAGTGGTTGGATGGGGCAAGAACAAGTGGTTGTAGCCACCTTCCAGTTGTAGCTGCAGAACATAGCAAGTTGTAGCCAGAGAATTGGGGATTTGGAGCTTCCCTCAGGTTGTAGCCTAAGAAACTAAGGGGTTGGCGCCTCATTCTAGTTGCAGCTGGAAAACAAAGGAAGTTGGTTCTTCCAATGGATGTAATTATTAAAGACATAAGAAAAATCATTCCATGGTTTTCTCCCGCTTTGGGTTTCCATGTAAAAACACTGGTGTACTATGTATGTGTATGATTGCTCATTTGTTCATTGTTTATTTACTCTGCAACTATTGGGTGATAATGCTGCATTGATATAACACTTGAATTTTATGGTGAAAAAGGATTATATTGCTCTATTACTGATTCACACCCCCTCTCTGTAATAGAACACTTACCATCGCATTGTTTATCATCTTGTTTTATTTAGAGAGATATATTTGAGTAAATTACACTCTTTGTCTAGGATATATCATAACCACTTGAACTTACTCATTGTTGACAATTATTGTACCATGATCATTGGTTATTGATTTTAATCTCATTCATTTAAAGGCAAGACTTTCCTCCTTTAACTTGGTTTTGGATATATTTGTTGCATTGGCTAACCTCTTTGTGCAGGTCATCTTCATTTGTCAATGCTTCTCAGTTTCCCTATCATTCTTCACTATCTATAACCATCCTCAAGTATTGTATCATGACCTTCTAGGGAATCCCCTTGACCTCAACTGTCAATCCCCCAAAGTCAACCATTACTCTTATTGAGGTGAAAGTGGGTCGTAGTCTCATATTGTTTTCAATCAATTGTGATCATGACGTTCTTTCCACGATATAAAATTTATGCGATAACATATTGGTATCATTTCTAGGGAGGATTTTGAATATTTCTCGAGCCGTAACACATTTTTTTTCAAACCATTCCCTAAATCCCTTACCCTTGGTTTTCCTGGAGACTCCATTTGAGGGTCTTACCCTTCCCCTTTTTGGTGAGCCTAAAAATATTACCTGGCGACTCCACATCCCAATAACCCATATCATCTACGTCATCCCCCTTAAACTTCCTTCCCTTTCCATTATGAAACCATGGAATTCTGGGAAGAGTATTCTATCATTGACTTTGAGATCCTTCCTGAATACCCTAATGAATTTTACATGAGATGGATAGAAGGCCTTCCCAAATTTGATGGCTCAATTGTTTCCCATGTGGAAAATGTAGTTGGGCGTTTACTTGAAGAGAAATTTGTTTTTGAGGATGTCCAGATCAATATTTTCATTCTATCATTACCATGGCATATACAGGAAGAAATTAAAGATTGTGCCGAGCCCAAAGGCATATCCTCTCTCGTAGATTTCATCAATGGTTTCCTCAACTACCTCATTCCACAACATAAAACATATGAAGACATCCTTCAAAACCTCACAACATATTTTGAAAAAAGGAATCACCCCCTAGGCTACTTTGTAGAGTACCTCAAGAAAGCATACGAGACTTTTGAAGGGAAATTTCCTAGAGACATAAAATAAATCCTTCCTGAAAGAGATCTTTTTCAAGGAGAAGACTTGGAGCTTCCTCCTCCTCTTGATAGAGATGTTGAAAGATAGGTATATGATGAAAGTGATCAAGATGAGGATTTCGTTGAAGAAATTTCATGTGTAGGTAAGGCATTGTTGCCTAATTCTCTTGATAATGAAGTTGAAATCATCCAACCATCTTTGCCTGGACATGAGCATCATGATGAGGTAAGTCACACTGTTTTTCAAGTTTCTAAACCATGTGATGCATCTGCCTATGACATAGAGAGTGATGATGAAAGAAATGAATACATTAAGGTAAGTCTCTCTCCTTTTCAAGTTTTTGAATCTTGTGATACAACCTCTTGTGATTTGGAGAGTGATTCCTCTTTGGATCCTTCATATGATAAGGACAATGCCATCATTGAAAATTTTGATGAGTTTATATGCATTAAAGAATCTATATGGGGAGAGTGTTATTTCCATGGTAATCCCATCTATGATATCCAGAATAATTGTGATGTAAGTACGTTTCTTTCACCATATACTTTCATAGAAATTGATCCCACTAATAAATATGGCATGTTTACATATTGGTTTCTCCCTTCTAGCATTGATGAATTGTAGGATGATTCTCGAACTTTACTTGATGGATATGAAACTCATTCCTTTAAGTGTTTGAACTTGATTCAAGATGAATATTTTCATCCACCTTTGTGTCCAGAGCATGGTGAAGATTGTTACGACCAAAATCTCTCTATGGCTAGGGTAAACCACAACAGATGGATGTGATTGCAGAAATCAACTCTATCCCAAAAGCATGCTATATAAACCAATGTGAAAGCGAGATAATAAAGGGACCTACCTCATCCAAATGTTTGATGATGTCCACCATTGAGCACTTTGACCCAAAGATTTATTCCTGCAACAATTTCTCAACAAACAAGCAGAGAAAGCATATAGTGATATTATAAAAGGTTATCACATTAGATAGCATAATCCATTAATATACAAAACAAACATGCCCATGGATAATAAATCATATATTTTCAAAATATCAATTGGATGGGAAGAGAGTATTTCTATTAATAAATTATCAACAAAAGTGAAAATATTACAGATTTCTGTGTCGACACTATTTAGAATCGAGAAACCAAGTTCCTTCCAGCTGGGCCTCCACCACTTCAATCCTCCACCAACGACAAGCTCATAAAAGGGAGACAATGAGGTTCTCCATCAATAAGGGAAGATCTTGGGGGCTGAACACTATGTTCAGACTTAAAGGAAAAAGGGATCCAGACTCAATATGAAGTAACAATTTCTCCATAGTAACTTTGCTCTCAAAGTTGAATTCTTTCTCCTTTTTACATAGCTAGGAATTGGCCTCTTTATAGACTTAAAAATGCAACTAAAGGGCCGATTTGGAACATTTCCAATATATGGAAGGCCAAGAATCAGATATATCCTGTCATGACATGGAAAACCGACATTTAATTTTGATTTTTTGGCACAAATCCCAATGTACGTGGGCTGTAGTGAAAAATCCCGCGTATACTCTTGTTGTATAAGGTGCAAGATGTGTACAAGTGGAAAAATTTGTATTTTGGTATCTGGATTATGTCAACAGGGAATATAAGTCTGCATAGGGAAATGGAATAAGGCCCTCTCTGCAATATTGCATAGGGTGAGGCAAATCTTTCTCTAATAAAGATGAGACCGTGATTGGCTCAAACCAAGATTATCACAGTGATTTTTTTCTACCTCCTTCCATTTTATCTTATTGTGTCATTGAGAGTGTGCATGATAAGTTTTTATATATACAAAAAGGGGTTATGAAAGCTAAAGATCATTTGGAAGGCATAAGAAGGGACTATGAGTCTCAATTTTTCCCAAATTTTCCTTGGAGTTGTGGTATAATGATCCCTAGTTTCATTTTCACTCCTTCTCATCTTTCATGGAGAGACATGTTGTTAGATGAAGATGACAACGAGACCTCATCTATGCATGGTATCTCCATTCAGAAATGGACAGATCAAAGTTGTACCATATCTCATCATGAGGATTTTATCCCTCCTACCCACCTCCATGGGTTGTTGTCTATGCTTATTTATACTCAAGATTATTTTATGCTTAATTTATCCCTGATGTATTTCTTGATTAAGTATGGGTGGAGAGTCGGAGACACCTTGATCTAATGAATAGATGGTTGCATTGGTTATACAACTTCACCTAACATCATATGACACTTCATCATTATGAGCCTTAGGCCCTAGGTAAGTAGGTAGGTCATTTTTACCATATTTCATTTACATGTTAGTTTAGCTGCATCTCATGTGCTTGCTGGTCATATGCATAATGCATTGTTTCTTCTTATTTGTCATAGTGTGACTTGCATCTTGCATGCATATAAAAGAAAAAATGTGAAATTTTTTGAAATTTTTTCTTTCATGTTATGTTTGGTTATTTCAATTTGACTTTATTTCATTTATGATGATGAGGGGTGATGAATAAAAATCCTAGATACTTTTGCGTGGCTTTGGTATTATGTTTGCAATAATAGGTCTTGTCCCAGAGATCTGAGGTTCTCATGCACTCTGTAGGTGAGAACATGTCCCCAAGTAGAAGCTTGATGTTATCCCCCATCCTAGGGATGACTAAGGAGATCGAGTCTCGAGGCCCTCAGGTTGTAGACATGGAGTGCCAAACATTTTGTATGGTACTGAGAATTTGCATACATGGACCAACTCCTCTAGTTGGGGCATATATGAGAAACATATGAGCATCACTTTGGCACTCTTGTACCGACCGAACTTGTAAGACATCTTCACGAGGTATGATGCAAGGTGGTAAGCCTGTCATCATAGTAAGTGTTGATTTAATATTCGAGGCATCTAGACTTGTTTCATATGATCTCTTTTGATTACTATTTGTTATCTCGGATGTTATATCTCTTCCCTCGCTATAAATTGGTGGTTATCCTAACATTCTAGAAAGATGAGTCACCTTTGGGGAAAACGGGTTGCTACTGGGATGGGATTCAAATGGATCATCGTACCACTCCCATTCATACATACCATCATTCCATCCTTTTAACCCTACCATCCTCCTTATCTTCGGGTTCCCCGGGTTCATTGATCCAAGAAGGTGTTGTTCCTTACTCTATGGGAAGAAGGGGTTGAAGGCCCAACATGATGAGGCTAGAAAAATATGCCTTGTTTACCTGCTCAAAGGCTCGCCTAAGTCCTAAAAAGAGGAAAAGTGNTAAAGTTTGATAAAATGCTAGTCTCTTGTTGTTAAGGTTAAGGAAGGTTTGCAGGTATGTGATCATACACACCGGGTCTATTACAGAATTACAAATTAGATTTGGATGATGAAATGGATGAGGGATTTTGGTTGAGGTATGTTACAGATAGAGGTTGTATAACAATGAGGTTGTGGCATATGGTTTGATATAATGGTTTATAGTATTTGGTTATGGATAGTGTGATGTATTGCTAGAGAAATTTTGATGGTTATATTGGTATATGTATTTGGTATATAGTTGAGGTACATGTTGGGTACATGGTTGAGACATGTAGTTGACGAGTTGGCACATACATGCGGTGTATAGTTGATAATGTTGGTACATCTTGATGAGTCATAGTTTATGTGTATTTGATGCATGATTGGTACATATTTGGTGCATGGTTGATGCAATCATTGATGGTACATGTTGAGGTACATGTTGGTTCATGGTTGATGCACTTGTTTATGGTACAGGGTGATTATAGGTTGTTTGGTATAGGTTGGTGCATGGTTGATGCACTTTTTTATGGTATAGGTTGATTATAGGTTGATTGGTACATGTTTACAACAATATATCTCACAGTGATGGTGTGGCAATGGTTCCATCATTATAATTTTATTTTAGAGTGGTTGGATGGGGCAAGAACAAGTGGTTGTAGCCACCTTCCAGTTGTAGCTGCAGAACATAGCAAGTTGTAGCCAGAGAATTGGGGATTTGGAGCTTCCCTCAGGTTGTAGCCTAAGAAACTAAGGGGTTGGCGCCTCATTCTAGTTGCAGCTGGAAAACAAAGGAAGTTGGTTCTTCCAATGGATGTAATTATTAAAGACATAAGAAAAATCATTCCATGGTTTTCTCCCGCTTTGGGTTTCCATGTAAAAACACTGGTGTACTATGTATGTGTATGATTGCTCATTTGTTCATTGTTTATTTACTCTGCAACTATTGGGTGATAATGCTGCATTGATATAACACTTGAATTTTATGGTGAAAAAGGATTATATTGCTCTATTACTGATTCACACCCCCTCTCTGTAATAGAACACTTACCATCGCATTGTTTATCATCTTGTTTTATTTAGAGAGATATATTTGAGTAAATTACACTCTTTGTCTAGGATATATCATAACCACTTGAACTTACTCATTGTTGACAATTATTGTACCATGATCATTGGTTATTGATTTTAATCTCATTCATTTAAAGGCAAGACTTTCCTCCTTTAACTTGGTTTTGGATATATTTGTTGCATTGGCTAACCTCTTTGTGCAGGTCATCTTCATTTGTCAATGCTTCTCAGTTTCCCTATCATTCTTCACTATCTATAACCATCCTCAAGTATTGTATCATGACCTTCTAGGGAATCCCCTTGACCTCAACTGTCAATCCCCCAAAGTCAACCATTACTCTTATTGAGGTGAAAGTGGGTCGTAGTCTCATATTGTTTTCAATCAATTGTGATCATGACGTTCTTTCCACGATATAAAATTTATGCGATAACATATTGGTATCATTTCTAGGGAGGATTTTGAATATTTCTCGAGCCGTAACACATTTTTTTTCAAACCATTCCCTAAATCCCTTACCCTTGGTTTTCCTGGAGACTCCATTTGAGGGTCTTACCCTTCCCCTTTTTGGTGAGCCTAAAAATATTACCTGGCGACTCCACATCCCAATAACCCATATCATCTACGTCATCCCCCTTAAACTTCCTTCCCTTTCCATTATGAAACCATGGAATTCTGGGAAGAGTATTCTATCATTGACTTTGAGATCCTTCCTGAATACCCTAATGAATTTTACATGAGATGGATAGAAGGCCTTCCCAAATTTGATGGCTCAATTGTTTCCCATGTGGAAAATGTAGTTGGGCGTTTACTTGAAGAGAAATTTGTTTTTGAGGATGTCCAGATCAATATTTTCATTCTATCATTACCATGGCATATACAGGAAGAAATTAAAGATTGTGCCGAGCCCAAAGGCATATCCTCTCTCGTAGATTTCATCAATGGTTTCCTCAACTACCTCATTCCACAACATAAAACATATGAAGACATCCTTCAAAACCTCACAACATATTTTGAAAAAAGGAATCACCCCCTAGGCTACTTTGTAGAGTACCTCAAGAAAGCATACGAGACTTTTGAAGGGAAATTTCCTAGAGACATAAAATAAATCCTTCCTGAAAGAGATCTTTTTCAAGGAGAAGACTTGGAGCTTCCTCCTCCTCTTGATAGAGATGTTGAAAGATAGGTATATGATGAAAGTGATCAAGATGAGGATTTCGTTGAAGAAATTTCATGTGTAGGTAAGGCATTGTTGCCTAATTCTCTTGATAATGAAGTTGAAATCATCCAACCATCTTTGCCTGGACATGAGCATCATGATGAGGTAAGTCACACTGTTTTTCAAGTTTCTAAACCATGTGATGCATCTGCCTATGACATAGA
The DNA here is from genome assembly GCA_000966675.3 of Picea glauca. NCBI lineage: Eukaryota > Viridiplantae > Streptophyta > Pinopsida > Pinales > Pinaceae > Picea > Picea glauca. Next base: position 8,531 of record JZKD02S2164665.1, read on the forward strand.
GAGTGATGATGAAAGAAATGAATACATTAAGGTAAGTCTCTCTCCTTTTCAAGTTTTTGAATCTTGTGATACAACCTCTTGTGATTTGGAGAGTGATTCCTCTTTGGATCCTTCATATGATAAGGACAATGCCATCATTGAAAATTTTGATGAGTTTATATGCATTAAAGAATCTATATGGGGAGAGTGTTATTTCCATGGTAATCCCATCTATGATATCCAGAATAATTGTGATGTAAGTACGTTTCTTTCACCATATACTTTCATAGAAATTGATCCCACTAATAAATATGGCATGTTTACATATTGGTTTCTCCCTTCTAGCATTGATGAATTGTAGGATGATTCTCGAACTTTACTTGATGGATATGAAACTCATTCCTTTAAGTGTTTGAACTTGATTCAAGATGAATATTTTCATCCACCTTTGTGTCCAGAGCATGGTGAAGATTGTTACGACCAAAATCTCTCTATGGCTAGGGTAAACCACAACAGATGGATGTGATTGCAGAAATCAACTCTATCCCAAAAGCATGCTATATAAACCAATGTGAAAGCGAGATAATAAAGGGACCTACCTCATCCAAATGTTTGATGATGTCCACCATTGAGCACTTTGACCCAAAGATTTATTCCTGCAACAATTTCTCAACAAACAAGCAGAGAAAGCATATAGTGATATTATAAAAGGTTATCACATTAGATAGCATAATCCATTAATATACAAAACAAACATGCCCATGGATAATAAATCATATATTTTCAAAATATCAATTGGATGGGAAGAGAGTATTTCTATTAATAAATTATCAACAAAAGTGAAAATATTACAGATTTCTGTGTCGACACTATTTAGAATCGAGAAACCAAGTTCCTTCCAGCTGGGCCTCCACCACTTCAATCCTCCACCAACGACAAGCTCATAAAAGGGAGACAATGAGGTTCTCCATCAATAAGGGAAGATCTTGGGGGCTGAACACTATGTTCAGACTTAAAGGAAAAAGGGATCCAGACTCAATATGAAGTAACAATTTCTCCATAGTAACTTTGCTCTCAAAGTTGAATTCTTTCTCCTTTTTACATAGCTAGGAATTGGCCTCTTTATAGACTTAAAAATGCAACTAAAGGGCCGATTTGGAACATTTCCAATATATGGAAGGCCAAGAATCAGATATATCCTGTCATGACATGGAAAACCGACATTTAATTTTGATTTTTTGGCACAAATCCCAATGTACGTGGGCTGTAGTGAAAAATCCCGCGTATACTCTTGTTGTATAAGGTGCAAGATGTGTACAAGTGGAAAAATTTGTATTTTGGTATCTGGATTATGTCAACAGGGAATATAAGTCTGCATAGGGAAATGGAATAAGGCCCTCTCTGCAATATTGCATAGGGTGAGGCAAATCTTTCTCTAATAAAGATGAGACCGTGATTGGCTCAAACCAAGATTATCACAGTGATTTTTTTCTACCTCCTTCCATTTTATCTTATTGTGTCATTGAGAGTGTGCATGATAAGTTTTTATATATACAAAAAGGGGTTATGAAAGCTAAAGATCATTTGGAAGGCATAAGAAGGGACTATGAGTCTCAATTTTTCCCAAATTTTCCTTGGAGTTGTGGTATAATGATCCCTAGTTTCATTTTCACTCCTTCTCATCTTTCATGGAGAGACATGTTGTTAGATGAAGATGACAACGAGACCTCATCTATGCATGGTATCTCCATTCAGAAATGGACAGATCAAAGTTGTACCATATCTCATCATGAGGATTTTATCCCTCCTACCCACCTCCATGGGTTGTTGTCTATGCTTATTTATACTCAAGATTATTTTATGCTTAATTTATCCCTGATGTATTTCTTGATTAAGTATGGGTGGAGAGTCGGAGACACCTTGATCTAATGAATAGATGGTTGCATTGGTTATACAACTTCACCTAACATCATATGACACTTCATCATTATGAGCCTTAGGCCCTAGGTAAGTAGGTAGGTCATTTTTACCATATTTCATTTACATGTTAGTTTAGCTGCATCTCATGTGCTTGCTGGTCATATGCATAATGCATTGTTTCTTCTTATTTGTCATAGTGTGACTTGCATCTTGCATGCATATAAAAGAAAAAATGTGAAATTTTTTGAAATTTTTTCTTTCATGTTATGTTTGGTTATTTCAATTTGACTTTATTTCATTTATGATGATGAGGGGTGATGAATAAAAATCCCAGATACTTTTGCGTGGCTTTGTTATTATGTTTGCAATAATAGGTCTTGTCCCAGAGATCTGAGGTTCTCATGCACTTTGTAGGTGAGAACATGTCCCCAAGTAGAAGCCTGATGTTATCCCCCATCCTAGGGATGACTAAGGAGATCGAGTCTCGAGGCCCTCAAGTTGTAGACATGGAGTGCCGAACATTTTGTATGGTACTGAGAATTTGAATACATGGACCAACTCCTCTAGTTGGGGCATATATGAGAAACATATGAGCATAACTTTGGCACTCTTGTACCGACCGAACTTGTAAGACATCTTCACAAGGTATGCTGCAAGGTGGTAAGCCTGTCATCATAGTAAGTGTTGATTTAATATTCGAGGCATCTAGACTTGTTTTATATGATCTCTTTTGATTACTATTTGTTATCTCGGATGTTATATCTCTTCCCTCGCTATAAATTGGTGGTTATCCTAACATTCTAGAAAGATGAGTCACCTTTGGGGAAAATGGGTTGCTACTGGGATGGGCTTCAAATGGGTCATCGTACCACTCCCATTCATACATACCATCATTCCATCCTTTTAACCCTACCATCCTCCATATCTTCGGGTTCCCCGGGTTCATTGATCCAAGAAGGGGTTGAAGGCCCAACATGATGAGGCTAGAAAAATATGCCTTGTTTACCTGCTCAAAGGCTCGCCTAAGTCCTAAAAAGAGGAAAAGTGTAAGCTACCATTCATGGAAGGTATCATCATCGTATCACTATTTGTCGGGGTATTCTGACATGGATTGGTACGCTGATTGAAAGAACTTTGAAGATAAAACATGTTTCTTAACACACACAAAATAAATAAAATAAAACGTGTTGCTAAACATAGATAAAAATAAGAAATCCACCGTTCATGGAAAGCTGTGGCCATCACATCCTTATTCCTCAGTGTCATCTACATGAATTGGTGATGGAAAAAGGAAAAAAGGGTTCGGAAAAAGCATTCCTCACAAATTACAACAACCAAGAGTGTAGCTCTTCCTTCAACAAAGGCACCCATGGATAAGATTCTACAAGCATCTTGTATGTCAAGTTCTCATACCCTGAAGCCTTCCCGACCCGCTCCATATTCACTACATGACCTTGAAGGACTTGTCTTTGGGAAACACCCTCTCCACCTAAGGGATTTACCTAGCCTAAATAGTGTTCATCTAACCCTCCCATATCCTAGCTTTGGAAGACCTATAAAATCCTTAAGCTTGTGTCAAACCTGAAAAGAGGGGTCTTATGGTCTTGTCTACATGGATTTTATATTAAGTTGACTAACTCATTATGATGATGTGGCTTGTCATTTTGTAGAAGATACATGTCTTGTCTTGTCTTGCAGGTCTTTTCCAGGTTATACATCATTGCATGGCTTGGAATCCCATCTTACAAGTGCTGTACCACATTCAATGCTGCGAGGGAAATGTTGGGGTTATGAACCCCCTTCATGGATCACAGTTTGTAGACCCAAGATGCCTGAGATGATGACACACGTCCTGTCACCCTCATTTATCATGGACTTGCCCTCCTTTGGAGATGATTCTGACTCCTCTAAAGATGAGACATTTCCCCCTAGGGATGACATCACCCATGACATCATACCCCAGGGGATCTTCATGGACACATTTGGGGTTATGCGTTGAGGCTTTGGACACTTGGGGATGATGGCTTCTTGCAACTTGATGGAGGATGATGCCACTTGGAGGAATTTCCATGTATTATGATGGAGCATTTTCATGCTTAGAACCATTGGGGTTTTTCACCATGCTTGAGGGGGTCATCATTGTACACATTTTTGAGTATGTTTTGGACCTTGGAGGAGGTCGTTCCACTATTGAAGGATGGATATTTCTCACACTAACCCAAAATTAGCTTTGGGAGGCCTCTCCTTGCTCTCCACACCACGTTTTAAGGTTGCTTCTAGCCTTGGAAGGCTTGACATCATCCTTTTGGAGGATATTTCCTTGCTTCATGGAGACATTCATTGAAACATTGGGCTACCTTTTTCCCTCTTTTTGTGCATTAGACATTATTGGTATCATTTTAGAATTTATTATGGATCATTGTGACCATGGAGGTCAAATTGTATGGTTATTTGGGATATTTTATGTTGTAAATCCCTAATTATGTGGATTTAATGTAAACTTGTGGGATAATCCATGGTTAAGGCTTGAATTGTGGAAAAACTCAAGTGAAAAGCCTTATATAAATAGAGGATCACTTTGAGTCTTTTGGATATCATCATGACAAAACAACTTAACTCTCTTTCCTTCCTAAAATTTTCGCTACACTTGGTTTGTTGGCATTACATAGCTTATGTGTTTTGATTATGGATTATAGTGGATTGGTTCTTCAAGATTTTCATTGCAATTGGATGGAAGTATATTGTTATCATTTGTCTATACCATTGGATTAAGACTTCTTTTACATGCTTGGAGTAATTCTTCATCAAATACTTGGTATGTTATCAGTTTGCATGCAATTTATCTATTGAAGTATTGATTGGTGAAACCATAGCTATCTCTTGGTTGGATTGTTGCATTTAATTGGTTAGAGCAAGGGAAAAAATACTTGCAACCTTGTTTTAGTCCAAGTTGTTGGTTGTGTGGATAGGAATAACGGAATGTTATCACCCCTATCTAACCACACCCTTCAACCACACTTCTTGAAATTTGTTTTTTTAGGGACAAGGAGACTTTCAACCCCGAAGGAGAAAATATTCAAGAATTCCTAGCCATTATCCATCCTTTTGTTGACTCCATTTTTCCCAAACCCAAAGGACTAGTCTACTTGGGGGATTGTGAAGGTGTGCATTGTTTTGCGTGAAATCATCTCTAAGTTAAAATCTGATTTGTGGAGCTTATTCTACCCTTTAGGGTGAATATTTCCCTCTTGGGGAGAACCTTTTGGTGGGGTAAAACCATTTGATGTTCCAAAAAAATTTCTGCTGCAATATCCCGAATTTGCTAACCCTCTAACTTGGTCAATTCTTGGTCAATTTCTGCAAGTAAGTAGTCCAAATCGTGTCCCTCAAAGAGACCTATCTTTCAAAAAGATTTTACCATTATTTATTGCTTCTTTAGCATAAGTTTTCTACAGCCAAATGGCTGCAATAAAATTCTGAAAACTACCTCATTTCCAGCCCCTTTAACCCCTAGTTAACTCATGCTAATTTTACTTGTCTTTTAGGTGATTGATGGTGCTTGATCTCAAGGTTGTTTGGTAATTTTATGGGATGATATAAAAGTTCTTGCTGCTGTTATATACTGTTGTATATCAATGTTGCAGATCCGATAAATGTTGCAAGATTGCTTGGAAAGTCATTGTTTCACTTGCCTTCTCATTGGTGGTCCATTGAACATTGTCTAGATAGTTTTATGATCAATTGTTGAGCTGTAAAGTGAAGTTTATCTTTCTGATTTGGGGTGTTCATTGCTTATTTTATAACAGACTTTGAATAAGATGATTATTATTGTCACAATTCTACTTGCAAAGCATTCATCGCTCTCTCTAACTCACCATCACATTGTTTATCATCTTGTTTGATTTAGAGAGCTCTATTTGAGTAAATTACACTCTTTGTATAGGATTTATAATAACCACTTGAACTTAATCATTGTTGAAAATTATTGTACCATTATCATTGGTTATTGATTGTAATATCATTGATCTAAAGGCATGACTTCCCTCCTTTAACTTGGTTTTGGATATATTTGTTGCATTGGCTAACCTCTTTGTGCAGATCATCTTCATTTGGCAACACTTCTCACTTTCCCTATCATTCTTCACTATCCATAACCATCCTCAAGTATTGTATCATGTCCTTCTAGGGAATCCCCTTGACCTCAACCGTCAATTCCCCCAGGGGTCACCCGAGGCTCTTCCTGAGTTGAAAGTGGGTCGTAGTCTCAGATTGTTGTCAATCAGTTGTGATCATGACGAGATTTCCACGATCTACAATTTGTGTGATAAAAATCACTATGTGAGAGTTCCACATCACCTGTAAGGTCGTATGGTATGTACCATGTGTCACTCTTGTAGTGGTGACATGTGATTTGACTTTTCCCATTGACTTCTTCATGTTGACCAAACTTTGACTAGCGATAACTTTTGCATACAAACACTGTTTGAGGTGATTTTTGCGTTGTTGGAAAGATATCGCTGAGCTGTATGCATTGATGGTATTTTCTAAAGCATTTGGGATATTTTAATTTTGAGATTTTATGGATCAAATGGGATCTTTGTGAGTGTTTTGGATCCTTTTGGACCTCTATGAGCATTCCTTAGATCCTCCTAGATAACACCTTTCCATTGAAGAAATTTTGGACCTCCAAAAGTATAGATATCCAATAACTTAGTTATGATATAACTCTAACTCACTCTTCCACCTTGATGAATATTCTAGAACTCATTCTTCATCTTGGATCTTAGATTTTAGGTATTAGATCAGTGTACTTCTATCTACTTTTGTATAATATGGCTCTGAATCTGGCCTATGGCACTGTCGCTAATATAGATACAATTCTAGTTCTAGCTCATAGATTCCTTCACAACAAAATCCATATTTACTGAATCTCTGTAATATCTGAATCCTTTATTCAACATCCACTCCCATCTCCTTCACTGCTAAAGATAGTTTATCTCGACCAATATGAAACCAAGTCGAATGTTGATCTTTGCCTTTCCCTTTTGGACTTGCTATTCCTATGTTGTTGATGTATCATCTGTACTGTTACCATCTGTACTTGACTTTATTTTTCTCAAGGTATATATCTACACAAACATGACATCATATTTTAAATATGCTTATAGCATGCATATGTATGCCTCTTATTTATGAAGAGGATTATTTCTCCTTTACCAACTCTAGAAATATTTGCATTAATTTGATGCCCTTTCTACTTTCGATCTACATGTTCCAACTACCTGCATCCTTATGTTCCTTCACTTCGGTTCTTCAGAATCAAGAATGTTAACTTAGAAAATTCGATCCATATGTAGTCCTTTATCCGATGACAAGACAACACAATTGTCTGTACCTTTGTCGAAAGGCTTTAGAAATATTTAGAATGAGATTCCTCTCACTTCTAACAATATGTAAGATGGCTATCTAGAAATCACTTTAATGATATTCCTCTCACTCTTAACATCATATAAGGTGGAAATATAGAAATCCTCTTACAAAATTCCTCTCACTTTCATACAAGGTAGCAAAATAGAAATTTTACAAAATTCCTCCCACTCTCATAATTTAAAATGAGTGTCTTACAAGCCTTATAATATACTTTTAGGAGATATCTACATATGCATATAAGCTTACATTTACAAACACACACATATATTTATAATGAAATCTTGTCTGATGTATGGTTTATTCATGGACTCATCCTTCCCTTGGTACTGGAAGGAGTCTCACAGATTCCTACCTATGACAATGCCTCTTACACTGATGCTAAATCTGTTGATTAATTGGGTTGGTTTTCATTGATGTCAACCCTTGAAGAAAGTCCGGTAGCAAATTCTTGTAGCACAAAGGTTTGGGTAATGGAACCATGTTTGTTTGATGTATAATAGTATGAGTTTTAATATATTTGAAGGTAATACTATTATAGATGGATAGTACATCTCATTCCATTTATGGTGGTATGTGGAATGTCACATAACTCCTCACGATTAGAGAGTTATGGCCATGTGAAGTTGGAGAACCCTCATGAGTCATCTAGAAGCCCCAAAAGGTCAAAGTATTCAAAGTGGTTGCAAAGAAGAAATTATTTAAATAATAAAGTGA